>CM052325.1:5555505-5627707 GCA_028455615.1 Lasioglossum zephyrum | reverse complement strand
AGACAAACAGTGAAACTCTCTGAAGTAACGAATCAGATAATCGATCAATGCATAGATCAATCGATATTCAGCGATTATTTTAAACTTTGAAAAAACAAATTCTAACCACATTTAACTTAGAGTAACATTCGATTAATAAATAAAAGATAGAAAACATTTCCATTTCAAAGAGACTGAATTTGACCTTATGGTATATTCAAGGTTAATGTAATTGTTTGGAAATGTTCATCATAGAAACCATGGTTTCTTAAAGTTATTTCAATAAGCAAGTAAGTTGACATATTTCAAAAATGATTTTTAGCATGTTCTCATCAACAAAATATTACTTTTATGTTGTTTTAATAATTTAGAAACGCGATCATTATTTTCTTGAAAAGGGTCTAAACAAAGACCGAAACGTCGAAATTAATATATTGCAAAATTGCTTTTAATTAAATTGATCGAACCGGTGCGCCAAAAATATCAACTTTGTTTAAACATACGATTAACAAATAAAAAAGTAAACCTATAGTTTGATATTCGAAAGATTGGGAACTTCTCCTCGCGGCTGGATTGTTCGATCGAACGGTGGCAGGGGTTGGTAAACGAGTTTAAAGGAGGACAGGGTGGAAGTCCTCTTATCGAGCGTCCTTCCGTTTTTACCTCTCGCGGACTTTTGTATCTTTATTTTAGGTTGCTGACGGGTCCGGGAGCTTAAGAGCCGTTCCGTAACGTGAATCTCGCGGGGGTTAAACAGTTGAAAGAAAGAAAGGAAAGAAACGAACGAGAAAGAACGAAAGAAAGACTAACTGAAACTGAAATGAAGATATAAAAAAGACAAAGGGAAGAGAAAGCGGACAGGCATGCGGTAGATCTATGAAAAAAAAAGAAACGTAGCGAAGATACCGCACCACCGGGTCCGCGAAAAAACGAGATACAATGAAGAATACCGGGAGCAGAAAGAAAAATGGGGAAACCGTGGGCGGGAGAAGAGGGAAGATTCGGGGCCAAGATAATAAGGTCAGAATAGGCAAATGAAAGGGGAACATCATACGAACATTACCAACGGAACGGGGGGCGTCCGGATAAAGTACGGTACCCCGGATCCATTTCGACAAATGAGATTTTTAGTTTATCTCTAATTGAAAGGTAAAACCTTATTTGTCTAGACGGCTGTGTAAAAAGAAACAATTGTATTCTTTACTCCTTTTATATTAAAAATATTCTTCTTTGTTTCCAATTAAGCTACTCTTTGAGATTCTTTCTTGCTGATATTTTTATTGTAGAATGTATTGTAAAGAAAAATTACCTTCTCAGAATAATATGCTTATTTTTTGACATGCAAATCAACCAATAATTAAGATGTTTAACAATGGTGGTGAAATAATGTTTTTCTTGTAGAATTATTAAAATTAGTTGAACGTTCTATTAACTGTAGGCATGTTAGAATGTCGTTTAACTATTCTTAATTAATTTTTCAATTATATAATAGCATTCTTAAAATAATATATTTTTTTATTTTAGTTTTGCCTTGTAATACTGCCAATAGGCAAATTTATTCTGACATTTTTAGAACGATTATTCTATAAAAATGGGAATTTGCATATTACAAAATTAAGGTTTGTAACAGTACAGGCACATGCTAAATTATATACATCTTCGCAGAGGTGCTCGTGCCACGTTACTGTCACGATAGAAAACAGTGTTAAAAAATGGATCATTAAGTACGACCTTCACTAATCTCCAGTTTAATTTGTCAGTGACACGTGTTTAATATTTTTGAGCCTCGTGTCAAGGTGTATTGAACGAGTTGCATACTAAAACAGTATCTGGGAGCAATCTTTTGCATGACACATTTCCGTGAAATGTTTTTAGGCGATTTTCGGATAAGCCCTGGCATACATAAACAGTTGTACAGGGTGCCTCAGAAATCGTGGAGCAACTAAAATCACAGTTTCGTAATTTATGCACGGAATTGCCAAAAAATTGTACCATATTCCATAAATATAATTCATATTATTTACCAAGAAGATTCCCACCAGTGTTCAGGAAAATTCAGGACTTTGCAGGAACCACTTCCTATCACTAGACTGAGGATCTCCATGCATTTATGGCACATGCAAATCTCTAAAATACAAGAAAATAAAATTTAATAATTTCATAACCGAGAGACTCTTTGTAAACAAAAGAAATTATCCCCTCGTTTTAACCTTTGTGAAACATCGCAGGAACATTGGTATTTGCATACGGATACCCAGTCTAATTATCACTTTCACGCAGCGCCCCTTTTCCTGTTAGCGTGATCAATCTTCGCCATTGAATTAATTGTTATGTTCAATTGCCGACATGACACCTGGCCCTGGTAAAATTAGGTGCCCAACATAGAAAAATAAATTCAAAGTAATAAAGATTTTGTTTACAATTTTGAATGTTGCAGAACTCTATTTCCTGGGTGAAAAAAATTTGTATGATAGATTAAACCTTTCTCTCCAACATGAGAAAAGATTAAATTCTTTAAAAATCTGTATTTTGCAAACAAACTCTAACCCTAATTTTGCTCGAACTATAACGTACTACATTTTGCACAAAGTTCTTTTATATTTTTTAAATATTTTCATATATGAAAAAAAATTAATTTTCGAATGCAGAAAAATTACACAGCGTAGACCAAACCTTCTAGATCAAAATAAAAATATCCAATTCAATTCGATGTGCAGTTTTCAAGATAAAAATTAATTGAATTTACAGATATGCTTTTAAGACAAATATAAAAACTATCTTTGAAACAGCTTTCAAACACGAACGAAGGGATGATTTAAAAACATGCCTTAATTTCTCGTATTCAATGCTATATAATTCCCGACCAAAATCGCTAAGAATGATATAAAAAAAAATCGGGTAGATTCAGCCATTAGCAATTTATAATCGAAAGAGACGACACGAGGGAATAAATTCGAATAAGCTGTAGGTAAATCGCGAGCTGTGACTGGAAGATGCGCTGTTAGAGTGCACTTGTCCGCTAATGCTTTGGACAGGGGTTGGCCGAGGCACATCAGTATCGCGAAATTTTCCGGATTACCGTTGGCGCTTTTCACGCGGGAGCTAAATTTTCCAAGCCGGAATATTGTTGACGTTTACGGCATTGCCAGCGCGATGGAAAGGAGCAAAGAATGTAGTCGTTTTAGCCCCTCTGGGGACAGAAGTCCCGCTTCTCGGGGCAGAACTTTATGAAGATGCAGTGGCAGCCCCGGTATCTTAAAGCAAGAAAAAATGGAACTTGGGTAAAGAGGATCAACGGGTAACAGAGAACGAGAAGTATAAAAATGAAAACAGAAGGGGGTCGGGATCTGTAAAAAGGACAGGGCCAAAGTGCAAGAAAAAACAAAACTACCGTGACGGGGTCGGAGGGAATAGCGGGGGAAATACAAAGAAACGAGACAAGGGTGGCTTATGTCTGCGCAGACCTTCGGGCGTAACAGCGAAAACGGACTCACCGAGTCGCGGATATACCGAGAGCCGAGCGTGTCGTACCACCTCGGGGCCAATCTTGATAAATATTTACGACTTCAGTGCATATCGCGCGAGCAAGGGCGCCCCCGCATGCCGCCCTCTCCACCATCCCGCCCTTCTATTTTCTTGGCAGTTACTCAACGACCCCTAATCTACCTCCAAACAACGAATTTCGAACAATTGATAGACTCTTTCTTCTGCGAGAACTTCACCTGCGCCTTGGTGGATCCGTTCAAACAATTCTCAAAAAATTACTACGGAAGCTGCAATTTTCAAACTTCATAGATTTGTTTATACATGCTCCGAGAATACACACTAATTTTTTAAAGAAGATCCATCCACTGGATCCAAAGTTATGGCAAGAATTGTACGTAGATTTAGTAATTAAATAAAAATATACTGTCAAATATATAATATATTATAAAAAATATATATTATATAATTATATTATATTATAATATATTTATGTCGTACCACCTCGGGGCCAATCTTGATAAATATTTACGACTTCAGTGCACATATCGAAAAATATATTTTAAAATATATTTTACAGTATACTTTCATTTAACTACTAAATTATATTATATTAAAAATATATTATGCTATAAAATACCTACTGTATATATGGTTCTGACAATTTGTGTCGTTTCAAGAATGTATAGTAATTTTTCTGGCAAAATAAACGTGATAAAAACCATCTATTCGATCGAAAGTTATGGCGAGAATTGTACATATGACTTCAATTAAATTCGAAATGGTAAACTGCATAAATGAGAACAACGTTAATGCAACCTTCAGAAGTAAACAATGTCGGACTAGACTTAACGTAGCACGCTATGTATTGTACACAGAAAGTTCTCTGTTTCGAGTCAGTAGATAATTCCTAAAGCATATTCCAGATAACAGAGACAAGGATCGCAAATATAAATAACAAAGCGGAGAGAAAACATAATTACGTTCGAGCAGACGAGATCTCATTTACGGCTTTAGCTGTATTGATAATTTAACACCGGTATTAAATTACTATTAAAAGCAGGAGAGGACTCGCGTGTTGATTTGTGCTTCAATGATCGAAAATGCAGCTGGCACAATGAAATTTATCCGTATCCAAGCACCTTCGGCTTTTGTTTTCATCGATAAAAAGAAATCTATCGAAACACGAGATGCAACTCGTAACGGACGAATAAATAATTTTCTACGACCTTGTCGAAATATACTAAATTATCGATCCGTTGATTACCGGGTGCACAATAAACACGCGAGTCCCATGTGTAGAGATATCGATTTCACGAAAAAACGTTGCTATCAAACCTACCTAATCTCGTTCTCGCTTAGGCGTAGTGTAGATCAGAGAAGTGGATTTTCATCGCGAAATAAAACAGGGGAGATTACGAACACTCCCCTCTTGACAATAAATTAATAACGCGGATATAGGGAACAGCGAACGAGAAGAGCCTCTGAGAAAAGAAATCTGGAAATAATTCCAATCCCTATATAATCCGGAGCATTCATTGTTGAGGAAACAGCTTTAAGATGGTAGCTGAAAGCTCGGCGAAATAATATTAAGAAGAATCGCTCGGCTCCCGGCTAAAGAAGATTGGGCAGCAACAACAATCGAAAAGCATTGTTAAATTTCTGTGTTCAGACGCTTCTGTTTCGCAAACTTAAGAATTCCTTCTCCCTCAGCGTCATTTGCTTTGTTCATACTTTCCTTCCTCGATTACAATTGTCGACTTTCTTATTTTATAATATCAGGCAGATTTAAATTTTATTATATAAGCTAAACACTTTATGTTACAAGGTCAATAAAAAAACTTTAATTCGATTCGACAAATAGTTTCCTTTTTTTTTGAAAATGAAAAGTTACGGGGCTAAAAGAACTGTGTTTTCTAAACAAATTTAAAACCAGTATAATATAATATAATTATAATATACTATAATATACTATACAATAGTATATTAATATATAATATACAATATACTATAGTATATCATACTACAGTATAGTACATTTTAACAAAATCATTGATACACAAGTCTTTATCAATTTACATGTCGAAATAGACAAAATTGGAAACGTTCAAAGCTCTGTATTTTATAAACAAATTCGTATTTTATAAACCACACTAGTAACGACTTAAACCACTTCTGATTCTGCATATTTCATTATAGCACACCACGACTTTGATCTCATAGTGTTATTTATCCCCAGAAGAATACGGAGGCTGTGATATACAATTGCAACAAATTCCAACGTCAGTCGTTTTAATCAGCCGCAACGCCGTTGCATTGATAGCGCGGCTCTTACGAAACACTTTAGCCCGGTGGAAATTTCATTCTTGCAGGCAGCCGCAGAGTACATCGAATATTTCATAAACGGAACAACGCAGCCTGAATTCCAAAGTTCCAGGCGCTCGTATTCCCTACTTTATCTGGCCATATTCTGTTTTCTTCTTCCACGGCGTGCCTTCTTATTCATTGGCGATCCCATTTCCATGAGAAAATCGCTAATGCACTCGAATGATTCTTCCCCTTCATTTTAAAAACACGTCCATTATTTTTACAGGCGAGCGGGCATTTGCACGAATTCACCGAAGATTACTATATTTAATCGAACGAATTAATACTACATAAATTGTTTAGGTAATGAAGCTGGAACATCCAGGTGGCATAAGTCAATTAATCTAATTAACGGTTATTTGTTAACTAGCTACTAAACCTGGAATCGTTTGATACCCATTGAAAATTACTTTTAAAAAATTCTTTGAGAATTACTCAATTTTCTGTTTCAAGAAGAGAATTTACTAAATGTTAAATAATATCGATCGTAAATTGCTTTAAGCATAAATTAATGATTTCTTTTTTATGGCAATGGACAAATCTGTGTTAGACAAATCCTTCATAGATTTCACCGTTTCAAAATCAATTTCAATCAAATCAAAATCAATTCATTAATTTATGCTCAGAGAATTCAATGTTGAGAATTTTTTAAATGTTAACAGATATAGGCTCTGATGTTCGAAGAGATTTATTATTTTGTTGCGTTTGAGAGATATGAGAGGTTTATTTGTTGCACTGAGAGGTCCCCGGAATGGTCACGGGTATATATGAAGTCTCCGATAATGTAATTTATGAATATTCCTTTGTTAGTCGGTAGCATTTACACCGATGCCTTCTACGTTCTGTTTTAACCGAGCAACCACCGCTATTTGGTTAATGGTAATGCGCGTGTATCCGGTTAACCGTAACCGTGTCGCTGTAGTACAGCGACATACAAACCGATTAATCGGCTCCGTGGACACATGATAAAATTGGTGGAATCGAAAACATGCAGCTGAATGTTAAGGAACAACGGAACAACGGAAACACCGCGAATTAACGTTGACAGAACGCTTTTCCAATTATCCGGACGGAACAAGAATTTATTTACGATTGTGGAAACTTAGTTCAACAGAAATCTCTAAACAGAATAAAAATTGTATAAATAAAAATAAATTTATAAAAAATACCACGTCTTTAAACACGGACTAAAAGGTACAAAATAATGTTTCCTTGTTCCATACAGATAGTTCTAAAAATTTGTAATTGTGAATTTTGTATAGCTGTGAAAATACTTGTAAGATGTAAAACGAAATTTTATTTTTATTATTATTACCTATATCACACGTGCTCCTCACCGTCTAAAGGCTTCCTATTCTTCTTCTTGCACATATATTTCAATTGATTTTTAAGATTTTGATAAAATTATAACAGAAAGGTGTTCTTTCACTTGGTAAAGCTTCGTGGGGCGACATGGGTCGGTGGAGTGGGAATGAGTCACTATGCGTGCGCATAGTAAAGTAGAGAACGTTGTCGCGTGGAGTGGGGATCGCTGAACGCAATGACGTAGCATTTCGTGGGGAGGTGTAACGGTAAATATTTAATTGTTATTTCTCCGAAACCGATAGACTTTTAAAAATTTTTTTTTTGAATATTCCATTGTCCTCCCGCTCTAAGCTAGCTCATCGGGAAGTTAGTTTAAAATCAATTTCAAATTTTTCACCGAACAGACAGACAAGAAACCAAGCTAATAAAAAATGTGGTAAAAACGTTCTCAATCAATTTTCGATGACATAAAATACCTTTAACCTAGGGTGCCTTATACAATGAAACAGTTGATTTTTAATAAAAATCCCTTCCTCATTTCACGAATTGAATCTACCCCTCGGTGTAAAATTGGCACTGTGACCCAAAATAAAAAATATTTCAATGTTCTTTTATTATTAATATTCCGCATTAAAAAAAGTAAAAGTCACACAATGTTTCGAGTAAATTTACCCACAAATAACAGAACAGTATAACTTATTTTTGGGAAAAAACTGTGTCAAAGATGAGGGTTAAGGTTGCACTCACAATAAAAGTTCCAATTTCAAATGTAACTTATTCTACATGTACCTTTTAGTCTGAAATTATGAACATCTAAAGCTCCGTATTTTTTCATCAAATGCAAGAACAGCAAAACGATGAAGTGAAATTACCTCGAGTTTGCGCGTACTACACCGTGTCATGTTTCATTTTCGCACCGTTACGCTACTTCGCAGTTTTTACGCCGATGTTTTCTTACTTCGTTACGGAGCATCAATTCGATATTCGAATCGAGTGCAGCGGCGTGCACACGTACGAGTGCATCATACGTGCAAGATTCTCGTCCGGATAGTATCCAGCTCGAATTATTAACTCGACCATAACGACGGCAATAGCAGCAACGACCTTAGCAACACCGACGACCATCAGAAAGTCATGAATATCGATACCGCGATAAACAGTCGAGCATCCGGCTTAAAACGTGCGTACTACGAAAAACACTCTATTCCCGGTAATTTCGTTTCACCTGGAAAATGCAACACATTTCCACCGGGCGGAATTAAATCAACGGGTCGTAAAGATTTTTCGCGATTAACTTTATCCGTTCGCCTAGAAATACCGAGTAAATCATCTCAAATTGCAGTGTGCACATTTGTAATTGAAATGGATGCAAATTGCACAGCACCACAAATATTTTCAGAGCACACTGCACATACCTATGGCTTTGATTACCTAAACTATGCACCTGTTATTTTTAGACGCGTGGAAGAACATTATTCGCTCAAGTTTCGCAATATCAATAACTGGCGTCACCACGAAATTGTCTTTGTATTTTCGGGCGAATTTTGCTGTCGATAAGTTAAGAAAATTTTCAATAATTACATTAAACTGATAGTGCTGTATTTATATATGTATAAGTCGTTTATTCTGCATATGCATTTTTGGAGAACAGCTTCAATTATAGAACTATAACAATTATGTAAGTACAGTTCAATTATAGAACTATAACAATTATTTAAGTACAGTTCTCAATTATAGAACTATAACAATTATTTAAGTATACCTGTATATATATATAGAAACTATACTTTTGTTAGAAAATTACCACATCCATTAAAGTAGATAAGTCGCATAGACAGTGACGGGATGAAAGCAGATTAAAGCGCTGTTATGAGGTCGGGGACAAAATCCAAACATTTTCGTAATTTATCAATGGAGGTCATTGCCAATCAAATATTTTTGAAACTGATCCGAAAGTAGCATAATGGTTACTTAAACTACCCTTAATTTAGGGTGTTTCACACTATAGAACAGTTGATTTTTAATAGAAATGCGTCATTAAGGTAGCACTCACAACAGAAGTTTCAATACCAAAGGAAACAAACGTCTATATCTTTTAATCTCAAACTGTAATCACTCAAAGGTCTGTATTTTTTAAACAAGTTCGAAACCAGCAAAGTGATGACTCAAACTACCCTTAATTTTAATTACAATAGAGTTAAATAAATTGAAGATTACGGCGCACAGGTTCGATCCTATGAAGGATCGAATATGATCGAATTCACAAGATCGTAATTTCCAATTTATTTAAATTAGTGCGATCGTGAACAAACAAAATAGTTACAATAGAGTTAATTTACAATAGAGATGCGTTATTAAGGTCTCAGTAAAATCATCCAATAAATGATTAAATCTTGTAGGAAAATGTGTGGATTCTTTAATCAGGAATTATCACCGTACAAAAGTCTATATATGTTAAACAATTGCAATGAGAGACCATGCTTCATTTCAGCATCAGCACGTTTATTATTGCGGGCTTTTGGGAATATAATTTTCAAGTAACGAAATAATGTTGTTCGGACCCTTTACCGCTGTGTTGCATATAATTAGGAGGTCCCATGTAACGAGTCGGATTGTTAATAAATTCATCTCGTTATAATGCACACGCCGATGTTAGATAATACAGCTTGTACGTATCTGTTTAACTGCGGCGTGCAATACGAGGCGCAAAAGGAATACCGAATGCTTGGTTTGCATTAAAGCACTCCCTTGAGCCGACCCTAGTACCTAAGTATGATAAACGCATACGCCTGACTGTATTACAAATGCGAACAGATTCAGACCGTCGATCTAATCAACGTAAACAATTCCACAGCCGAAAGCAACCGCCGCTGTCAAATCGATTAATTCAACTCTCGACTCTCATGGTAAATAGAAAATTCAACGCGAAGAGTCCGGTTTCTTCCCGGTTGGTACGAATCCCCTTTTATTTATTCGGGCCGGAGTTTGTTGCGTGAAAGACGATCCTTCGAATCGATACATTTTTCCCGTCGAAATACGATATTTTTCATATAATTTTTGTAGATAGAGTGCGTTCTGGATTTGATTGATTTTTGAAATGCAATTTTCGCTACCTCCAGCTCGGCGAAATTCTAGGATTATCAAACAACGGTGAAACCGGTTCGACAAATAGTATCGGGAATGAAACATGCGCAGGTACAGGTAATTTCGGTAAGTGGGTAAGAGACAAAAATCGGGGAATTGAAATGTTGGTATATTTTAAACAAATTCGAATTTTGTAGAATGACATAAACCCAATCTAATTCAGCGTATATTTCTCAATAGCGTAGCTCAGAGCTGGGGAAAATAGTATTTTAAATAGTAAATAATAAATAGTCTTATTTATTTCAAAGTATGTGTACAATTTTTGAAAATAAAATATTTTATTTGATGCAGAAAGTATTGCAAAGTACAAAGACAGGAAAACATTATTTTTAAAATATAATACAGCTATTCCGTTCCAGCAGTTAAACAAAAAGTAAAACGAAAATATGGCAAATGATATAGTTTCATATATTAAGTACCATTTCTTCTTTAAATTATTGCTAAGATAAGAAATATTAAATTACCTATAAATAATGCGATTTCTGAAAGTATTAGGTATAACGACGCAAAAAATACAATATTCTATTTTATGTTTCAGATTATTAAAATAGAAATATTTTATTTTGTGGTTCCCATTGTTAAAATAGAAATATGTTATTTTCGAAATTGTATATCCCATTTAAAATACTATTTTCTTTAAGCAAAATAAAATCTAAAATATTAAATAGTATTTGAAATATTTGTTTCGCCAAATAATTTAATCGCCATTTTGAACAAAATTGTTGACCTCAACAGGGACACGTGTTTGTACCGATCTCATCAATGTTCAACTGAGAATAGAAAGAAATTGGAAAATTCAAATTGCCATCTTTTTCAAACAAATTTGAATTTGGCAGAATGATGGCTTAAATCCCATCTAATTTTACATACATATCACACTAGCATATTTGAATTGGAGCAGACCCGCTGGGATTGGCTACAAATCGCACAAATAGCCACCCAAATTTACACGGTAATATTTGAATTCCATGAGAAGATGGTATCGCACAACAATGTCGCGGCTATTCCGGATTTCCCAAGATCCAGGATAGAGGATAGTAACCAGACGAATCTGTTCGCAGCAGCGATGTGTGAATAAATAAAACCGTGGGCCAGGACAGAGAGAGCGAAGGGAGAGTGAAGTTTTTACGTTGAATAGGGCGGCTACGAGCGAGAGAAAAGAAAGACTTTCCGAATCGTGAAAATCCTGGCATACGTCCGTGGTATTTCATTTGGGATCGGGTTAAATGGAAAAAGGACCGAATAAAGAAAGTCGAGATCCTGTATGCAGGGAAACGTATTAGTCCCAAAAGGATACCCCGGTGCGGTTTCAAGAAATACACGCATACATTTATCTTTCTACCTGTACTTAACATTCGCCCTGTGCCACGTGTGTCGCGACTTTGCGAGAATCCCAACTGCTCGTTCATTAAAGCACGATAGAAATGATTCTAATTTCACGTCCCATTATTCGCGACTTCCATTCCACGAGAAATGGTCCGTTTCCACGATATCATTTTGATCTGCTACAAAACGCTACAGGGATGTTTTTATTATTTAAAACGAAGCAACCACTGTCTTCATTCTATTTCTTAAAAAAACCCAGTCACGTTCCCGACGTAAATCTCGATTTCTTTGTGTCCATTAAGAGGGTAGGAATACCACGTGACATAACTAACAAGCAACTAGAATCTTACTAGATTTTGTGTGGAAATCCGCAAACACTGTTTTTACTCTTAAATCTAGTAATATTCTAGTAATATTTAGGGTCTACGTGTGGCGATTGTAGCAACGTTCATACAACACTCACCAATGTGAACTTTCTCACAAATGTGGAGTTGTCGATTTATTTTAAAAAACGTTTTCTTTTTATTTTAAAAAATATTCAATCAATAAGTTGTTTT
Organism: Lasioglossum zephyrum; assembly: GCA_028455615.1. Taxonomy (NCBI): domain Eukaryota; kingdom Metazoa; phylum Arthropoda; class Insecta; order Hymenoptera; family Halictidae; genus Lasioglossum; species Lasioglossum zephyrum. The sequence continues at coordinate 5,615,546 of CM052325.1, read as the reverse complement.
CTTCGGAGTAGGATCAAATAATTTAGTTCAGAAATTGTTATTAATGTTATTATATTTACAAAGTTATTAAATTATTAATTAATAAAAAATACTTCAGCCTTTATATATTTATTAGAGGATACAATTAAAAATCTCTATAAATCCTCTAAATAACTTCAGCCTTTATATGTTTATTAGAGGATACGATTAAAAAATCCCTATAGATCCTCTAAATACGTACCAATTTAAGATCGTGTTACTTTTTGTTTATTTTCATGCGGAACTATTGGCCTCTCGATGCTGCGACTTGTTCTCTCATAACTGTATTTATTTGCACGGTTTAAGCGTCGCGAGACGGTCATAGAATATTTATAAGAGTTCGATGCTGTATTACTGGAGGATGTATACTCTTTGGAATAGGGCTTGGGCATAGGAAATTCGAGTTTATTCGCGGTTCCATGCTACGATCGGCGTGCGTGTTTGGAAATGTATGCGGCCGAAGTGTTTATAACGCGCTAAACCATTTACAAGGAGCATGCAACATTTCCGGCCGTTCCCAGCGGATCTGTCCGAGTGCCGAGGGCGTTCCGTTCGGGGAGCATCATTTTATTTTAATCGATCGAATACGTTTAACCGATCAATTAGAGCGGACGTGCACGTAACCGAGGTAGCAGACACTTTAAAATTAACGGCGGGCATTGTTGACATTGGGGGACGTCGTGTCTTTAATTAGTAACGAGGCTCTCATTCATCATTACTGCCGAACATTCGGTTACTAAATAGTACTAAGTAGCAGTGCAAATATTATTGATTACTAGACTGCGGATATTCATGCAAAATTTTTCTGCAGAATTTTTTTGCAAAATTTTTATGCATAGTATTGGAATATGTCAAAATTAATGTATTGTTCGATTGTGATCGATTCGATATGATTCCGTATCAGTATGTTTCAATTTGTTTATAAAACCGTTGGTTAAAGCTCGAGTGAAGTCGCGTTTCTTTGTGCTCGTAATTTTCTTTTGCTTGTGTTAATAAAAACTTCATTCAGTTAATTCGGTTTATTTAATTACATAATCTAATACATAGCTTGCAAGGGAAGGCAAATTTTGGTAAGGCGATATTTTATTCATTATTGATAAAAAATTTCTTATGATAAAATGAACCTTTCCGAACAAGGTAAAAGAAGATTCAAGTCGATACAACGTATAGCTCTCGAGATAAAAAGTTATAAGTGCTGCCACTTCCGTAGGCAACGTCTATAATTTATGATTGAAAACTATTAATATTCGTAGGCTCCGTATTTGTTAAAAATCTATGTCTTTTATGTTTCTTAAAAGTCTATGTATTATTTTAAATTTTAATACAACTAAAGACTATGCACATGCTTTTCAAATATAATTACTGTAATTATAAGAAAAAACCAAGTATATTAAAACTAACGTAATAAGTTATGGAAGAGTACCATTTATTGCCATTATCTATTTCATCAAAGAAAAAGTTCATCAAGGAGTACGGTAACCCTTTCGCAATAATTATCTAATTTATATTTGTGGAACTTATGTTTCTTTTTAAATTGAAAAAAAGAAATTAAATAAATAAAGGAAGATTCAAATACATATAAAAACCCGTTTCATTTACAGTTTTCTTTTTCTGATGAGCCTGAGAAATTTTCACCTGATTTTTAACACGCTTGTATTAGTTATTCTTTCTTTCACTTCGAGTCCTTCAGCGCTGTTTAATAATGCAGTATTTTAAAGTTAATTCTCCAGAATGTCAGTAATCTTCTAAACCCATTTCCTAACACCTTCTCCATTCCTTAACTTTTACATATTTGTTGGTTTGGTATGCTCTCTTTTCTCTTCAACGCCTCCAACCACTCTTCAACATTTCTATCTTTTCTTACCGCTCACTATATCCTCGAGCCTGATCATATCCCCCATTATCCTGCATTCATCCTGTCATCTTGTCAACACCGAATCTATTATTATGTTGTTTATTGCGATACATTTGAATGTATAGCAGCTCAGAGGAATATTTTTGAACATTTTGCGTAACAGAAATAAAGCAAATGTATCTTACACGTTGAATTTTATTTATTCTATTTTTTTTGGGTTGAAGGTCATTTGTAGGTCACATTGTGTTACATGGATGAATTCGTTATTTTGTCAAGTACAACATTACGTTAACGAAAATATATCATTCCATGTAAAAAAAACATCAATGACCTTGAAATCTCATTAAAATATTCATTATCCTATGGAGCTTTTTTGTACAACGAAAGGTAATGGAGATATTTAGGTGTTCTGTTCCTGCGGACTCAACTGTAGAATATGAATGGTATGATGTAACGCGATAAACAGTCGTACTATAAAAATCACAGAGATATGAATACTCAAGGGCGTGTGTTCACTGACCTTCTCATCTAACCCTACACACCTGACCTTCTCCTTTCGCGATACCTGACGCAACTTCGGCGGTAAGAATTAAGCACGTGCGCGCCTGCGTGTGAATACGTGTGGCCGTGGGTGCGTTGGTTGTGTGTACAGTTTTCGGGTTTGTCCCGAGGGAGAAAATGGTGTGTCAAAGCGAGGGCAGAACAAGAATCTCCCACCGGAATGTGGCTTCATGGATTTTCGCTTGGAATTTCGAGCAGGAAAATACAGCTTTGCAGAAGTTGCCGCGCTCTCTCCCTCGACCATCCGAATTTTATTAAGATCCTCCTAAGAGAACCGGAACGATGCCCCTTACCTGTTCCCGTGGAATTCCAATTTGAGTGGCCTTCGAATACCGTATGTACGACAAAGAATCTCGAAATCGACCGGACGGACAGGTTAGGGTTTTTCCTAGTCGAATCGCAGACAAGAGATTTCGCCCGGATATTATATCGCATTATTCAAGCGATACGTGTCGGGCGTCGCTCCTTTCTAGGTTAATCGCCTCACATTTATCTCCATCTAAGGTCTACGCTGCTAAAGTTCACGTCTCAATGAACATTAATTTCACGGTTAACTTTAATTTCGAGAGAGACCTGTGTATTTCATTACCGATTCCTTCCTGGTTCTCGAGTTAATGACATTTCAGAATTGCTTTAGGCGTAATTTGTTGGTTTGCTTCCCTTCGGGGGAAATTATGGGGTTTTAAATAAACAAATGAATTACTTACTTCTAATTAAAGTGATTTCAGTGATTATGAACGAGTCTAGGTAAGAACTATTCTTTCAAATATCTTGTTTCCTATTGATACATCAGAAAATGGTTTTAACGAGTAATATTGCAATTGACATAATTTTATTTATTTAGATCTTATACTTTGAAAGAAGTTGCTTTAAAGAACGTTCGAATGAAATTACTTCAAATAACGATTTCATACCAAGGTTAAATGAAATTATGTCAAAATTAAAAGTAATAAATAGAGAATCGAGAGTGACCAAGTATAATTTAATATAGTTGAGCAGAATTAGATAAAATTGGACAATATTGAGAAGAATTGAATGGGATGGCGTGCGAATAGAGTTGAATTAATATGCCAGTAGAGTGAAGCATAATTGAATAAAGTCGTTTAGAATTTAACGAAATTTAATCAAATTTAATGGACTCGAAAGCAACCGAATGTAATTGAACAAACTCAAATGGGATCAAACAAAAATAAACAAAACTGACAAAAATTGAATATAACCCCGTAGAATAGTATACATAGAACTATTGCATTTGTCATAATTTTATTTATTTCTTATATTTTAAAAGAAATTGTTTTAAAGAAAGTTTGAATGAAATTACTCGAAATAAAGATTTCACGTCAAGGTTAAATGAAATTAAGTCATAGAGTTGAATTGTAATGTCAGTAGGGTGAAGCATAATTGAATGAAGTCGTTTGGAATTTAACGAAATTTAATAAAATTGAATGGACTCGAATGCAACCTGAATGTAATTGAACAAAAATAAATAAAACTGACCAAAATTGAATAGAACCCCGTAGAACAGTATACATAGAACTAAACGTAACAGTGGTGACTCGCATTCGGCCGGAATTGAACGAACCGCTGCTAAACAAAATAAAAATCGGACCGAGCCAAAACAGCCGACGATCGACAACGGGGAACTCCTCCGATCACAATGCCTTTCGTTGTCGTGTTCCTCGGCAGATTAGACCGAACAATGAAGGATCGATGGGAGCGCGCGAGGCATCGCGGCGCGCGGTAGTCACGGAAAGAATGGAATTCCATAAACTGATTCGGGGGCGTCGCGACAGTTGTATGCAGCCGCTTAAATCAGCGTCACGTAGACAAGGTTGATCGTGCGTGAACAAAGCAGACGGTCGGTGTAAATCAGTCTCGGGGCCCTTTTTCTCCCTCTGTTTAGCTTGCGCGCCGCTGCCGGGATTAGAGTCTCCTCTTCCGTCGAATGGTTCGGTTACTGAGGCCACGGAGAAAACTTGGTTCCCTTTCGACGTTTCTTTTTTCTCCGTTCGATAAGACTTCAGAACCCCTCCCCCTTCCTTTCGACATGTGACATACGTCATTCTATTCGTTTTGACATGCTGAACACAAAATGTATATGCCACTTTTGGCGCAAATGAATAGATTTCGAGATATTCGTGAAAAACTGTAGTTACTATACATTGAATTTTGTGTATACGTGCAAAAACTAACCTAACCACAACTCATTCTATTCGCACGATTTTTCCAACCGAACCTTCTTCTTAGAAACACTGGGTGGGTGGGTGTGGTATTGTAATATGTACTCAGTCTTCATCATCATTTGTTTTAAAAAGTTCAACGATTGTAGCGATATATCTGTAGAAACAGTTGACGAGCGGTCGCACAATATACACAAAATTCAATGTATAGTAACTATAGTTTTTCACGAATATCTCGAAATCTATTCATTTGCGCCAAAAGAGGTATATACATTTTGTGTTCAGCATGTCAAAACGAATAGAATGACGTATGTCACATGTCGAAAGGAAGGGGGGTCTTTTCTGAAGTTCGGCCCAAAATGCAATGTATAGTAACTACAGTTTTTCACGAATATCTCGAAAACTATTCATTTGCGCCAAAAGTGGTATATACATTTTGTGTTCAGCATGTCAAAACGAATAGAATGACGTATGTCACATGTCGAAAGGAAGGGGGGGGGGCTTTTCTGAAGTTCAGCCTTCCATTGATCACCGGCGGTATCGCCTATTCCGCTCTCGACGCTTTTCATCGTCTCTCTCTTTGCTCTTTCGAAAAACCGTCTTTCATGCGGGGGAGCCCGTTAGCTCGTCGTCGTGTCGCGTCCTTTGCTATACGTATACAGCAGTGGAGCACGCGTGTCGCATCGACGCGGCTGCGAATAGGGCGAGACTAGAGGGGGACAACGGGGACCTCGATTCTATCCTAACGTAATTCAGTCTCCGGAGCTTTTCGCGGAACAATGGCTAATAATTGCCGACTACTTGTACAAGAGGACGTGATGAACGCGGCAGACGGTGCCGTCTGCCCGACGAACATTGCGCACGGATAAACGTATCCGCTGAGGAAACGAAGTTTGCGAAACGGGGACGAGTCTTTTGGGTATTATTCTCCTCCCGAGCTCTTTCTGTCACTCTCTTTCCATCTCTATCCGTCTTCGTCCTTCGCCCCCGTCTCCGTTCTTCTTGGTCTCAAAGAGCCATTGAACTGAAAGAAATAATAACTAGTTCGACCGAGTTCAACCTACACAAACGAATCGATGGAGATTATTTACTGTACAAAGAGAATCTACTAAACTTACCTCGGAAAGGCTTGGAGATAGTTTTGCGAACATTTTCACCGCTCAGAGATGTTGTCGAGGGGCTGCCGAATGGGTGTGTTGCACGGGGCGAGGTGGGAACGTGTGGGACCAAGTTTCGGGGGATGATTGCGTAGCTGGAAACGGTGGGAAGAGCTCGTGTACACTCGACTGTCTTATAACACGGTTTTGGTGTAACACCGCGCGAAAATTGCGACGATTCTCCTTTAACACAATGTGCTTTCAACACGGTTGCTGTGTAACATGATTTAATGGACTTGGCCAATTCTCGGACAATCCTTCGTATTCCTCTGACTTGTTATTATTTATAATTTAAGCAAGTTTTGCTTAGCACGGTTTCGATGTTACGCGGAACAAATTAACTGTGCTATAGGGGGTTGATCGTGAACACAGGGTGTCCCAATAAAATGTACACACACTTGAGCAGATCACTTAATTTGCACCCCTTATAGCTTTAACCGAGTGTGCTTTATTTGTTTTCGTTTGTGGGATTAACAAATTTTTGATTATTCTGTTTCAGCCTGTATAAAATAAATCAGGGGTAGTAAACTCTCATGTATGATCTTGGCTTTAGTTCGCTTATGAAGGACTTATTTTAGATGGCACCAGGATCGCAGGGCAACGTGATTGGACGTCACTGATGTTCTCATCTTTGGCGCTAGTGGACGCTACTATTTGCCCATGAAGTTCTTTCTTCATGATTATAACCTCCAAAATCACTGTCAATTGTGAATCACAGTGTCTCATTGTTGCGGCTACAATTTTTCAATTTATAGTTGACATTTCTTATATTGTTTTGTCTAAACAGTGTCTAAACAATTGTAGAAATAATTTTTCAAAATTGAACGACACTCGGTGAACTTATTTTAGAGCTTATTTTTCGAACTTTATTTTGTCCATAAATTATAACATTTTTTCATGTTTCCTTTTGTAGCATAGTAGGACATAGTGAGGTGCAGAGGAGTGCATCAGCAAGTATAAAAAGTAAAACATTATCTATTATTATTATAATATTATTCTGTATTATTGTTATGTATCATTATATGAATTATGATGTATTATTATATAGATATAATAAAATTGTTGAATTGAAATAGTTGTACAAAATACATTATATCCCTTTACTTCGAAATTTAAAGTAAGCGGTATAGAATATATATAGTTAAAAGTGAATTGAATTAGAAGCTGAGGAAACTTGAATGGTATAGAATTCGAACGCAGTTGAATCAATATAACAGAACACCTATCGCAGTGGAACAAAATGGAATGCAAGGCGAGTCACATTAAATGCAACTGCACGTAATTGAACAGTATATAATATAATTGAATAGAAATCGGTTAAACCGAATTGAATTGAACAGAGTTTAAGTGAATTGCAAGGAGCTGAGTAATCTTTTCAATCGAGCAGAATTTAACACAGTTGAATTCAATTGAATATAATTGACCACAATCGAGCATAATTGAACAGAACTCGTCGCACTTAAAAGTAATTGGAAAGAGCCCAATAGTACTAAATATAATTCCACCTAATCGACCAGAGTCGAATACAATTTCCCTCCCGTTCCGAAAGAACCATCGACCAGAAAGAAATAATAACTACTCGAACCGAGTTCAACCAGCAGAAACGAATCGACAGACATTATTAACAATACAAAAAGAGAATGTACCAAACTTCCTTTGCCCCAACTCGGCGCTACTTCCACGACCATTTCCAATGCCCGTAGCCGTTACAAAGACCGTGCAACTATCAAACGAGAGCACGTTAAACTCGAACTGTTTTTCGCGAATGGCTGGCACACGATATTTTTCAATTTATTCCTGGGAAAATGAGGAACCGAATATCTCGGATGATAGTTATCGGGGACAGGGTGTTCTGGTGGCCATAAGCGTCAAGATGGAGCTGACTCAATCATAGTTTCTCGGGGAGGAGATACGCGTCTCGGATCTATAAAAAATGAGGATAAAGGAAATTTCGAGGGCGCGCGCGATAGGTTCGCGCTTTGTTCGGGACCGGTTCTCTAGGGGTTTGTTTGATGCGTTTGTCCGAAATCGAGCGTGATCCTCGAGCGTGGTAACGTCCGCGAGGGTGACGGCAGTCGATACAAGCGAAAATTGGGCCGGGACAAGATGGTATTGCTCCTCTCGCCGTCGGCGAATAAGCTCTCGGGGAAAAAGTTGATATTAGATAGAAACCTCTGATTCAGAAACGAAAATGCCCGCGTTCGAGAAATCGTATCTCACGACCGGGGACCTCGATTCCTTTCGTGACCGGGAAGTTTATGCTGCTCGGAAAAATTTCCAGCTCGATCGTCCACACACACAGATGTAGTTCAGCTGAGATTCCAAAAAGATAGGTAAAATTAAAATGTAGTTTAGAAACGGACCACTTGGAGTTTTGGAGGAACGTTTCCGCGATGTTTAGGGCAGAGGAAGTGTGCCAGTGCAATCGATTTCACGAACTTTTAATTCGCCCGGAGAAGATCGTTTAAGTTGAACGAGTGCGATAGGAAATACCCGGAAACGCTGACCAACGTTCGCATAAACGAGTTACCATTTTTTTCGGCTCGTTAGTCGGACGTTCTGGTAGTTTAAAATATACACTCACCGAGATTGCCACGAGATGTTATGTGAAATCATACAAATCCAAGTTACCTGGAAGAATTTCTTTTGCTTAAGTGGGTAATATATATGTAGTATAGTTTATTTATTGTATTCAATTCTATGAATTTTTAATTGAATTCTAATCTATTCGCCCGAATTCTTTCCGACTGTGTCCTGTAACTCTATTGAATCTTAACGAATCCTACTTGAACCACATTCAATTCTAATCAACTTTGCTGAAGTTGGAGGGCAAATAAGTAGAATTCCATGGAATTGAATTATAAGTCAGCAGAATTGAACGTAATTTCAAATGACTGGAATCAAATTATGAGTGAGCAGAATTGAATTAGGAATTAGTAGAACTCAATTGGAAATCAATAGATTCGAATGGAATTAAATAGAATTTCTTTCGCTTAAGAAGGTACTATATATGTGGTTTAGTTTTTTTTATTGTATTCAATTCTATGTGTTCTGTAACTCTATTGAATCTTAACGAATCCTACTTGAACCACATTCAATTCTAATCAACTTTGCTGAAGTTGAAGGGCAAATAAATAGAATTGCATGGAATTGAATTATAAGTCAGCAGAATTGAACGTAATTGAATTGCAAATGACTGGAATCAAATTATGAGTGAGTAGAATTGAATTAGGAATTAGTAGAACTCAATTGGAAATCAATAAATTGGAATAGAATTAAATAGAATTCAGCATTTGTCAATAGAATTAATACTTCTGAAACTGGAATCAGTCGTATCATGTAGAATTGAATACAAGCTAGTATAGAAACCAATAGACCGTATCGAATAGAATTGTACAGGGTGTCACGAAATTACATGTCACGGTCACCATGGTCCCCGCAAAATTGACCTAATTCGTGACGTTTAATATTAGAATTGGACGCAATTCGATGTTGTTAAATGATCAGTTAATGGAATTCTTTTAGACATAATGGTTACCGACTAGAATAGGATACCACAGAATAGAATATAATTGAATAATCGATGAAACGGAATCAGTTTGAACGAAGAACAATTGATTTCTAATTCAATTCTATTCAATTCTCCTAAATCCTACCGAATCCCATTGAATCCAATAGAATCCCAAATTAATCTTCAGAGAGAAAGAGAGATAGAGAGAGTTGTAGGTTGAATTCGAAATTAAGTCCAGTGATAGCCGAATCAGTCAAGATCCCCAGCCGTCTTCCCGCGTCAATAGTTCCAGGCACAAGAAGATGGACCGAAGGATGCAGCTGAATACTGTCTTATTAGCAACCATTCGAAACGGAATATCCCCTAATACCGGCGCGCCGGGGACAATTTATGCCGGCGATAAGAGATTGTACAGGAGATTGCAGAATATGTCCAGCTGGGCTTATTACTTGCACCTGCACGCGCACGCGAAGACCGATACATGCGGCTTTGCAATATGCTGCATGTGCCCGGGCGTTTCAGAGTACATGTTGCACATTCACGCACCACCACCACCACCACGACCACCACCATCACCGTACACCGGTGCGGTTAGCTACATACGTCATGGTTATCGGAATGACCCACCGCGGAATAAAGCATTTCGGTTTTTAGGCATTGTTTCGCTCCGCTACCAGGAACGCGACGGGGTTGGCCGGCCTCTCGTAAAGCCAGCCCATTTTTGCTCGTTGTCGCTAAATTATCTCTTTACCGATACAGGGCGAGCCCGTTGTCTGAACAGATTATCAAAGAGTAATTATGCTCGCCCGCCATTTTTAATACTCCACCCCCCCACTTCGGAAACACTCGCTCGATTGCCTCGCTTTTTTTTCGCGGCTCACTCGCCCCGGAATTCAGACATACCCCGCAAGACACAATATCGTGCGAATCTGACCGGAAAACAATTTAACGCTGTCTTATACAAGGTGTGATATTCAACTCTGAACCCGACAAAATGTTTTTCAATTGTAATGGTCCAGGGTAGAAAGGGGTGGTTCATTATAATTCAGACATACCCCGCAAGACACAATATCGTGCGAATCTGACCGGAAAACAATTTAACGCTGCCTTATACAAGGTGTGATTTTCAACTCTGAACTCGACAAAATGTTTTTCAATTGTAATTGTCCAGGTTAGAAAGGGGTGGTTTATTACGTCATTTGAAGTAATTTCTTCCTTAGAGAAAATTTCCGCCTAGGGTTCGTTCAGGACTTATTCACGAAAACCTGGACCAATCAGAGTGGAGCTATAGAGAACAGATTCAAGGTCGGCGACAGGTGTCGCTGCGCGTGGCGTTGCTATTGGTCGAGCCAGAGTCCGTTCGCTATAGCTGCACTCTGATTGGTCCAGGTTTTTCGTTAGTATACCCCTAACAAAGCCGAAGCGGATATTTTCACCAAGGAAAAAGTTACTTCAAAAAGATTGTTCGACACTTTTATCCTGTACAGTTGAATATGGGGTGCACAGAATTGAATAGAATTCAATAGATTTCTATGGAATAGTGAATCACAGAATAAACCAGTGAATAGAGTTAGAGTCGAAGAAGATTAAACAGGGTTTAGAATAGAAGTAGAATGGAATAGAATCCCGTCTAATAAGTGCGATTCTGGCGGCTGTTTCCGCTATGTCGTTTCCGAGGACCGTCAAGTATGGTTCCACGGGCGCTTAATATGTTGTACAGCCTGACAACGAGCCGTTGCGGATATCCCGGCCACCTCGGAAAACATCTGATACGGTTTTCCAGCTTTGCCGAGCAATTCTGCGCGACGACCTTGCAATTTTCTTGCCTCGATGTTTGCGGAACACTCCCGAGCTGTTTGATCGCGGCCGCCGGAAACATATTTGCAGTGTTGATATCTCAACAATCGCTAAAAGCTGTCGTTCGCGCTCGGGAATTGTTGTCACTCCAGAAATGAGCAGACGTTGTAATCATTTTCTATCGGGCTGTCCGAGAGTAACAGCGAGAGAGGGGGCTGCAATACCCATTTTCCCACCGGTTCATCGGTTCTATCAAAGATAGAGAGAGAAAGGGGGAGAACGTTGCTGCTCCTCCTCTTTCTTATTATCTCTACCCTTCGCTGTTTTTTTCCTTTCTTTCGCCGCCTTCTACCTCCTACCCGATCGAAGACACAACGATATTTTTCCGCTTTCTTGTTTCTTGTCGGCTTCAGGTACTCCGCTCTTCCTCTTTTTTTCCGTTCGCTTCGTCCGGTTGCAGCTTTCGCAGCAGTTCGCGCGATCCCTTTTCCACCGGACTCTCAAATCTTATTAGCTTCTTAAGTAATTATCAGACTTGCTACTCGTTATAGGTTCCCCCGAGGGTTTTCGCGAGATCTCGTATAGCGTTTTACAAAGCGCCCCGTGGACTTTGCAGATCTTCGCAACGAAGGGAGAAATATGGTTCTGGACTGTTCTTAATTTTTTAGTTAGATTTCGTTTGATACCGTTCGTCGCGACAGTACAGACCCGCACGTTGCGCGAAACGGGATTATGATGATAATATTGCAGACACGAGCTGACCCGAGTAGATCCTAGTAGAGTTGAATAGACTCGAATAGACTTCACTAGTCTGCGATTAGAATTGAGTAGACGTCAGTAGAATAGAATTGAGCATGTTTGAGTAGAACCTAAGTAGAATTGAGTATAAGTGAGTCGGCTCAAGTAGAACTTCAGTAGAATTGGGGAGAATTTAGTAGAATCGAGTGTAATTGAGTGCAATTGAATGTGATTGCATATCGTCGAATCGAATTGAATAGAGCCTAACTAGAATGGAATAGAATGGAAAGGAGTTAAATAGAATTGTGTAGAATGGAATAGACCTGAGTAGGATTGACGAGAATTGAGTACACATGAGTAGACTAGAGTAAATGAAAGTAGACTTGAGCAGAATGGAGTAGAATGGAATAGAGTTAAATAGAATTCTGCAGAACAGGGTAGAATGGAATAGACTTGAGTAGGATTGACGAGAATTGAGTACATGAGTAGATTAGAGTAAATGAAAGTAGACTTGAGCAGAATGGAGTAGAATGGAATAGAGTTAAATAGAATTCTGCAGAACAGGGTAGAATGGAATAGACTTGAGTAGGATTGACGAGAATTGAGTACAAATGAGTAGATTAGAGTAAATGAAAGTAGCCTTGAGCAGAATGGAGTAGAACAGAGTTCAATTGAATATTCATAAAGTATTGTATTTCCGTGAATGTGTTCCATTCGAAATTTTGTAAAACAGAGACCCCTCGGGTCAACAGCGTGTGACCTCGATAGAGACATAAGCGGACCGGTTTTTTGCTTATGTTTGCCAGTAGAATAAGCTATTACGAGTAAGTATACACCTCGGTGTAGACACCATGTACATCCTTCCTGGAGTTTCTCGGCCGGCTCTTCTCCGTTCCCAAGCTTCCTTTCCAGGGTTTCGCGCTGGCGTGGTTAACCTTTGGACATATTTGGCGATCAGACCTCCGGCACCTTGGCTCGCGTATCTCTCGATTTATTGCCCCTCTAGCTTCCGCAACTTTTACCGCGTACTCACCACTTTATTCTTTGTTACTTATCTTTGTTTCCCTCTTCCCGCGGCGCGCAAAGCCCGCGCGAACTTCTACGTGCCGGTTAACGACTTTTGAAGCGCAATAAAACGGCATCAAAAAATCGTACGTCAAATTTTTGTTGGATCGTTGGGAAGAGCAGCTTCTCTGGGATTTAGGTCCATTCAGGTTGGCGTCGCGGAACAAATTCTTCTAGTTTCGTTTAGACAGTCGAATATACTGAACAATTCATTGTGCTCTAGCTGGCGGCACACTCGTTCAAAATGCAATAAAACAATGAGAAAAAATCGTACATCCAATGTTTGTGGTCTGAATTCAAAAAGAAGACTTGAATTTTAAGATCCAGATTGGTTTAAATAGCGGAGAAAATGTTTTACGTTTCGTAAAGATAGCTGACAGTGAATTCTTCAAAATGCAATAGAACCGTGAATAAAAAGTATTTAAAATTTGGTGCTTTTGTTACAAAGAGGAGATGTCATTGTATTATAAATCAATAGAATTTAAAGGAATAACATAAAAAATCAATAGAATAGAATATACTTAATTCGATTATGGATCAACAGAATTGAGTAGAATATAATTCAATTATCAAACACCAGAATTCAATAGAATTTAATAGAATTGAATTATAAATTAGTCGAATTCGGTTCAGCAGGATTGAATTATAAATCACTATTGTCTGCGCACTGAAACGAGGCAGTGAAGCGTCAGTCTGCGATCTTTGCTAACTTATCTGAGAAGGGTAACTTCAACACTGTCGGCAGTGGCACTCGAGTGCCTGTGTTTGCGTTTACTGCCCTGTCTCGTCGGACAGACTATGGAATTGAATTGAATAGGCTTGAGTTATTAATCAGTACAATCGAATTACATAGGATTGAATTACATTATGAATTAGTAAAAGTGAATTGAATAGGAATGAGTTATTAATCAATACAATTGAATTACATAGGATTGAATTAGACTATGAATCAGTACAATTGAATTACATATGATTGAATCAGATTATGAATCAGTAAAAGTGAATGGAATAGACTTGAGTTATTAATCAGCACAATTGAATTACATACGATTGAATTAGATTATGAATCAGTAAAAGTGAATTGAATAGGCTTGAGTTATTAAACAGTACAATTGAATTACATGCGATTGAATTAAATTATGAATCAGTAAAAGTGAATTGAATAGGCTTGAGTTATTAATCAGTACAATTGAATTACATACGATTAAATTAGATTATGAATCAGTAAAAGTGAATTGAATAGGCTTGACTTATTAATCAGTACAATTGAATTACATACGATTGAATTAGACTACGAATCAGTAAAAGTGAATTGAATAGACTTGAGTTATTAATCAGCACAATTGAATTACAGACGATTGAATTAGATTATGAATCAGTAAAAGTGAATTGAATAAGTTTGACTTATTAATCAGTACAATTGAATTACATACGATTGAATTAGACTACGAATAAGTAAAAGTGAATTGAATAGGAATGAGTTATTAATCAGTACAATTGAATTACATACGATTGAATTAGATTATGAATCAGTAAAAGTGAATTGAATAGACTTGAGTTATTAATCGGTACAATTGAATTACATAGGATTGAATTAAATTATGAATCAGTAAAAGTGAATTGAATAGGCTTGAGTTATTAATCAGGCAAATTGAATAAAACAGGATTAAGTTATAATATAGAATCGAATCACGAATCAGTACACTCGAATAGAATTGAATAAAATTCCAGGAGAGAGACAAGTAAAATCCTACAAATATCTGAGAACAGTGCATTTCACCCGCTATCGCCAACAGTCAATTAACCAGACCGAGGCAACTCGACCAGGAGAATCGAAAAGCCTGGTACACTCGTGAGCCTAACACACCGATAGCAAATGGCTGGGAGCAGCTAAGTCGTCGCGAGACGTATTGAAGTGTTTTGAAGAGATGGCAGAAGAAGCAGCACCGCCGTCACAATAAAATCGCCATTATTCATGGGTGACTTGCTCGGAAAGGAGTCGAGATATAGTGACTACAACAGAGGTAGGGTAGGTATAGCGAAGAGAGTACCGCTCACGAGAGGAAACGCTGAACCATCGTCGTCGTACCGAAAGCATAACGACTCAGGGTTCAGAAGAGAAAGTGGCCTGGAAAAGGAGGATGGGATATCGTAGGAAAGAATACGCAGACAGCGCAGCGGCGGCGGTGCGCGGCGGCTCGATTTACATCGCGCAGATTAATGCTGAATTGACTAAACGAGCTCCGAAGCAATTGCTTGCCGGCAATAAAGTCTCGCTATGTCGACAGTTTTATTTGCTTTGGCCGTTACACGATTCCTCGTTTCACACCCGGATGCATTTTAACTGTTAGCAGCGCTGGCGCGCGCGCGCGCACGCCCCCGTTTTTCCCGGGGATACTTCATTTGATAAAGCGGAGAGCGATTCGACGATTGCGGTTGTTCTTCCAGAAAAATCCACGTTGAAGAGCTTCTCCCCCTATCTCGCGAGAACGTGTACTCGCCAACGCCGTGAATATCGCGGAACTTTTGCCGGCAAGCCCGCGAAGAGAAAGAAACTCTCGGGCCCGGGCGAACTCTTTAAATTTCGATTCAACGGGCGGCACAATTTGCAACTTTTTAGTCCGCCGCACCGGGAACCGTAATTTTACGTGCCGCTGGGTAAAGGGTTCGCACGCCGAGTCCGGGGTCGCGAAAGTCGGGAAATCCCGGTCGATATCGGTTCGAATTGATTTCTTCGCCGATCCGCGCGGAAAATCTTCGCTCTCAAAGGCGCGAATTCGAGATAGATTTATCGAAAATAGAATCGTTTGGAGCATTGGGAAAAATCGATCGAATGTTTCAAGAAATATAATTTAAGGATAGGGGTTGTTTTCAATTAATTTTGCATTTCTCGTTGGTATTTGTGAATTTTTAAAGGCAATAACTGTAACTAGAAGATAGATTCTTTTATTTTCGTGAAAAATGGTAATAATTTATTTATTTTAAAAATAGCTCCGAAAGAACAGTTTTATAATTATATAAATATTCTTTCAATGAACCATCTAATGCATTTCCATAGAAATTTTTAAGTTCTCAAAAAATAACTGTTTATTTTATTCACGATCGCCAATTTTAAATAAATAGGTTGAAGTTTACGGCGCACAGGTTCGATCCTATGTTTGGATCGCATCATAAAATCAGAGATCGGAAAACATAGGATCGACCCTGTGCGTCGTAAACTTCAATTTATTTATTCTCAGAAAATGTTCAGAAATTAACAATTCGTCGAGACAGTTGTGCACCTTAATTGGACTAAACCGGAAAAAATTTCAGGCTATTCAATCAGCGAAATATCCAGGCGAAATCACATTGAATTAACATAGTGTAATTCGAAAGAATCTACGTTTCTCGCCGCGGGTGAGATAAAAAATAAAAAATGCTCAACGTTACCCCGCACAGAGATGGATTCGTTCAGGAACTACATTTTCTTGGTAGCTCCAGTCCTATTAATTTGTAAATCGAGACTGTAACCGTGCGCCCGGCACAAACGAGCTTCCATCGTTTATTTAGCAGCATGTATCGAGAAAATATAGCCTGATCCATTTCCGCGAGAAAAAGCTTTATTCTCACTTTCCCCATAAATCTTCCACGCGAGTGACGAGTTCTGTTAACTCTCCCTTACACGCATATTTCTCAATTACATCATCTACATTCTACATCATTCGAAAGACACACAACGTCCATTTGCATTGGACGCCGGGCCGGCGAACGCCATTACTACTTCAATAGCATTGTTATCCACAAGGTGAACCACGAAAACGAAACGCCGTTCTCATAATTATTTTATTTTACATAGATAATATTTATCAACATATTCGTGACAGTTTCCTGATTAAAACATCACATTGTTCGATGCGTTCGTTTAATTCACAATTTAATGGAACCTCGACTATCCGAACTGATCAGTGGAACGTGTGCTAGTTTCTACTAATTTGTGCACTGAATTTTTTCTACATTTAATCACATCGCAATGTCATACGAACATAAATGACCAAATATAAATTTACATACGTAAATGAATGTTACCATAAAAATCCAATGAAGTCTGAATAAATTAAATATCTAATCCATGTGTAGAACTGCTGTAGAACTCGGTAGCTCTGGCGTTAAATACGAACGGATTATTCTATTTATTCCTTTGTCAACGCACTGTGTGCACAAACAAATCCATAATACAGCCCACTCTCTCAGCTTTCGTTCGCACCCTCCAGCATCAGAAATCTGCCTCGCGAATCCGAGATAATCCTATATAAACGAACAGTCCGAAAAAAGTTCGAGTAGTATCCGAAAGAATGCTCCTAGCTATAGTAATTAAAGGAGTCGTTGCCGACGACGATGAGCAAGGGAAAACATTAACGGCTCGTTACTTCGGTTAATCACGTATAGAAATATTTAGCGAGACGGCGCATGAGAATAGACGGAGGGCCACTCGACACAGAAACGCGAAATCTGAGAACCGAACAACTCGCGAGTGGGCAGATGTGACAGAAGTGCGAATGGATCCGGGAAAGGAAGATGGAACAGGATGATAGGAGAAGGCGAAAAGGAGAGAGAGAGAGAGATGGAAAAAAGAAGAGTTAACGATGACGGTAATACCTTTCGTATAATCCTTTGCCGAGGGATTTAGGTCAGGAATCTTTAATCTTCGTTGAAAGAAAATTCTAGAGGCCCGCGAACGGCAAAGAAGCAAAAAGAGCGCAGCGGTGAAAAAATCTGCGACAGCTCCAAAGGAAGAAAGTGGAGAAAGGGCGGGCAAATATGCGTGAGAAACAATCAGATCAACGATTAATCGGCCTCCCTCCTCCCATCGTCCTCGCCGTTTACCGAGTTTTTCGATCAACGAAAATTTCATTTGTCTCCTCGAGCCCGGGATTCCCCGAGAGTGAGCTTCGTAAAATTTCGAGTAAAATATTTTCAATATAAATCGCGGCGAAAGCTGGAATTTTCGGCATTGTCCGGCTACTTTTACTTTCGGCATTCAGGCCGAAAGTGGCCGGCCAAAACGGTTTTCATTCAGCCCGATCGTAAAGCCGATTCGTATCGCGAATTTCGTGTAAAGTGAACCTGGAATCGTGGTGCGCGCGTGGTCGCATTCGCCGCGATTGCTCGCGCGGAAACGCGTGCCGGATTTTTTTTTATGGGCGCTTTCGAGATCCACGGGAAATCGGCCGTTTAATGGAAATGATCGAGAGGAATTTTTTTTCGGTACTTTCCTTGCAATTTTTAATAGCATCGTGGCTCGATAAATGCGAAAAATTTCGCTGCGACGTGTTACGTGCATCGTACGCAGGCGTTATTTTATGAAAATATTAGTGGAAACGTTCTCGTTTTCTGTATTCAACTTTTATCAACGTGTCCGGGATATTTTTCCGATTAAAACGATACCAAACACGATACGGTTTGGACCGTATCTCTTCGTTTAATCCACGATTTAGTAGGATCTCGATTATCCGTACCGACATCTGGAGTATGGAAAAATCCGATTTAAAATTATGGGACTATGTCCATATTTGTTAATGGTTTATACCGTGAGCATTTTAAACTTTTCATAAATTGTTTAAATTAAAAAATTTGAAAAATCGACTGGTAGCTAAGAGGAATATTGGTGAACCGTATAAAGATACGGGAAATTGATGTATTCGCAACTTCTTATACGAATTTTTTATCGTTTCAGGGTGGAAATAAAAGCAGGAGAATTGCGCGTGTTATCATAACCTCTTTTTACCACGTTTTTCAACTTTGCAACAGCGGAAATGTTACGATAAAAATTGAGGATAAGTTATCGATAGTATCTGGAAACTAAAAGCATAATCTTGCTGCAAATTAATTGCTCAATATTCGGTACATAAATATTTTAATGTTAATTATTATTCTATTCGAGAAAACTCATAAAGGTTAATTTATATAATATAATATTATATAAATATAATATAATATGATATAAATATAATAAATTCTGATTTGATGAAAATGAACTTGCCACGTTATAATTCCATACGTTTTTAGGTGATGTAAGGATACGAGGCAGATTCAAATTAATTTTTCATCGGTTTTTCGCGAAAATTTTCCAACTTTTCAGGGCGCAGATGAGAACTAAACTTCGCACTTTATGACAGAATCGCTTGATTTGCCGGAAATTGCGATGCGATGTCAAAATTTGAAGCCTATCGATAGAACCAGGAAATACGATATAAGGACCTGGGATTTCTAAAGACATGAAATTGATTTTTCAGTGATTTTCCCATTTTTGAACTTCCATGGTTGTAAATGAAAGCCACGAAATCGTACTTTCTGGTAGATTCAGTTACGTTTGCAGAAAAGAACGATGTTATGTCAAAAAATAAGGGGAACCTATTCGTTGTAACAGGTAACATGATTTCAGGGCACAAGGATTACTTCACAACTTCCCTTTTCAGAACTTCTCTGTAGTTATTTTTGAACTTTTGTGGTTGCGAAGGAAGTTAGAAGATCATGCTGTGTGATAAATTTATTTAGGTATTTGAAGAATGGTACTATGTGACAATCAAATAAATAATATATTCATTTTATAATAACTATAATACATTTAAAAATATTCTTTTACTATTGTACTATATGATTTGAACTTCCTTGGCAATCTGGAGCAATTAGTTTGCTACAGGATATGAAAAAAAATTATCGAAAATTAATTAAAATTAACAACCTTTTTATATAAAATCTTACTAAAATCCCTCGTTTTCCATTTGCATAATTTTTTTTTAAACCCACAAATCCTAGCTGCAGTTATGCTCCACAGTATACACAAGCCTGTCGACAAATGTTGAAGGTTATTCGACATTTGTCCGCCGAAAAGTCAGACTGACAGTAAGCAGACCAATTAAAATTTCCGGTTCGCGTGCATTGATCCGAAACAAGGTGCACTTTAACAATGAATCACTGCGTGATACGGAACAGTATCGGCGTTCCATCCGTCCCTTTGATAAACCGCGCTGCAGTGTTGCCAAAACGTACGATAATTTTTGCAAAAAGCCTCGACAATCGGAGCTGTTTATTCAACCTGAATTCGAAGCAATATTATTAATTATTTAGAAGGAAACTATACGGTATAATTTTTCAAAAACCTTTTTTAGCACTTTGTTACAAGTATTATAGTACGGAAAACATTTATTTTAACGTTTTTTAAACCGCGCTGCAGTGTTGCGAAAACGCACGATAATTTTTTTGTTTATTCAACCTGAATTCGAAGCAACTTTAAGAATTATTTATAGGGAAACCATACGGTGTAATTTTTCAAAAACATTTTTCAGCACTTTTCTGCAGGTATTACAGTAAAGAAAACATTAATTTTAACGTTTTTTAAACGGCGCTGCAGTGTTGCCAAAACGCACGATAATTATTTCAAAAAGCCTCGACAATCGGAGCTGTGTTTATTCAACCTGAATTTGAAGCAACATTATTAATTATTTAGGGGAAAACCGTAGGGTGTAATTTTTCAAAAACCTTTTCCAGCACTTTGCTACAGGTATCACAGTATGAAAATATGTATTTAACGCTCTTCAAACCGCTACGATGAAAACCGATGCAACACGCTCCGAGTCGGTACAGCAGGATTCACTTTCGCGGATAGGAAATCGTGAAATTTTCAAAATGTTTTCCAGCGGAGCCGTGGGCCGTAATTTTTCGAAACATTTTGGACATTTTAGTACACAACATTCTACAAGCTAGAAAACATGTTTTCCACATTGGTGAAATCGTTGTGCCACACAATAAACAAAAACTTGCGTTCCGAGTCGGCACGACAAGCTCCAGTTATAAAGATCGCAACTTATGTGACTTTCCGAATTTCCGTTTAAAAAACCCACGCGCGCCATAAATATATTTAAACATTCACGGCAGATTGCTGCACACCGCGTAAAGTGGAACAATTTTTTCCAGTTGGAAAATATGGTGGTGGCCATCGAAATCTATAGAAGTTAACGATTGCGTATCGCGGTTCGAAGGGGGGAGTAGCTGTGATAAAATAAATTAATTTCTCTCGTCGTGGATTATGTTTACCGGGTCGCAATCACTGTGAAAAAATATTACATCCGTCGGATCTACATTCGCGGTGCGCTAAATTGTCGACGAGCGTAGAGAGAGAGAGAGAGAGAGAGAGAGAGAGAGAGAGAGAGAGAAAGAGTGAGGAGTGAGAGAGAGAGAGAAAGAGTGAGGAGTGAGAGCGAACTTTGTTGACACGGAGGGCAGTCCGGTAGGTAGCAATGAAAGAGTCGTTCGTTTATTAGTTCGGACTGCCGGCACAATTGAAGTGGAACTCCACGTTCATCGCGTTTTCCACGAAATATTCCTACATTTTTCCCGGCCTCCCCGGGGAACACGGTGAAATAGACCACGAGACGGGTCCAATATCGTCTGTCTCGCACAGATTACAGCTCTACCGACTTATTAGGAACGCCAAATATTTTTGGTATGCTCCTTTACCCGAACCGGTCCAAGAATCTGGAATATTTCCGCAACGCGGATAATCAAGCCGTTTATTCCACCGTGATGGACACTCGTACTAGCATCCACGGTTATTTATTAGTATTCCCGGCCGTTCCGGAATCCAATTTCTTCATTTTCACCATGGCAGAAATGTTGGGTCGTAGTCTGCTGCTCTATGAGAACGTTTTCGAAAATCCAAGTATCGAAGGAAACATGTATTCGAACAAAGTTGATGCGCACCGGTTCGATCAATTTAATTGAAAGCAATTTTGCAATATATTAATTTCGACGTTTCGGTCTTTGTTTAGACCCTTCTCAAGAAAGTAATATTTTGTTATGTTATGTAATATATTGTCAACTTACTTGCTTATTGAAATAACTTTAAGAGTTATAGGAGATCAATATCACGTGCTGTGTTCATGTCTTACTTGTAAGATACTGAGACCAATGTAGCCATATTAGAGTAGTCACGGTGAAATGATAGTAGAAATAATACCCCCTCTCTGATGACGGGGAATGGGAGCCACACGTTGCGCGTGCGCGATATGGATAGATTCGTAAACAACACGTTGATGTACTACCGATCCTCGCGCGGCGACGTACTATGATATACTGAGCTTCGTGGGGCGACATGGGTCGGTAGAGTGGGGATGAGTCACTATGCGCGCGCATAGTAAAGTATAGAGCGTTGTCGCGCGGAGTGGGGATCACTGAACGCGATGACGTACATTTCGTGGGGAGGTGTAACGGTAAATATTTGATTGTTATTTCTCCGAAACGGATAGACTTTAAAAAAAAAAATTTTTTGAATAGTAACAGTATCTAGCTCAACGGGAAATTAATTTAAAATCAACTTCAAAATTTGTCACCGAACAGACAGACAAGAAACCGAGCTAATAATTAAAAAAAAACGTGGTAAAAAAGCACGAAATCTTGGAAAGAAGATCCGCGCGTAATCACTTTTTTTCCAGCGCCTGTCAGTTCGTCGAATATGTCACATGTCCAACGTCAATCACAATGTTCGTCCCGCGCTGCGCCAGGCCGTGTCGGGCCAAACAATTTTTCCGCGGCGTCGAAGGCGACAAAGAAGCGAAGGTAAACAAAAGAAACTGCCGCCCAGAGTGGTCCGGCGCTATTGAAAAAATTGTCTTTGAAAGAATCGAAAATAAAGGGAGGTTTTCATAAGGCAATATCGAGCGTTCACCGCGATACTGGAATACCGGGAAACGCCGTTTCTGTTTTCTCATTTTTATTTCTGCCTCCCCCCTCCACGCGCACGATCTTTCATTCCCAGGAAGAAAAAAAATTCTATAAAGTTCCTACGGCGGCTCTTGAGTTATTAGCTTCGGGGCGATTTTAATTTTAAATTCTCGCAAATCGCGTCTCCCCTATCGATTGAAACCGGATAACTTACTATCGGATTCTTTAAACTGGAAAATAATCCGAGCGAGTACAGCGGCCTCCCGTATCCGAACTGACCGGAAGTGAAAAGCGTTCGGATAACGGAATTATTTAACGTTTCTCTCGGTCTGTATTATTGACGTAATTCATGAAATTATTTCGTCCCCGTCGAAATTAATTCATCCCCAACTTGCCAAGCCACGTTGACCCTCTAAATATAGCATAGGGCAACTGTAAACAAACGCATGTTAAATATTTGTGACCCGTCAACTTTTATTCCCAGCAGTTTTATATATTTATAATAAAAATAAACAGCTCAAGTGCAGAACAGTAAATATATTTATTCATACATACAGGGTGTCCCAGAAATGTTGCACTTCCCTCAAAGGGATGATTATTGAGGTTATTTGAAGTAGCTTTTTCCTTTGCAAAAATGTCTATCATACTTATTTTTATGTCATACTTATTGAAATTATAAAAACGCTTTCATACAAAATTATCGAATCGCCTTCTTCGTTTAAGCATGTGTGTAATGAAGACCGTACAAAAATTGAAGTAAATCCAATCTTCTCAATCCTATATGGTGGTTTACTTTTATGTTTTGGGCCTGATAGGATGAGTGTAAACAAAAATACTAATTGGTCCGTGTGTTTCGTTAATAACTACTCAACGAAGTCGCGGACATTTTCGCAAAGGAAGAAGTTTCTTCAAATGTACTCAGGAATTAATCCTTTCAAGGAAATACAATATTCTCGCGATACCACTTAAGGACAATGACAAAATTATTAAGAAAATAAATGTCTATGTAGCTCCCGGGTCCCATGGAAATTACGGACACAAATTTCCACGACACGGTTTTCACCCACAACATTTCACCGACTCCAGATTTGACCGACAACGATTTTGACCGACAACGATTTTAGATTCGTTGGCGGTCAAAATCAGTGTCGGTCAAAGACCAAAGTAGTTGTCGGTCAAATCTGGAGTCGGTGATATGTTGTCGGTGAAAATCATGCCAGGGAAATTTTTGACGGTGATTTCCATGGGACCCGTAGCTCCCATATCTTGTACTTAAATAATTTTTATTTCGCATGAATATTATCATAGGCAATTTCCGATTGCGTAGTGCCCCTTGAGAACCATTGATTAATTTCATTTTGAATTACGGTGAAACTGTTCCAGGGTATTATAATGATGATATTGGATAATCCGATTTTGTTTAATGCAGGGTACACGCCGCGCAATCCCGCGGCAGTTCTTAACGCGATTACAAAGGCCAGAGGCTGAGAATTTGCGATCGCTTCATTGGCGAATCGGTTGTCTTCCCAGCGAAGACAGAGAAGAACAATAATGAGCAAGTGGAAAGTGAACAAAAGTGGGGACGGCGATACCATTATCGACAAAGTGAGGTCAAGAAAAGGGAATGGCCCGTCTCAACGAAAATATACCTGCTAAACATAGAAATAATACCGTCGAAACGAGACCTGTCACAAGTAAATAATTCAACGTGGCAACTCTTGTGACATTGATCATTTTATTCAGGGAAACTGCGCACTCTATTCTCTCTAATTTTCTTGGGCGTTTTGCTGCAGGTCTTTCAGATCGGAATACAAATTTTTCACCCTTCTCAGAACCGTTCTAATTGAAACTGAATAAATTCAAGCCGCTGTATCAAGATTCAGTTTTAGAGATTACGATTTACATGACTTCCGGAATGTTTTTCCGTGAAATTGTAGGCTGCAGTATTTCTAAACTTTTTGTGCATCATGTCACATATCTTCCAAAGTAGAATACATTTTTTTCCAGTTGCCTTAAAATTATTTTAACGGGAGGATATCCCTCGAGTTTAATAGAAACTGAATAAACTCAAGCCGCTGTATCAAGATTCAGTTTTAGAGATTACGATTTACATGACTTCCGGAATGTTTTTCCGTGAAATTGTAGGCTGCAGTATTTCTAAACTTTTTATGCATCATGTCACACATCTTCCAAAGTAGAATACATTTTTTTCCAGTTGCCTTAAAATTATTTTAACGGGAGGATATCCCTCGAGTTTAATAGAAACTGAATAAACTCAAGCCGCTGTATCAAGATTCAGTTTTAAAGATTACGATTTATATGACATCCGGAATGTTTTTCCGCGAAATCGTAGACCGCAGTATTTCTAAAACTTTCCGCATCAGATCACATATCTTCCAAAGTAGAAAACATTTATTTTCCAGTGACCTTAAAATTATTTTAACGAGAGGATATCCCTCGAGTCGATATGAAATTGGATCATTTCATGTGGGCTTGAAGTATCCATTTCCTCGTAGTGGACAATTTCGAAAACGGCAAAAAAAATATTTTCTACTCTCCAAGGACCTGTATCGATGTACCTAAAAATTTTCAAAAAAAAAATTCCGTCGCACAGTTTCCCTAAAAATATTCCCAAAACCCACACAAATGACGGGCTCGAGTATCAAGACTTCAAAGTCGATTACCGTTTCTAAAAGAACTAATCAATTAGGGATTGCAATCCCGCGCCATTTTCAATCCCGCGGGATTGATGTGGGATGTATTTCAATCCTGCGGGGTCCTGCGGGACTAAGAATTTAGTTCTTCAATCTAATATATTTATATTTAATAAAGAAGCAAATTTTACTTAATGAGATAATCATCATTAATCGTATTAGTCAAAAATGAAGGAAATAGAAATGAAATTTAAATCTACATAAATTTAAATGAAAATAAATCTCTTTTTGGAACTACAATTGAAATGTATACATACATGTATATGTGATATACGTATATATACATGTGTGTATAATCATATCAAACATACAATATAATAATCTTATATATCTTATTATTTTTATAATCTTCAATGAAAATAAATCTCTTTTTGGAAATACAATTCAAATGTATACACGTATGTATATGTGGTATACGTATATATACATGTGTGTATAATAATATCAAACATATAATGTAATAATCTTATATATCTTATTATTTTTATAATCTTAAATGAAAATAAATCTCTTTTTGGAAATACAATTCAAATGTATACACGAATGTATATGTGGTATACGTATATATACATGTGTGTATAATAATATCAAACATATAATGTAATAATCTTATTATTTTTATAATCTTAATTGAAAATAAATTTCTTTTTGGAACTACAATTGAAATGTATACATATATGTATATGTGATATACGTTGTATATACATGTGTGTGTAACATGGAAGAAAGAAGTGGATTGGCGACGCATATTTGAATGGAACTCTCAGTGAAGTCCTCAGTGAATCATCTCGGAATTTAGAAAGTGGAAACTCGGAAGATTCGAGCTCTTGCGACGAGCTATATTGGCTGTTTTACCATGTGCAATAATGCTGTGCGTAAATAGATGTTCCCGAATCCTCTCATAACATTCCGGGGCTTTGACTCCGTTAGTTGGTCCAATACCCCACGCAATACCTTTCGTATTCTCGTGCGAAGCGAATCGAAATGAGAAAAGTTTTTGCAGTGTAATAAGCGACATATCCAACGGGTTCTGCGCTTCGCTCTGCTCAGCTCTGCTCAGCACCGCTCCGCTCTGCGTTTTCTGCTTCGGAATTAACACCACGGAATAGGTGGATGTAGCGTTAGAAATAATAAAAGGAACAAAAGCGGGGAACGGATTCCGAGATACGAACAGTCCCGTTGTAAACTCTAACGATGCCTTTCGATAAGTTCGCCCACCTAACGAAATTCCTGCGATTCGATCCCCCTCGGCTTAGCTCTCGGTGCTATATACTCTTCTTTTCTTTCGAGGCTGTTCTTATCCGAGGCGAATTTCAAAGTTCTCTGATCGCGAGAGTGCTTCGGTGCGATAGGATTTTAGGCTACCTGCGAATTTTTTCGCAGAATTCGTACAATACTTTCATTTACATTTCTAACAAAATGCTGCATCACGTGCTACATCCCAGTAACAAATATTTTGCTGCAAAATCTCCTTGGCCTATAAGTAGTGATGGGTATACGATACTCAGTCGCGCTAAGTTTTCGAACAAATCAAACACCACAGACTTTCGAATCAATTTGATATTTGTTTGACATCAGAAATTCTTGAAACTCTTGAAAGTCTTGAAATTTTTCAATGTCTTGATAATCTTAATAAATGTTATACTTTTTATAATATTGGTATATGACGTAATCATTGTTTCGTGATAGATGTAACATTTCAAGAGCTTAGATTCTTACAAATCTTCCACAGTTTTAAGGCATTCAAGATTTGCAAGACAAAGAAGACATTCAAGACGTCCTAGAGTTTCGACAGATTCGAATTTTTTCAATAAATATTGAATCGAAGCGATTCGAAGTGATTCAGATTCCGTCACTATCTACGAACAAGATTACAAGGTTGTTTGAGATCGATTTTTCAATATTTCCCATGGAAATCTTTGTAAACTTGCAAAGACGCAAATCAGTGCAAGGAACTTCATTCTTGACGAACTACCACGAACCTCGGTTAACGTTATATGAAAGCTACCCGATTAAAAACATGGCGTAGTCAGACCACTTAACGGAAATCAATGTAATATATGTATGAGACAGCTAAATATACGCACTAATTGGATCAATCAGTTAAATGAAGATCATACTACAACCGAGAAAATTCAGGATATATTTGAATAGCGACTACCCGTTTCATTTAAAAAAGGACGACCCTGAGAACTGTGCTAGATTTAAAAATGTGATGTAGAAAATCTACTTAATGGAAATCGATGCAATTAATATATGAGTCAGCGAAATGTTCGCTCTAATTAAATCAATTAGTAAAATGAAGATTACACTAAATGTTTCAAAAAGATTTCGTCTCATTTAGATAATTGTACTGAGTTTTACAAAATCAAAAACGCTGCAAGTTCGAATCGAATGGATATTTTTATTTAAAATAATAATTGTATCAAATATTGTTGAGCATGCCAGAAAAGTTTAACAACGAC
Organism: Lasioglossum zephyrum; assembly: GCA_028455615.1. Taxonomy (NCBI): domain Eukaryota; kingdom Metazoa; phylum Arthropoda; class Insecta; order Hymenoptera; family Halictidae; genus Lasioglossum; species Lasioglossum zephyrum. Next base: position 5,587,786 of record CM052325.1, on the reverse strand, counting down.
AGCTTTTTATTATATCGTCAAATAGTGGAACATTAAACGTATACAGATATTGGCTTATTATTGGCAAGGACTGCCTTACCATTGATTCGTACTACTGAGTTTCATGTCATCTGCTTCGATATAATATTCTCCTAATACAAAAATTCATTTTCGAAAAATTTTCGATCGTCTGGCTTGACGTTGAGAATCATTACTTCTTTTCGAAAAAATTTCGACCGTCTGGCTTGCAGTTGACTTGTACTACTGAATTTCGTACAATCTCTTTCGGTATCATATTTTTCTAATACAAAACTCAATGTTCGAGGTTTTCGAAAAATGTTTGCTCGTCTGACGTGACGTTGAGCTTCACTTTTTCTTTTCGAAAAAATTTCGGTCGTCTAGCTTGTCATTGACTTGTACTACTGAATTTCGTGCCACTTTCTTTGCTATCATGGTCTTCTATAGGCAACCCAAATATTTCGGAAAATGTTTAAGAACCTCGAGAATTAAATTTTGTATTAGGAGGTGTCACAAAATGCAGTAGTACAAGTAAACGGCATTGCAGACGACTGAAAATATTTAAATATAAGTAGTGAAACTCAACGTCACGTCAGACGGTCAAAAATTTGCTGAAACTTTTTTCGAAAACATCGAAAATTGAATTCTATATTAGGAGAGTATGATATCGAAGGAGGTGGCACGAAAATAAGTAGTACAAATCAACACCGAGCCAGACGGCAGAAAAGTCTTGTTTTTTATATGTAAAAATTCGAAATCTAGATTGATCTTCTGTCTAGCTTTTTGGACAACTGAAAACCCCCATCTTTGTATTATCGAGAAATGTTAAGGCGCATCCCTTACCCTTATAATCCTGGAAAAACATGTCTACCCGTTAAGTCTGTGTTGGTACTGGAGCAAGGATGGATTAGTGATCTGATTGCAGAAACTAAGTTTCAGTGAAACTGTTCGAAAGGGTTTGCTGGTTTTGAAAAAGAATTCGTCGGAGAAATGAAGGGGCTCGGTCGGCGATCGGGTTCTAAAAACGGACGGAACCGAGAGAGCTGCAAGCGGAATGTGAAAAAAAGAGATGGAATGAGATTAAACAAGAGCCGGTCCATGTCAGCTCCTTCGACTGTAGGTGAACCTGTTACACGTTCCGGTGTGGTACATGACAGCCGCCACCTGGGGAAATCCCCGATGGCAAATGTTCCACGAATACATCGATCTGGGTTATACGGGCAGTTACCTCGCGACTTCTCTTGTCTCTTTTCAGCTTTTTATTTCTCATCTTGAGAGATGTCGGGGAATCGATACAAGCTCAGGGACACTCCATTGAGAATACAGGAAATTCGCGAAACTTCTTCGCCAACGTTAATACACGGTGAATTCGAAAAGTCACTGGTCCAGAATTTTTCACGAACCTTCGTTTAACTGGCTCGCATAGTTAGGACGAACCTTTCTCTATCCCCTGTATCAATTATATCAATTTCCATCGAGCTCGTCTGCTTTTCCAGCAATTTTACTTTTTGTATGATTCTTACGGTTATTGCGATCTTTCTTTCAGCGAATTTGTTCCTGAATTATTCTCAGCTGTATCAGTGCCATAATCTTTAATTTGACGGCTGGTTTAGTGCACGCGTACCTTTCTCTACCTTCTAGAATAATTATGTTGATTTTCAACAAGCAGTTTTACCGTGTCACATTTTCAAGTTTAATTTTAATTATAGTATAAGTAAATGTATTTTTTATTTGCTTACTTTACATTACATAGTTTTCATTAGCACGTGCTAGTATAAAAATAATGTGTGAAATTAATCCAAATCCAGGTAGAATTAAAATATGAACTTCTGGATAATAATGTAAAATATTATTATATTATTATTCTACTTGCGTTACAAATAAAATTATTCTAAATTACCTTCAAAATCTTGTTTAAATAATGCTGGGATTCAAACCTGTTATACAATGCTCCATCATGAGTTCTTAGAATAATTAGTTTCACTTTGAATTTCAGAATTTTGTCTAAAAGAGAGTAACCCTCGGTTACACAATTATCTGAAATGGATAATATTTTGAATTTTGATGGTTTCAAGTATTGTTACTTTATCTAGGTCTAGGACGAAACTACTCCTTCTTTTTCCTCTACTATTAAACATTTTTAATAGCAAACGTTGGTCTCGAATCAGATGCTTCTACCATGAATCTAAACGTTTGGGTAATCTTACAAACTAGCTACTTGTGTGTAGTATACTAAAATATAGAAATATAAAATATTTCAACAAAAAAGTTTTTCAAAATGTTGAACTTCGAAAATTGACTTTCAGCCAGTAAAATCGTGGACCACTCTGCATCGTCCGAATACTCCGTATCCCTCTGACCAGTTCGCATAATCGAGGTTTCACACGTTCGTGAATTAAACGATTAAACGGAATCGCAATCGCATCGTGTTTGGACTCGTTTCAATCAGCAAAACGTGGCAGATAGTGCTCCATTACTCCGGATCGTCTCCTCGTCATCTAAACACACTTGACCTTTTTCATAACTGAAAGAAACGATGACTGGTGTCTCGATTAGCGAGCCAGGACAAAACATGCCGATTCCGTGGAGTGTTGCCGTATTCTTCCTGCTCACCGACTCGTTATCATTCCTCTTGTCATGGGTAGAACTGAGCTGGCCCCATAATGCCAAGAAAATAGAGGAAGGACTTCAAGGAGGTCGTTAAAGTCAGATTCCAAGGGAACACAGTGTAGCCTGGAGGTTCCACTGTACAGCCAGTAGAAAACACCAAAAGTGGAAGAGGAGTAGATACATATACGGAATGATTAATTTTTCACCGTCGAGGAATTTCGATGTCCCGATTGCGATTGCTTATTTCGCACGCGGCATTTTGCCAACGGCGGATGTTGCAAATGTATTCTTTTTGTTGTTTAAAGGCAATGCACACGAAAGAGTCCCCGGCGGAGACAAAAGGAAATGCGGTACAATTCACGCAACTGCAACTGCAACCGATAAAACAGAGAGAGGACTCGTCTCCGCCACGCAAAATCATTCATCCGACTTTTCCCTATTCAGTGATTCCATTTTGCTCTCGTGCATTTCTTCTTTCGTTTCATTCTTGACCTATAATCTTCTGCCCCAGCTACCTCGAACCCCGGCTAACGATAAATGACAGCTAACTAATTAAAAATTGCGCATTCTTCGCGAGAGCTGCACCGATCACGTATACCGCTGATCACGGTTACATCGACATAATTGATCAAGTATTTATTAACGAGCTTTCACTAACGAGATCTGGGGCTTCGAATTTACAACATCTGAAAACTCAAACGAAAGAGAAGATGCATTTCACGACACAGCCATTTACATTTTGCAAATTGTAATTCATGGAAAATTGATATGTCACTTGAAGGTTTGGGCTTGTTTGAAAGCGATTTTACAACACTTCCTATGAAAATTTTTTAACGTATGAACTCTTAAATGAAAGATAAATGAAGGAACTTTGAGATAGATTAATTGCAATTTGTGAAAACTTGCTGGTTCATGTGCTAAATCTTAAAATTCAACTCGATAGACCCATAACCCTGACTTGAAGGTTTGGGCTTGTTTGAAAGCGATTTTACAACACTTCCCATCAAAAATTTTTAACGTATGAGGTCTCAAATGAAAGATAAATGAAGGAACTTTGAGATAGATTAATTGCAATTTTTGAAAACTTGCTGGTTCATGTGCTAAATCCTAAAATTCAACTCGATAGACCCATAACCCTGACTTGAAGGTTTGGTGTTGTTTGAAAGAGATTTTACAACACTTCCCATCAAAAATTTTTAACGTATGAGGTCTCAAATGAAAGATAAATGAAGGAACTTTGAGATAGATTAATTCCAATTTGTGAAAACTTGTTGGTTTATGTGCTAAATCTTAAAATTCAACTCGATAGACTAATAACCGTGACTTGAAGGTTTGAGGTTGTTTGAAAGCGATTTTAAAACACTTCCAATGAAAATTTTTTAAGGTGTGAGGTCTTAAATAAAAGCTGGAAGAACACATTTTAAGATAAATTAATTAGAAATTGTGAAAAGTTGCTGTACTATGTGTGACATTCGCAATTTTCCATTGATAGCTCCACAAAAAAGATTGGAGGACACGGGGTACTTTGAAATAAATTTTTCAATATTTCCCATGAAAATTTTTCAACATTTCAGGGCGCAAATAGAAGCCATAAGGACATACTTTAGGATAGATTAATATCCATTTGCCTAAAATGACGATATCACGTGCTAATTTGAGAAATCCACTAATGTGCAGCTCGATGCGGCAGGGAAAGCTCTCCATGTATTAGGCCGAGTTCATAATGACTCTCTGACAGATAGCAGTCCGAATTCGTCAAAGGGAATCTACCATTATCCTCTGTGAAAAGCAACGCTAATAGTTCTGCTTAAAATAATTACAGTTGCCATCCACCACAAAATCTGAACGATCATACACAATTAGTATTAAAAAATAAATAGACGAGCCACAAGTAGACTGGAGTACGCTATTACCTAACGAGCTCCGTGCATTTTTAACATTGAGTAGTTAAATTAGCATTAAGAGTGTGAAGGGCGTTAAAATTTGCATAGTTAATATATTAACGGTCGGTGATCTCTCGAGGATAATAATTCCGACTTTATAGCTTTCTACTACACTTGATAATAATTTACAGTGAATTCATATTATTCTATGGTATTTTCCATGGTACAGAAATGCTGCAAATTCAAATATCTGTGAAAATTTCTAAAAATTTTCTTCGTGACTGACACCACCACAGATTCAAAGATTGAAGCTTCCTCCATAAATCGACTCCTCAAAAATTTTTACATGATTTTCCCTAGTCGTTTTATGGTTATTTGAATGGTCGAATTCATTCGTCGTTTTTACCCCATAAAACAGTGAAAATAAAATCGCTCATCACTTTTTAAAGACTGAAATTTGCGGTCGTTTCATTTGCAAGAAAAATGTTTGAAAATGTTTGGAGACGTTTGAATTTACAGAAATGGATCTTCGATATGAACACTTCGCTTTGAAAATTAGTCCAGGCTTATACGAATTATTTTCACGAAATGATCACTCCCACTCGCCACGAGGAACCATTAAACCGCCAGGTGCTTCAGTGCCAATGAAAACGCTTGCGTTAAACGAAAAGAAAATGTACGTTGCACGTCTTCGTGGGATTTCGAGCTGTTCCAAGAATCATAAGCGGGAAGCACGCGGGATTCGACGAGGAGTTGTAATTCTGTTTGAATTTACATTCAGAGCCGTGAAATTTCGCGATAACTTCGCTAAGTCCGCAACTCTGATTATGAATGCTCGTTTCGCTTATCCCTTTCTTAATCCGCCGCTCCGTGGCCGCGATTGTTCCGTTCGAAGCATTAAGAAAGCGAAGCCGGGGGAGCAGCACTATGAAAAAGGGGAGTGTAAACACGGAGGGACGATTTCTATCGCCTCGATTGCCGGCACCTTGATACTACCATCCGGTCGGATTAGCGACAGGTCGGCGAAACAGTTGCAAATTGTTGCCGTTTCCCGTGGAAACTTTTCGAATTCTTCGAGTAACAAGTTCGCTGGGACATTTCCCTCGGGTGGAGCACAGCTCGTCGTCAACGAAGTGACCGCGATGAAAAGCGATAAATAAGGATCGATTGGATTTCTACTAGCCGAGCTGGAAGTTTTGCTCCAATAATAGGAGGAGAGAAGCCTTCGGTTTTCTCTTTCTCTCTCTCTCTTGGCTCCTTGGCTCCTTGCGCGAGCGCGGTCTGTCTCTCTCACTCTCCTCTCTCCCTTCCGCTGATTCAACCAGTAACTTCTGGACTAAGCGGATTAACCGACCCTCTGACGACGGAAACGGTTCTGTTCTATCTGCTACCGTAACTCGTCGTTTATCCAGAGCTCATCCTCTGAGACGATGTTATGATAAGAATCGTCCACTTCGTTGGAACTTGGTTAATGTAACCTATTATGCGCGGATTCGAACGCGAAGATGAAACAGAACGGCGACTTGTTGTCGTGTAATTTCGAGAAAATCGCCGCTTGTCGTTCTAATTGCGTTATTCCGCTCATGGGAGATGGAGAGCCTTTGTGTCCATATGGTGTCCCTTATGAGATCGCACAACACTGCAATATTTTATTTTTTACAAGAATAGAAGAAAAATGGTAATTGTGTTATGATTATCGATCGTAAGATTGTTAATGACAAGATGTAAAATGGTTGGTGTCCAAATGGTGTCCCTTATGAGATCGCACAACACTGCAATATTTTATTTTTTACAAGAATAGAAGAAAAATGGTAATTGTGTTATGATTATCGATCGTAAGATTGTTAATGACAAGATGTAAAATGGTTGGTGTTCAAATGGTGTCTCTCACGAGATCGCACATCACTGCAATATTTTATTTTTACAAGAATAGAAGAAAAATGGTAATTGTGTTATGATTATCGATCATAAGATTGTTTGATTATTATATGTATATATGTATTGCTAGTTTGATTAAACTTTCTACGTTTCGATCCTAATATGGATCCTTTTCAAGAAAGAAGAAAAACTGCATCTGTAAATTTTAATAGAGATTTAACTATTAAATGTATTGAACGACGGATTTAAATACAGAATTCAAAATACAGTAATAAATTACCAGCCTGCTTTATGAAAAAATTAATTAAAATTATAATTCGAGGTATTTTGTTTTATCCGCTGCATCGAGGTTATGCACGCGTGGCCCTCGCAATGATAAGAACGTACTTTGTGTACTTTGTGAAACTTTGAGATTACGATGAAAAATTGATAAATCTTGATGGGAAGCTGGCAGAGCCAGATCGGGATTTGAAGGGATGATTTCAAATCGAATGTAAAATGTATACCAAGAAATCTTTCGGAGTGAAAATGAAAAAAGCTGCAAGATTTGATTTCGTGATACATCTATCTTAATTTTCGGGAAAAAAGTGCTGCATCATCTGCGAAATCTAGAAAACTCATGATTTAATGATGGAGGCTGCTTCGATCTGATTTTTCCATATCGTCTCGTACAAATTTTTCAACTTTCGAGGTCTCATATGTAAGCGGACGATAGGATCTGTATAAAAGATCCATTTACGATTACACTGTATGATAGATCTATCCCCGTCTGAAAAATAGTTGCTGCATCATGCGCAAAATCGGAAATCTCCGATAGGTTAGGTTAGGTTACGATTTGAGGATACAGTGTTGCCACAATTTCAATGTTTTCCATGGAGATTTGTTAACTTCCGAGGTCCAAAATTAAAGAAAAAAAAACCCTTTACAACTGTTCCAATTTATAAAAAGTTTATCGCTCCGGCAATCACGTTGTTCCTTACCAATTATAGATAACCTAAAAACAGCTCAATTCCACTTTCGAATAGCTCCCAATATAAATTTTTTCACTTCACGGGTCTCAAATGAGAGCTAGCAGATGGACCTTCAAGTTAACCCACTTAACTTCGTAGGAAGTTAATCGAGCAGATTTTTCCATTCAAAAACGTTCGATATGTTCGTTCAAATTTCACATGTACACGTACACTCGACCAATAGAAAGAGGTCAAATGGCGGCGGTTGTTCAATCCAACAGGTTTGGTTCTTTACCATTTTAGGTGCTCGTTAGCTACCACTTTGCTGTATTGTAGCCTGCCCGAGCTTTGTTCGTGTTGCAACGATATCCGAACTCGAATCATCGCAGCTTCGCATTTAAAGCTTCTATGGGCACGAGATTAGACGAAAATCAAGTGAATTATGGAGGGAACCGCCAAGTGTCCAGACATTCCAAAATATTCAGCCGGGTGCAAGGTGCTGACAGCTCGCGAAGTGACAGAAACGCTTAATCAGTTATTTGCCAACACCAGTCCGCGGATGTTCGCAACCGCTGACATATTATTAAGTTTTCCGTTATATCGATACCACCGTTCTACTCTTCTTGTGTTTTTTGCTCCAACATATTTATATCCAATTAACGTATTTACGACTCACGTCAACAGCGTGTTCGCAACAGAAAAGTTTCGGCCGCATAATTAGCCATCAACGTCCCCAAGCAGATGGCGACTTTTGTTTCTTGTTTTTTAACGACTGAACTTTGCGGCAAAACTGCATTTATTTCACCGCACGACTGCGCAAATATCGTTCCGCTCAGTTTTATTTAATATGTCGAGGAATATTTTATTCGTTCAATTTTATTCGTCAACAATCCGTAACCTCGAATCTAATCGATATTTTTAGTGCAACAAATTGCTGCACACTCTCCGAGTATCGCCGAATGAGCCTGCGAAGTTTCCACATGATGGTCTCAGTGGTTTTTGTTATATTGTGAAACCGACGAATTCTGTGTCAAAATCAAAGAACTTTCGATAGAAATCAGATAGAGCGATATTTTCTTTTTAAATTAAAGTTAAAATATTTTGTAGGATATGGGAAAAATAGATAGGTCGTCGCGTGAATGCCGACCACAGATTGATGACAAGTTCCACAAAGAAATAATTACCAAGAAAACAATTTTGTTGAAAAATTTACCAAATAGAAATTTCTGCATGTATCGTGTTCCGCTTTTGATAAAATCACAAATGTTCCTTGACTTCAAAAAGGTTAAGAGCCATTGGGTTAAAGTGTCATAAAACTATAATTAAAGATAAAACAGTATTGTCGTTAAATTGTTAAACATTGTCCCACGGATATATCTAATTCACTACTGGCTGATGTGGGGCAGTGTAGATAAATTCCTGACAATATTGAGACGTCATTATACATCTCCACTCTAGCATTAGTATTAATCCTAATTCGATAAAGCTATCGCTAGCGATTTGGCAGCCAGTTTCATGCCAGCGTATTATAGTGATGATCGAAAATGGAATGGCCACGTACCGAGCAGCGTTATGCGATTACTTTGTGAAGTTGAGCTCAAAGAAAATGTCATGGATATCGATAGGTGGTGTCAATAAAAATTAGCTTTTAACACTAAATCTACCGAGCATGTTTCTTTATAAAAATGACAAGATTAATTTTAGTTAGACTATGTTGTTCGTTGGTAAGCACATCACTTGAGAACAGCTCGACCGATTTGGGTAATTTGTGTTCTTTAATGTTCATAATAGTTTGAATAAGGTTTTAGGAAAAGAAAGTGCTTTTTGAATCACATTTCAATAGAACAGAAAAACGAACGTCGCAGTTTTTAATCAATACTTCAATAGGAATTTACATTATCGACATGTTGCAGAAATTCACAAAACGACCACAAACAAATTTATTAAAATTTGGACAGGACAACGTCTGTCAGATCAGCTATTTGTTAAATAAAAAACCTGGCAGCGGTCCGGTGTTGGTAGGCTTACTGTTAAATAGCATACGATATTTTTAGACGGCCTCTGGACCGTCTTAATCAACGAGTTCTTATCAAGAAAAGGTATTCTTGTGGTTCCACAATATTCGTACTCCTCGGATTTCAGTCTACGCGACATTTCTATTTTCCCAAAAATGAAAGATCGTCTTAAAGGACATCATTCGGGCACGGTGAACAGCATTGAAAAGGTTGTAACCGACCAACTGAAAACAGTTACAATAGAAGAATTCCAGCATTGTTTCCAGGAGAGGGAGACCGCCTCCAGCAGTGTATACCTTTGCGAGGGCGCCATTTTGAAAGGGATAGTGCGGATTCTCCATCAAATGACACAGAAACATTTTCATCGAACTAGTCTCACTACTTTCTAGACGTAGTTTATACTTTAAATGTGTACGCAATATTTGTAAAAAATCAAGATCGTATATTCTAATATTAAGAATAATTATACTAGAATATATATTTCCATTACCTACAATATTCCTATAATATCTCATACGATAACTAAATGTTTTGTAATTGATGTAAAACGGTGGACATATTAAAAAGATTCGAGGCCTCCAGCGTATTAGTTTCACCTTAATAAGATAATTAAATGAAGAAAGACTTTTTTACATTGCTCCTGTATCTTGCAATCATTGCAAACATTTTTTATTTTGCATAAAGATTCGCAGTCTATTAATTAATATTTTGAATAGTGGTACAGCAATTTTTAGTGGAGCCTTAGAGTCGTCATTCGAGGGCTAAGGGTTAAAAAAGTGATACTTTGCATTCGGAGCTATTTTAAGTAAAAAATTAAACATTTCTTCCAACCTAAAATATTTCCATTACCTATAATATTGCTGTAATATCTCATACAATAACTAAATGTTTTGTAATTGATTCGAGGCCTCCAGCGTATTAGTTTCACCTTAATAAAATAATTAAAAGAAGAAATATTTTTTTTACATTGCTCCTGTATCTTGCAATCATTGCAAACATTTTTTATTTTGCATAAAGATTCGCTGTCTATTAATTAATATTTTGAAAGGGTTAAAAAAGTGATCCTTTTGAAAGTGTTCGACTATAAACGGGAGTCACTGTGAATAATAATTTTCAAAGAGAGAGCGGTGGTTTACTGATTCGATTTTGGTGCTGGTTGTAGCTGGCGCGCGGGATTAACGTCAACGCAACGAGGTTCATTCCGAGATCGCTGGTGGATTATCGTCGGCGCGAGCTCTGATATCGAGACGACGTAATCAAAAACTACTTTTCGAAAGTTCTTCCCAGGGACATTAAATTTCCGGGGTGGAATGGGCCAGCTGGAGCGACGACGAAGATATTCGCGTACAACGGCGCGAGGGTTACGCCACTGGGTGCCTATAATTTTGCAAATAGGCCCTATAACTTTGTCATTACAGAGGGAACGAAAGTATTTTCCGGTGAGTTTACGAGCACGATATCTTCTACGTCATAGTTGCGCGAAAGGAGGGAAGATTGACGGGGAAGCGGCCGTTATTTCTGAGGAATGATGCTTTCCGAGCGAATGCGGGACTAAAATTAATGAAACTATCCATAAAAGTGACTCACCGTTGCGACTGCGTGAGCATCACTTTAATTCATTATGACAGCGTGAGCTTTCAAACTATAATGAATCGATCCGCATGAATATTTTAAATTTCCCGGTTATTACTGGCCACGATGACTCTCCAAGAATAGAATAAGGTGATTAGGTTCGAGGGGGTGAACATTTTGCCGATAACGCAAATCTATGTTTTCTTTTTGATATAATACACATTTTCTAGACATTAAGCTAGACAAATAAGCTGGTGGACGTCGATATCGAAGAAATCAAACTTTGCAAAAGCTATTTTTTTATTGAATTTTCAGGTTCCTTCGTCAGCAACAGAAGGAAAAAAATAGAAATGAATTCCCCAAAAATTCCTATTAAACTATCTTAAAGTGTATTCTTTTAGCTTTCATTTGAAACCTCAAACAATAAAAAATTTCCATAGGAAAAATTGGTTTGATGGAACTATATAATTTTGCATCTAACTTTTAGGTTCCTTCGTCATCAACAAAAGGAAAAAAAATAGAAATGAAAAATCCGCTTTGTCGAGGATTAATAATAATCTGAAGAATGTTATTGCAAAATTTCGTAAGAGTTGGAGTCTGACTAGAAGTCCGACAGCTTGACGAACTTCGAAATCAAACATCACAGAAGGGATTTCAAAAGGATTAAACTATCAGAATATACGATTTTTAGAAAATTGATTTACTTATTTTGCCGAAAGTATGCAATTTCAGGCAGCGACATATCGTCGACGTAATTAGAGCTCTGCCAACGGAATTCGACGGAACCTAGTAACTTTACACTGGCCAAACCGTCTTCTTGCTGTCCGTAGAGTGTTCTCGGGTGGTGGCAAGAGCTGGGGAAGCATCCTATTCGAGTATATCAGTATTGACAAGGGGAAAACGGCGGTGGTAAATGCGTGTGCTCCCTCGGTCAGTCGGTGACATGTGTGCTTAGTAGCTATTGTTCGAAATCGGTGTCAATATCCTGGAAGCCAGTCGCCAGATAAAATTTACAAGATACCAGGACCTACGAAACATCAAATAACTGGTCTGTGTACAATCCTGTACAAGTGGTGAAATGATTTGAATAGATTAAAAAAAATTTACAATTTTATATACGCAAGGAGAAGTCACAGTGGTGGGGTCGTCGATTTTAGTTAAACTTTTTGACAATAACCAGTACTAATCCAATTACAAAAATTCTTTATTTCTCATAATTTTTTTATGGGACTTTTACCAACTTATTTCTGGCATTTTTCTGTTTAAAATGACACTAAACACGATATATTATCAACTGTTTTTAGTGGCTTAATTAACGACGAAAGTTTCGGGCGCAAGGGAGAGCAGCGCGAGCCATGTACACGTGCTGTGCTTTTCAACGTTCAGCTTCCTTTGTACTTTAAGAATGAGTAGATACCTCTGCTCATACAGAAGTTAATTAAAAATGCATTTCGTCTTTTAATAATTTCTCAATTCCAGTGTCTTCGCATTTATGAATTTGATTAATCTCCATTTTGGACGTAAATGCATACAATCCGTACATTTCGGAGATATTATTATAAAAACTATTTTTCTTATATTTCGAGTCAACTCCCAACCAAATATGTTAGTGATAAATATTCGAAAATGTTCATTATATTGTCTCAATCTTAGTTTATAAGTTATCTTTGTAATGTTGACATGCACAGCCATGTGCACGCTGCTAATAATCCCATTTGGGGTTCTATAGCTTAATAAGAAAAATTAACTATTATCTTACGTACATAAAACTTATTCGAGATTCGTCAGTTATTATTAGACACATTTATTATAGACACCGACGACAGAGGCCAGCTTCGAAATAATTCGACTCTGTAGAAAAATAGTTGAAACTCGTTAGGAAGCGGCAGTTTTCACAAAAACAAGTTCGAAAACGTAACCTAACGCAGTTTTCGGGGTGCTCGTTTTTCCGAAAAAATTGTTGTAGAACAACTTCCCCGCAGAGTTGCCTCACCAAAAATGATATACCGGGGACAAACTTTTTTCCCCGCAGCGGATGCGTCCGAGTTTTTCTAGCCCTACGATGCGTAAAAGCAATAAAACCCTTTGAAATATTCGAACGTCCCAGCACGTCGAAGCGCAAACTTTCTTTTCGAGTGTAGCCGTCGCGTCGTCGCGCTGTTTCCAATGCTGATTTCGTATCCACAATCTGGGCTAGTTGATTAACAGGGATAGTCGACTAATCCATTCTAATTGTAATACTACAAAGTAGACGTCCAAGTAGTCTACTTCTATCAAAGTAGAAGTCCAGTCGCCAGGTACTTTTACCTGGAAAATACTTTACTCTGAAACCACGATTTTTATTACCTTGCTTTAATTTTTCGCCTATTACTCAAAAGCTATGGGTCCTAAGAACTTTTGTTTTTCATTTTTGAAAAGAGCATTAAATCTCACTGATCAAACGTATTTTTTGACCCAATAGGCACCGAGAGACAAGCGTTCAAAATTAGGAAATTAAGTGGCGACTGACAAATATAGGAAAAGACAGAGCAAATTACACTGTCCAACAACAAAAATATTTCCATATAATTGTTGGGTGTATTCTATACAGTTTTAATTTTTTTCCTGCACCCACAGTTTTTAAGAAATTTGAGTTTGAAAAAAACATGTTTTTCGACTTTGAACAAATATTGTGATGTTATTATATAAGATATTGTATTTTTCTTAACAGAAAAAGATTGTCTAGACTTTCCCGAATCCAGCGATGTGCAATAGTAATACGTTGTGATTGTTTAAACATGTGATAGTGTTACACAATAAGAATGAAAACTTTAAAAACATTTTATAATTTTTGTTCATGAACTACTTGATACTTTTCCATGATTAGTTTATGGAAATATGATGCATCCTTTACCAGCGAAAATGGAAACTGCCAGATTGCATTTTGCGATACATTCATCCCGATTTCCGGAAAACAACTGGTATACATCATCTGCGAAATCGAGAAAACCCAACAGTGAAACACGATCCAAGGATGTCGGGTTGCTGCAATTCAATTTTTCGATGGCTTCTCACACAAATTTCGAACTTGTTTAGAGCGCGAGCTTTTCATCGCAGTATGGCCGCGTGTAGCACATAGTATCACGTTTTCAATAAACGGCGAATTAATTCCTGCAGCGATCACATGCCCGGTTTCGATCGAATATTTCCAGCCGGTGGTAGGATCTATTTTAATTCCCGGTTCCCAAGGAATCTGCAAAAATGTAGCAGTCCATTTATCCATGTACAGAACAAAAAAAAATAACAGACGGAGAGCCCCAGGTTTTTCGCGATTTTTAATAACGGGTGGTTCTCAACGGCGATGGTAAGTCGCCCGGGGAGAATATTCTCGTCTTGTTTAAAGTAGGCCGACTAAGAAGACGTCGAAGAGGAGAACGGTGTGATGCCCGTGTATTGACAAGCCCTGACAAAGGGAAATTCTTCCTCCTCGCTGCGCGCTCGCTTGAAATATGTATACGCCCCACGTATACATGTGCTGTATTGTGTATGTATCCGCGGTACCGCGGATTCGGAGATTCCCCGATCTATCACGACACACGCGCGCAGATTGTAAACTAGGATTGACTACGATATCGAGAAATGGGACGGCCGCTAAGCCAGGATCCGCGATTTATATTTGATCGAATTCGATACCGGGATCCCAACGCGGTCAATCCTGCCGAGAGAGCGCCGCCGCCGCCGCAATAATTCGAGAAAGATCTTCCCGAGGACGTTGACGGCTCCTTAGGGAGCGGATCCTTCAGATAAATGGAAACTCCGGCCTGTCCGGGATACTTTTACCTTCACCACGCCCTGCCCCCGTTACTCCCGTCTCCTTCTTTTATCAAATTCCCGCGGATTTTAACGCCCCGACGGCCGCCATCTTCCTTGGGAATCGCTAATACAGCAGCGATATTCTACAGACCATTCTCCTCGGAAAATTGTTCGTCTGCTTATTCGAACAGGGTCACAGAAAACTCCAGGTGAGTTTGGATTAAATCGACTGCTAAGTCGATTCAGAGAGACAGTCATCTCTAAAATTTGCGATATCATTATTTATTGTATTCTTCTTCTATCTTCGATAGAAATAAAAATGAAATGCTGTTCGTTGGTAAGCGCATCACTTGAGAAAGGCTGGATCGATTTGGCTAATTTTTTTACGAAAATGTTCGTAATAGTACGAATAAAGTGTTCAGGGAAAGAAAAATTAGAAAAGTTGCCCGGAAAATTGAAAAATTCGGGAAAAAATAAAACTGCTTTTTTATGTAATTTTTTTGTGAACTCGAATCCATAACTCACGATTCGAACGATGGATATGCATAATTCTTTTCTTGTTTTTTTCGTCATGGTCCTGAAAAAGTTTTCAGGAAAAAACTTCAAGACAATTTTACAAAGGAAAGTCGGAAAATTCAGGCAAGTTGTAAAAATCATCATTTTAAATCGAATATCCATGGCCACCATCGCGTTAATAGATACAATGATCGAAAATAATATAAAAGTATTTTTAAATTCTTCGAATGTTTTCGCTAATTTAAATTCTGTCTAATAATAATTTAACGATAGTTATATTTTATCTACCTATTTTTATTATAAATGCATTGAATGAGTGATTCAGAAAATTTGTACTTTGATCGAGGAATAATTTTTTAAATAGGAAGATTGAAAGGATTAAATTAATTTTAAATATTTGTTAAAATTTATGTGGAGAGAAAAAAATTCTTTTATGTGGAGAGAGAAAAAGTGTAATGTAATGCGAATTACTAAGGTGTAGTTCATAATGCGAATAATATTCGTCGTTGCCGGTAACGACAACATTTTCCACGTCGAATGTTATTGATAATTATGATGACAGATGTCCAATTTGATCGAGTACCCTTGCGTCTGTAGATATTGTTGAAGATCCGAAAGGATATAAATGAACGAAGAGAGCGGGTCTGTTAAATGCAATTCGCACTGTGTACACGTCAATTATAATCAACAAAAACAGTATTTATAATTGGCTGAAGTACCGTCTATACATATAATAACTGTCAATTAAACTTCGCATGATTTTTGAACGAATTTTCTTTCGTTTTACATTTTCTCATTTATCGTGGGAAAATGTGTACGACAATGAAACATTTATTGTATATGAACCAAACAATCCAACGAACATTGATATACACATACAGTGTGACACGAAAGTATTTGAATGCACCTTCAAACAGTATAATTTTTTTATAATTATACCAAACGACCTGATGTTGTATAAGCAATTAGAAGCATTAGTTTACTAAATAATGATCTGGAATAAAGATTTTCCAGAAATTACAAATCACAAGGTTGCATGCAAAAATTAAAAAATGGCATTTTTAAAAATTTTCTTCTTTGAGACTTTAACGAAAATTTAAAATATATGTTTTGTATAGATAGATATAGGCAAATTTAGAACTCGAACATTTAAAATTTTCATTAAGGGCCCAAATAAAAATCTATAAATGGTGTCTGTTTTAAATTCTCATGTAATTCTTACCAATTGCAATTTTTACAAAATCTTTTTTGCATGTCATTTGGTAAATCAATTCTTCTAATCGCTCAAAAAGTGTCAGGTCGTTTGGTCTGATCATAAAAAATAATACTTTATTGAATTAAATTATATTTTATTGAATTAAACAGCGGATTTCTTTTACAAACCTAATTGTGTTCCTATTTGATATTTTATATTTTTCTATTAAATATAACCAGGTGCTTCTTTGTTTTTTACAGTAGTGCACATAAATAACAGTAATTTTTCCCTTGTTGGATTTATCATACGTAGCACACGCTGTGCAACATAAAATTTTCTACATTGTTTATCGTACAATGTAAATTGCATTCTACACTGTTTATTAAATAACGTAAATGGAATGTAGTTCCGAGGAAAACTGTTTGAACAGTGAATTTTTAAGAATTTCAGGTCAATTTGTTGTCAAAGTGATTTTATGTTTTGTTTGTATATTTTCGAAACGCGTGAAAGGACAAATACAAAGACGAAAATAAAAACGAGTTACGAAAACAAAAAATTTTTAAATTCGATGCGTCACGACTTTCTGTTGTGCGATCGGTTTCAAATTTTTTTAAACTCACTTTTTTACTCGGATAATCCTAGAGGATGTCCCATGAAAAAAATGTCGATGGACGGAATTTAAAAACCAACTTTTTGTTGTCGGTATTCCCATTTTATTGAATGTTCGATATCAACACTTTTATTTAGTTTCTAAACTCAAAAATAATACTAACCAAATGCAATATTGGTTACTAAAATTAATTACCATCGTATGTACATTGTTTAAAAATCGAAGGTAAATATAAGATTTTTCCAAACTGTAAAACAATATATATATATAATAAACAATATATATACTAATTATTAATTAATAGACTGCGGATCTTTATGCAAAAGAAAAATGTTTTCCATTGATTGTGGGTAATAGGAACAACATAATAATTAATTTCATCCCTTAACGACTTTGTTACATTAAAAACAACATTAGAACATTCTCGAATTTAAAAAATCTTTTACTATTTTTATATTTCACACAACCAATTTCTTTGCAAATTGCACGAAGATCCGCAGTCTATTAATTAAACAGATTAAATAATTGTTAGTTAATAGAGTATAATATTATTAGAGTATATCTTTTTATATTAGAGCAAACCTGAGTTATTGCTACATATCCCCCAAACAGATAATCTTCATTTTATTTAACGATTACTAAAAAAAAAATATTTTTTAATTTCACCAATAATTTGAAAGTTGGCGGTGTACCTTACTGGTTCAAGTTTCTGCTCGTCGATCGAATTATGTCTGCGCGAGGGAAGTTTTGGAATCGCAGGGTCCGACAAAGGGATTGTAATCGTTGTTCATTCGGATCCGAAAGAATCTGCGAGCGGAGAGGAAAAAAAACCGGTTGATTAAAAGGGCGGCTGCATATAGAATTAGCTTTCAGCGAAGTAAAACAAAAGGATTCTATTTCCGGGCAGTTTCTTGTGTTTCACGGAACAATGTTCGCCGAGAAACGAATACTCTACCCGGGGAAAGGAGAAACGTTTTTCTCTATTTTATTTGAGGAAGGAGAGAAAGAAAAAAGAGAGCGAGAGATAGGGACAGAGAAAGAGAGGGAGGGAACGATTTAATGTGGGTGCGCAACAATAATACGTCACTATGCAATTACATCTCGATAGTGGAATAATCATTCTTGGGACAGTTGAATAGGGCATCGAGCTGCAGTTACGCTCTCGACAGAGACAATGTAATGAGTATCAAAAGATAATTGCATCCATTCAGTCGAGAAAACTCGTTTCTATAGCGGAGAATAAACGTTGCATGCACGCTTCTCTTTATAACACTTCTATGTTTTCCTTTTGCCATCCGGTTATTGGACACGCACCGACACACAGACACCTGCGAGTATCTCTTATGCGCTGCGGCGAACAATTCGCTAATTCGACAACTGAATCGGCCTGGGGGACAATCGTCGATGCACATCCGTCCCGTTCCAGAATAATTATGCACGCTCGGCGCCGATCGCCGCGTTTTTCGCGCAACAAAGAAAACCAGCCGACCCGAAATTTCGGGCTCGGTACACCTCGGTGCGAAGATTTAGTCAAAATATAAGAGACGATGTTCCCTCGGAAAAATATTGCTTTATTCAAACTATTCTTTCCGTAACTGTCGCATCTTCTGCAAAGTCACAGTTATAGAAGTGGTGCTACATTCTCTATAAGTGTGCCGAACGTAGAGGAGCAGAGGTGGGCATTATTTTGCAAAAAAAAAAAAATAGTATTTTAAATAAGATATATAATTTCTAAAATAAAATATTTCTATTTTAATGATCTGAAACACAAAATAGAATACTGTGTATCTTATCACCAGGAATGCGAACCATTATTTTCAGCAATAATAATTAAAATTGAAATTGAAAATAAAGACAAAGTCCAAATATCTTCAATATCCTTAAAATAAAATACTATTTTCAAAAATTACTGCCTCAAATAAATTATTTTATTTTCAAACAATTACTGCTTCAAATAAGATATTTTATTTTCAAAAATTTTATATTTTTTGTGCCTACTGAGGTTTGTTGATAAACGAACTATTTTCTGATAATTCCTCTTCTTCCTCTTACTTCATTTTTCATTATTCAATTACAATGT
Source organism: Lasioglossum zephyrum (assembly GCA_028455615.1). Lineage (NCBI taxonomy): Eukaryota > Metazoa > Arthropoda > Insecta > Hymenoptera > Halictidae > Lasioglossum > Lasioglossum zephyrum. The sequence goes on along the minus strand of CM052325.1, from coordinate 5,568,688 downwards.
ATTTTATAATTGTACTGCATTGCAATTACGAATTACATTGTCATTTAATTGAATAAAGATCTGAATTATAAATTCCAATATAACTGAATTACAATGTAATTCAATTACTTTGTAATTATAATTCTGCAACTCTGATTATATGGATAAAATACTGTAATCAGAAAAACAACGTGGTGGAGGTTTAACAAAAAAAAAGAATTAGTGTGAGTCTTTTATCAATACTTGACTACTCGTTCAGTAGTGGATTGTGTTCATCGCTTGCCTGGTTCTAACAATAAGAGGATTTCCTCGATAGTGTGGGGATTAAATTCGGACAGTTACAGTAGAGATCTTTGCAACAGTTACAGAGAGAATACTAAGCTCGTCGTGGAGGCTCACGGGTAGCAATACGCGGCTGTGTTTCGCAGTTAGCGACTTATTTAATGAAGAGGAATAGCCTAGATCGAATTAGTTGTTGACCTAGACATTCCGAGTGGATCCTCTCTAGAATAGCAGCGGGGAATCAGATGGTGACAAGTGGCTGTCTTGCAGTGTCTACGAAGCATGCATCCGCAAAGACAAATAAGACGACGGTGCTTTCTTTCTCGGACGGTTTACAGCTGGGTCAAATCTCAATAGGACCTTGTAAACCGTGCTGCTCGGTGCACGAATCGGTTACTGGGTCATTTCGAACAGCTGACTGCGACGCACACTTTCAGAGAGCCTGCATCTTTCGCATCAGCAGCTCGCCAAATCCCGAAGTCTCTTTCTCACGACTCCCTCAGCCAGTTCGCCGGCGAAAAAAAAAGAAATGGTTAAAACCGTTCGATAGGTTACAAACTTTTATTACCGGAAAACCTGTACGGCGAAACTGCCGTGATAACGCGACTCGCGAAAGAAATGGAATTAAAAATTGCATGCTGGGCGTAGTGCAGCGTGTATGTGGCACATTTTTTCGACGATCGATATCGCAAACTAAATTCATAGAGCAGGTCTCCATGCACGAATGTTCGATCAGCCTTCGCTATTTAGTCTGTCGCGGGACAGTAATCGAAACGTAGGCTGTGATTCTTGGGCGAATTGTTTGTGGAATTTGTAGTTTTATTATTTTGTTCTTTATTATTTGCCTTCATTATTTAGTCTGTCGCGGGACAGTAATCGAAATGTAGGCTGTGATTCTTGGGTGAATTGTTTGTAGAATTTGTAGTTTTATTATTTTGTTTTTTATTAGTTGCCTTCATTATTTAGTCTGTCGCGGGACAGTAATCTAAACGTAAGCTGTGGTTCTTGGGTGAATTGTTTGTAGAATTTGTAGTTTTATTATTTTGTTTTTTATTATTTGCCTTCATTATTTAGTCTGTCGCGGGACAGTAATCGAAACGTAGGCTGTGATTCTTGGTTGAATTGTTTGTGGAATTTGTAGTTTTATTATTTTGTTTTTTATTATTTGCTTTAATTATTTAGTCTGTCGCGGGACAGTAATCGAAATGTAGGCTGTGGTTATTGGGTGAATTGTTTTTTGGAATTTGTAGTTTTATTATTTTTTTTTGTGGATAATGGATGATGTTTTTTGTTGAAATTTTGTAAGTTTTACACTGTAAAGTTTATGGTTGGGAGAGGTAGATAATTTTACGCTATTTTTCGAGCGTCAGCGAAATATTTTCTTGTGGTGCGTGAATAAAAAAAAATAGTAATGCGGCAGCAGGCCAAAGTAGGCTAGTAGGCCTAGAAATGTACCCGACTGTTAGGTCGTTGGCCTTACTCGACGATCTGATATTTCGTTCGTTGAATAAAACACTGTTCGCGACTGAAAGAATTTTAAAAGCGAGTATTTTTCCCTCCGAAATAATGTTTCCGCGTCTCTGAGCGTGGGGTGATGCTATTAGGCATGCGAATGATTATGCTGTGCTGGAAAACTTTGAGATAAGATACTATTAGATTATGAAAAAATGATCTCTGGACGAAATACAAAATGTTTTCCTTCTTTTAACAGTTTTACTGGCTTGAAGATAATATATTGATATTAAATTTTCGTCAATCTTTTAAACTCATTATAAAATATATTTATAAATAAAATATATTATACAATACTCATTATAAAAAATATTGAATAATTGTTGGTAGGTAATGTGTTAATGTGTATAATAATTTTTTATTTTTCTGTTTCTTCAAAAGTTAAATAATTATCGGTAGGTTTCAATTAATAGTTGTTGTAATATGTGCCATTTTTGAAACATTAACAAGTCAGTAAAAGAAATAATGTACTGATGTATTATAAAAGTAGTGTACCGTCTAGATAAACATTATTTATTGAGAATTCATGAATACAGATGACAAGCAGTATTAACCCGTGATATTGTCCCCGTCCATTGGCGTACCATCTAAAATAATGTTGTTCGACATAAGCTCCAAAGCTTAGAAAGCTCCAACCACGCCATAGTCATCGATTCTACTACTCTAGCACTAGTTGGCGATCTCGTGTAATCGGCACAAAGTAAATGTTTGATATCCGGATCTTAAGTAACCCTAATATTCTCGGAAAACGATCCCATAACCGCCACTACATTCGCTACCTCAATTCCAATAATTTTCAAATCAAAATTCGAAGTTTTCAAAACGAAGAAATTTCCTGAATAAATTCGCTCCTGAATTCAAGATTACAATGAAATTAAAGAGATTATTGATTGAACCATTTATTATATTTTTTCAGTGTTGGAAAACGAAATTTTCAGTTGTAGAGAGAACTTCTGATTATTTATACATAACAATTTAAGTATAGGATCAAGCCTTTAAAATTAATGGACCTTCCTAATCTTAGTAAGTATCTTAGTAACTAATTTATTATTTTATCAGTGTTGAAAAACGACATTTTCAGTTATAGAGAGAACTTCTGATTATTTATACATAACAATTTAAGTATAGAATCAAGCCTTTAAAATTAATGGAACTTCCTAATCTTAGTAGTAAGTAATTTATTATTTTATCAGTGTTGAAAAACGACATTTTCAGTTATAGAGAGAACTTCTGATTATTTATACATAACAATTTAAGTATAGGATCAAGCCTTTAAAATTAATGGAACTTCCTAATCTTAGTAGTAACTAATTTATTATTTTATCAGTGTTGAAAAACGACATTTTCAGTTATAGAGGGAACTTCTGATTATTTATACATAACAATTTAAGTATAGGATCAAGCCTTTAAAATTAATGGCACTTCCATTTAGTCTTAGTAGTAACTAATTTCTTAACAAAAAGCATTCCAATTACTATAAAAGAAAAATGTAACTTAAAAATCAAAAACTTGAAGGAATACAAAATTCTAATTACTATAATATCAAAATAAACAAAATACTCGATAGTCCTTTAAAAATTGAAGAAATTTTCTATTCTAAAATAAAAGTGTAGCTGAAAAATCGTTTTCTAATCTCAATTCCAATCATATCGGAATACAAGTTTGGTAGAAAAATTGAACGAAAGGTTGTTAAATAAAAGATTGGCTGTTTTGTGTAGAGTAAAGTTTTGACAGAAAAATCGAGGACTTTGAAATGAAAGAAGTTTCGCATGAGTCACAGGATATTGTACAACATTTTCGAGACAAGTTGGACAAGCTTCCCGGTATGGATTTTCCTTGTACATTGTTTTTGAATCGGGAGTTCTCGCTTTTTACGTTTAAAAACACCGTCGCTACGATCCGATGGCGGAACTAGCTCCTCCTAAATTGCCTGTGACTAACGAAATACATGCATAGGTATATTGCGTTCGTCAGCGGTATCCCGGCCCATACTGTGCCAACATTACCGAGTGGTTTCACTCACTTGTGTAATCTAATTCAAACCCGTAGGGCAGAACTGCATGGAAACGCCATATATCTTAACGCCGTGAAACATACTACGAGTTCATATTTTTCCACGGGGGGTGCCTTAATTAAACACGCTTCGCCTAGCGAAAGGAAATTGACAAACGATTGTCGAGATTGCTTAAAGTATCCTCCTTTAGAACCACCACTAACAAACCATGAGGAACAAAATCATGGGAACAGTTAACAAACTTTTTCAAAAACATACACTCTAGAAAACAATATGCAACTCGAGTAATTTTTATTGTTTTTATTACTATTGAGAACAGAATTTATTCGTTTCAAATACCCACGAAAGCGCGTGCAAAATCTTCGTGCAAAAAGTTTATTTTTATCAAAGAAAGAAATTGGTAAATATTGGTAAAAGAAAAATGGCATTTGAAACTAGAATTACACATGCTTCGCCTAACGAAATAAATCATGGGAATAGTCAACACACCTGAAAACGTATACTCTATAAAAGAATATACAACTCGAGTAATTTTTATTGTTTTTATTATTAAAAACAGAATTTATTCGTTTCGAATGCACGTGAAAAAAGTTTATTTTTATTAATGAAAAAATGGCATTTGAAACTAGAATTCCACACAGTTAACACACTCTTTCAAAAACATACTCTTAATTAATTAATTTTTATTGTTTTTACTATTACAAAAAGTTTATTTGCAAAATTTTGGTGCGAAAAGTTTATTTTTATTAATGAAAAAAAATTGGTAAAAAAATGGCATTTTAAAGCAGATTACCACCGTGAAAAGAAGCTGTGATTCGAATTTTTCGCTCCACGAGAAGTGAACGAACTGTCACGTACAATGGTGAATTAGATTTAATATTAATTTGTCATTAAAAACGATTTACTGTGCGCATAAACACGCCGCGACTGTCAATATGTATTAAGCACTGCAATTATCCTATTTGCTAGTGTCCACAGTTCCCATACACACGCTCTACGATCATCCTGTTGGCAAATATCAATGTGTATCGCACGTACCACGATTCTGTGCGGCCATGGGTGATAATTTCGAATTCTCCAAATTCGTCGGTCTCAAAATATCAAATTTTCGAGCCCCGCTACGTTTCCGTTGGACCTTTTCAACATTTTATTGAATTAACAACGTCGAAACTGAAAGATCCAATCATTAATTATTCGTAAATACTATCTTCGAATCTTGGTCAATTTCTGTTCACTTATCTCAATAATTTATAACATCGATAATCATGAACGTAAAGGATAATAATAGGAAATTAAATTGTCGGGCTTCGTTAATAAAGTATTTAACTTTTCCATATCTGTACACGTTCACAAACGACAAAAATAAAATATGTTATAGTCTAGTTAAATTTTTATTAATGTCGATAATAAAAGAAGCCACCTATATCCAGTTTTATTAAAATTTAACTGGACTGTCTGAACAATGTCCAATCAACTATCTCAATAATGTACAAGATCGCTCACGTCATTAATAAAAAGAGCGGCCTACTTTAGATTCTTATTTAGCACTGAACTGATTCAACTATGTACAAAATTTCTAATGCCGAAAATAAAAGAACTAACCTATTCTCGAAGTTCATTCTATTCCTCTCCAGGTAAACGAGAACTATATTTCCAAGACCTATACTTACGGTCGACTTTTCCAACAATTTATGGTAGATATTCGCGAACGAGAAAAATAAGCAGCATGACCAATTTCAGAGTTCTGTTAAATTCCTATAGAACTGTCTCACCGACGTAGAAGATGCCTATTGTAGAAAATAAAAGAAACAACCCATTTTCCAGTCTTATTAAATTTCGACTGGGATGTCTCTACAATGTAGAGGATTACGTACGAAATAAAAGATTCCCATTGTTCTAGTCAACTGTTTCAACAATGTAGAAGGTTTCCAACATCGAAAATAAAATAATCTGCCCGTTTCAAACTTTCAGTAAATGCCTACAGAATTATTTCAACGATGTAAAACGTTACTAATATGGAAAATAAAAGTAGCAACCTATTGTAAGCCAAAAATAGAGTACATGTCAAAAATGAATACAAACTTGAAAACGAACTACTGAATTGTCTTAATAATGTAGCAAATTGTTAATGTAGAAAAAAGAATGTAGTTTAGATTCTGTACAATATCGAAACTAAAGTACAAAATATTTTTAGGTCATATTTGTCTAATTAACTATCTCAACAATGTAGCAAGTTACTAATATAGAAAATAAATTAGTTTAAGAAAATAAATTTTAGACTTTAATGTAAGAAATGAAATTGTCGAAATGAAAGGAGCAATATATTTTTCTAATCAACTGCTTCAACAATGTAGAAGATTTTTAACACATTCCGTGCTGGGCAGTTTTTTTGCAACAATTAAACAAACTTATGTGCTTTGTTCTACATACATTGCAATTTTTATAATGCACCATTCTGTTGGTAGAAATATATTCTACAGTCATAAACTTGTTATAAAATATATAGTTTCAGCGTGTTAAAAAAATATACCAACGTGAATCCATATATACAGTCAAGAGCATAACTGATCACACACATTATAAAATAGAATAACTTTTTTATGAACAGACCAATTGCAATTTTTCAAGATTTTCCACATTTTTACCACTTTTGCACAGCATATACAAATAATTTATACGAGTTGACTAAGCACATCCCTTAAATTTTCGTTATTGGCCCAGCTAAAAAAGTTGTAAAAATCAATTTTTGCTATTGCTTTTCACAATTCTAACCAAATGAATTTTTTCACTTAGTCCATTCATAAAAAAGTTGTTCTGATTTAAAGTGTGCGATCAGTTATACTCCTGACTGTATATGCACTTCCTTTCTCACCAATTCACAAAATCATCAACGACACAAATAAAATAAGCTAGCCGAAAATTTCATTTTCGACTTCCCTTGAACTAATCTGAATTTCCGCGTCCCTCCCTCTGAACGTTTTTCAGCAATTCGCCGGACTACTAACTATAAAAATAAAAGAAAGAGCCTGTCTTTGGTCATGAATGAGTAAAAGGCAATTTCGAAGCTGCACGACGCTTTTCAAAGGAACATCGCTCGTTAACGCGACTGTAAAGCAACTCGAAGAGACGATAATACTCCTCGATAAAGATATAGGCACTGATTAAGGACAGAGGGAATGGTCTTTCGGTTATTTCATCGGGATCAGTCAGTTTCCCTGCAAAAGGGAACGCGTGAGTTTCGAGGAAAGTTGAAAGGGATCTCGGGAAATTTCGAGTAATAATTGGCCCCTATCGTTTGACGAGATTGTCAGCGAGCTGGGCACAGTCCATTGAAACCGCCGTTTTAACTTTTTCACTCCTCTTTCGAAGGAATAGTTAGCAAAAATTTCATTATTTAATCCCAATATAACCGACGAAACGATTTAAATAATTTCGCCTGTTAATTGATTTACCCATTAAACATTGCGCACTTTGATTTCCATGACAATTGCGCTGCCAATCTCGAGAAAAAATGGCCGACGCAGTGTTTAAAAATAATAAGATACGGCAGAGATTTGTTTGAAGTGTTTCTCGGTGTGTTTGCAATTACGAGGCTCGCTTGTGATTAAAATATAATTACACTGATGTTTCAAACGGCGAAAAGACTTTTACGAGTTCATTATTAAAGGATGTCGTGCGCGATGCACCTGCACATGTGCGTTCGAATGCGTGTGGTTGCGTGTCCCGAGTGTGACCGTGTGTACACGAGTACGTGTGTGGGCGAGGTCATTTCACCGTCCGAAAAGATATTAAAAAATTTAATTTCAAAGATTACTGTTGCAGAGATTTAATTTCATTTTCGCAAATCCGATTTTTCACTCTAGAAATAAGCTCGTGCAGCGTCCAATTTAGAATCAAGGGACTACATACTGAATAACCCGAGCTCTTTCACAGCGTTTCTTGCTTTGTTACGCCACAATTGCTCCTAACTACTAACTAGTCTTCGTTATACATCGCGACGACGTTTATTAGACCCGATAACGATAATTCCTTTTTCTTTTTCGCCGAATTTGTCCGCCGCGAAATTAGTCGACACGGAATTTCAAACGGGGGCTCTCTAAGTGGAAATTAATTGCACTCGTTACCGTACAGAAAAGAAAATGTTTAATATCCTTGAAAACTCTGCGAGTAAAGAACGCGATCCAATATGTATAAAAATTGCGACAGTAAATTCTCCTGTAATACTGTGCCGCTTCACCAACTTTCGCCATTAAATATTAAAGAGAATTTTCTGTAATGGATGAAACGCTCCTCGATAGTTTTTAACGCTTGCCCGGCGAAGTTTACACAAGGAGCTGCAGTTGGATCATTAATATGTATTGAAAAAGGTATAGTCTTGCTTTTGTTCGTAGCAATTTACCCCGTGCTAATGGAAAGTTCGGAAAGATGGAGCCCAAGATGGGTCGTTGAATTTGCAGAAATTAAATTGGTTTCTGTGCGACGATTAATATTATTCCCACCTCTGCAGCAATTCTGCAGAACGGTGACTTAAATGTTTTTGTAATTTTCCCTGTGCTACATGCAATTATTACTAATTATTAGCGGATTTTATGCATTTATGATATTGTGAAAATGAGCAGCTGTCATTTGGTTAAGAATTTAAAAATACTCTCGTATACTTTACAACATATTAAACGTATTAAGAAAATTAATTTCCATTTCTCTGATTTGTTGGAATTCTGAACAATATATATATATATATATATATAATAGAACAATATTTAATATTGCACAAAGATCCGCTCTCTAATCGTTGTTGGAGTCACGATGGAGAATTATATTTCAGTCGAAATCCGTGGATCCATGTATTTGATGCCTTATATTTTTTGAAAGAGCTCGAATTTCGAAAAGTGATGACTTAAACCCCCGCTAATTTTGCATATAGTACATCATCCGAGCAGTCGTTTTTAACCAACTCCCGGATGTTCAGCGGAAAAGACAAATGATTTGGAACGATGCGTTAGCAAAGAATATAGCATGATGCATTAACAAAGAAAATGATGGCACAAATAGGTTCCCTCCACTAATGCAATCATTAATTTTTAGCATAATCTGGAGCATCGACTGGGAGGAGCAACGTTAATGCATTAATGAGCTCTGTATTTTATAAACTAGTTAAAAAAAAATTAACGAAGTGATGACTTAACATCTGTTTAATTTTGTGCATAATATATTATAAAATAATTAATTTTTATCATAATCCCAAACATCGATCAGAAAAAGTGACCAATCTAGAATAATGCATTAATGAAGCACATAATAGTTAAAAATTGTTACTTAATTAAAATTGTTGCAAAATGCCTGTTTTTGTTGGACCAAGTTAATAAAAGCGGGTTTTTTTATATGTATATTAAAAGCAATTTAAATATGATATTATTATAAATATTCTTCAATATGATATTATTATAAATATTGTTTAAATATTCATTTAAACATTGTAAAATGATATTTCATAACACAATATAAACAATTTACGATATAAATTGATGTACTATTTGATCTTCCTAATATTCGCACTCAAATCTTTTGAATTTTTGTTTTTAAAAAATGATTTATGTTTTGATATTTTGATACAGCATGCACATAGTTTTGAATCGATATAAACCAATGGCTTTTTTGATTTTCGTTCATAGTCCTCGAGACACTGTACGACGTTTTGAAATTGTCTTGAAATGTAAATTTCGTCGCGCTTAATTACGGACGGTTTTATTCCGCAGTATTGCGGGTACGTGCTATCGATACCGTCGCGGATAATGCAAGCAATCGAGGGGCCATACTGCGATATTAATGCAGCGGAGATACGTACAGCGTCTGTCTGTAATTGTAGAAGGTTGCTTTCCGCGTAACAAGATAATCAGAGCAGCATCAATAATTTAATAGAGTTCAGGAAGTTCAGATGTTCTCGGCAAGCTGAATTAACAATGCGTTATCTATTAGTAGATGTCGCATCGATCTAATTGTCTAGTTTCACCCGACAATTCGCAAGCGATCAGCTTAAAATAAAAAAAAACTTTTTAAAAACCACGCTTATGTCAGAATGCACTAGAAAGGAGAAAATAATATTTGTAGATATTAGTGATTATAAATATTATTTTCTCCTTTTTAGTGCATTCTAATATGAGGTTTTTAAAAAGTTTTTTATATATTTTTTTATTTTTTACTTTTTAGTCTTTACTACCGAGCTGTATTTAGTAAGGCCCGCTTACCGAGCAGAATCGCTGGTTTTTGCCCCCCATCCCCGTCCGCTCTACCTAATGCAAATCAACCCACTAAGCAAACTGAGCTCCTTCGGTGCGAAGTGAGCCAGTGGAGCGGGGTCGGAGTAGGGAGCACGCGGAGTGGGGATAGCTGCACACGATGACGTACTACCGAACGTCGCGCGGCGACGGGCGAAGGGAAATATTTAAAAATATTGTTTAAATCCTAAACGCACAGTCTTTTTTCAAAATTTTTTTTAATATTACATTGTCATCCAGTTCTGAGCTATGTTGAAAATTTCAAGTAAAATTCGATTTCAAGATTTGACGCATACAACAACAACGACAACTACTCGGCAAGCTAATATAAGCGTGGTAAAAACACGCCCTAGAACCGTAATATTTGGTTCTCCCATAAGTTCGTGACGTTTATCGAGCGATAGGATATGGTAATTTGGTAAACATACCTTCAAGTTTGTTTTAGGTATTTTCAGAACATGTAACCATCTCCTCAACTGACAAACTTCGTGATTTCTGTACACTGTACAAGGTCTTAAATTTTATCCTCGTCTATCGGAGGATAACGTTCGGAAAAATTACCACCTTCAACCCTCATACATTCCTCATGGTGAAAATCCACCCATTTAACTTTCTCAATTTCTTTTTGTTTGTGTTGAAAAATGTATTTTCTTGAAATGTCACACTATAATTGAAGCATGGTTCGTAGAATTTGAAATGTGAAGTAAGAAGGGGTGAAATATTATTCTAGGATCTTATATGCAACTATGTCTGAGGAGCGTATGAGGGTTAAAATGTTGATACCACTTCCTACTGGTACGAGATGAAACCGCACTTTCTCCGTAAACAGCACGTATGTTGTTTGTAGCTATTGTTACCTAACTTCCTCTCTGAAATTCATATAACATGAGATGTCGGAAATGGATACGTATTTCTCTCATGATTTTTCACTGCTAGGAACCACTGCGTTTACTATTCCACGATATCCACGAAAACCTTCTCTGAACTGTTCCCGAAATGTTACGGGTAAGTGTATTGGTCCTTATTGCCCTGAAGCAGTGATGGCAAATCTTTTTGAAGAGTGGTTCAATTATTTTTCTTTCGTTTTTAAATACTAACCCATGGGTCATAGGTCAGTAGCCTCAATTAGAAGAGGGTAAAAAGGGTGCCAATTATTTGGAAACATTAAACATTTTGATAAAAGATAAAGTTGATAGTTGAATCTTTTCGGTTCTCACGTTTGAAATAATTAAAAAAAAAAGGTTTTAGTTTCGTTTTTGATTTATAGCCTTAATTTTCGCAGATGAAAATTTTTAAAAATAAAGGTAAATATCGAAATTTGATTTGATATCTTGAATGACAAGTGATTGACAACTTGATTGACAAGTTTATGTCACAATGTAATGAGTCACACACACTCGTAGTTTTCATATTCCACTTGGATTTTAATTATTTTTTTATTTATACAGGGTGTTTCGTCTAAAACAGGACACCTAAATATCTCCTTCAGTCTCTCGGTGCCTCGGTGCTCTCGGTCAAAAAATACGTTTGACCACTGAAATTTGAAGGAAATTTAATGCTCTTTCCAAAAATGAAAAGCAAAAGTTCTTAGGACCCATAGTTTTTAAGTAATAGGCGAAAAAACAAAACAAGATAATAAAAATCCTCGAGGTCAAAAACTCAGATTCACCCCAGGGTACCCCTAAATGATTTGTTACTAAAATTCATTAATGATCGAACCTTTGCGCCGTGAATAAAAATTTGTAATATCCTGAAGATAAATTACGATCGATAACCAATTAATTAATTATTAAAATTCATTAAGTTCAGAATGCTTTCCAGGTAAAAGTACCTGGCTACTGGACTATGGGTATATGTGGCCTAAATGCATAAGAAAAACTGCAGTGTTTCTCATAGATAACGAAATTCATTTTTGCTTTTTGGCGTTTAAATAATCATTACTAATAATCCAACAATATACACAGAAAAGTCAGCAGGAACACGTGGGACGACCTAATACTTCTGCACGGGGATGAAATCGAAATTTCCATGGGCGGATTAATTCGACAATTCGATTCCAGGGATCGAGTCTTAAGTCGAAATGACGTCATCGTCGTTGACGACGTCGACGTCAATTACTGCTACTACCTTTACTACCGTACCGCATTTGCATAAACAGCCACGACTCAATCTCTATGCTAATCGACTTGTTCAAGTCCAAAAAGTACCTGCGTTAAGTACGCATACCTGAATTCGCGCATGCATATGCATACACGGGAAGCGCGGTGCACGAGAGAGATAGAGAGAGCGCGCTGCGCTGGGTCGCTTTTCTTCCTTTCATATTTTTGTTTATCTTAGCCGCGCCGCCGATGCTCCGTTTCGAAGTGCAACTGCAGCCGTCGATACACCGAGTGCATATTCATAAGGCTTAACTCGGCGGGCCGCGTTTGAATTTTAAAAGACGCCGTTCTCGGCGCGAGCGTCGATCCACCATTTTATCAAATTAATCGACATAATTAACTTGCAGACTCGCCGCACGGTCGTTCGACGGAATCCTCGCCGACGCACAGTGGGCCATTTATCCAGTTCGGTGCGCCAAAACTATTGCAACGTTATTAATAGTGTTAAAATCATAATATTATACATAAGTGAATTCGTCGTAACAACAGCTACAACATTATCAAATGAAAAATACAATTTAATATTTAAAAAAAATCGAAGCATCATTGTTTTTTTCTTTTAAACAACATTTTTTTCAATGTTTTTTATATTGCAATTTATACATGTATGAATACTGTTAAACTTTTATTTGAAACATCTTTTCGTCAGATTTAGAGAAATTGCTGTTGCAAACAAATTTCATTCGTAGCTGTGGTAAAGGTTCAAACAAAGTCTAAATTTGTAAATAAGTCACAAGAATTTGCCGATTTTTTGTTAAGATAACTGGTTTACGATCTATCAAAAAAATTATTTCTCATGAAATAGTAATTAAAAGCAAAAAAGTTTTGAATTTATATCATGTATAAGAATGTTACTGTTAACTAAAAATTGTTTCAATTAGTAACATTTGGTAACTTAGAATTTACACTTTACAAAATGTGAAATAGCTTACAAGAAACGAACATTATGACTGCCAAGATTT
>CM052325.1:5510081-5555405 GCA_028455615.1 Lasioglossum zephyrum | reverse complement strand
ACGAACAAAATATTCCTCATACAAACGTTGCAACCCCTTTTCACCCCCTTAGGGCCCTGAAATTTTGCACAGGAAACTGTTTAATGACCTCGGAAATTGATATATTTCTTCGTAAAACCTTTTAACCCCCCATTCACCCCATATCAATGAACATTAAGACCAAGTATGATGTTTATCCGACCACGAAACAAAATATTTCTCATACAAACGTTGCAGCCCCTTTTCACTCCCTTAAGGGTTGAATTTTTTAACATGCCGAAATAGATGTTGGATTAATTATATCATAGAGCATTAAGACCAAGTTTCAAGTAAATCCGACCACGAACAAAATATTCCTCATACAAACGTTGCAACCCCTTTTCACCCCCTCAGGGTTTTAATTTTTTTAAATGACGAAATAGGTGTTTGATTAATTATATCAAAGAGTATTAAGATCAAGCTTCTTCCTTTTGAGCAGTAGTGTATATGTATCGAGATAGTTTATTTCTATTTAAATAAATAGATTTAATTGTTCATCTCATTCATCGCTCTAGGAGTAAACCGCGAAAAATTCTATTAAATTCCAACTTAGTTAAATTTTTTTACAGTCAGGAGAGTGACGTTGACAATATAATGCCAAGGTCAAGGTCACCCGAGCTGCCTCCCCTAAACGCAATATTTATATCTTATTATTAATAGATTGCAGATTTTATGTATCTACGACAAACACGTGTAGATTTAAAACTGCAGAACGATTAGAAAAATTTAGTAACGTCTATATTTTATTTGGGAACATATCACAATTATTAATGACAAAACGAATATTCCATTTGACTACTGTGGCGTGCGGTACATTATTATTTTACACAGATACCCGTTGTGCAATTATTATTGGCGATGCGTTGATGTTTCAGATAGTACGTGTACAGCAAAATTTGGGAGGATTGGCAGTGGCAGTAAGTCACAAAGGATTAGGTGAACCATTTTTCCACGGGAGGATGCTCTCGAAAGCATTTTTGCCGGACTCAGTCATCGATCAAATTAAATTTTTACGGACTTTTGATAGAAAAATTCGTTTATTATTATTTTTTTTGCGCGTTGAGGTTTTAGATTATATAGAGTGGAGAGGATTGGTAGCGATAGTAAACGTCAAAGGCTTAGCCGAACAGCTTTTCACGTGCGAAATGTTTTCCAAAGCATTTCTGCTCGATTTAGTCACTCGTTTACTTAAATTTTGACTGACTTTTGATATTAACGTTGAATTATTATTATTATTTTTTACATCATGTAGATTGAGATAAATTGATCGTGATGAATAACGTTTGCCGATTTTTGTTGAATTGTTATAGTGTCTTATTGTTAATGCATCAAAGATACATTACGTTATTTCTGGTGGTACAATTTTTCTTCGAAATAGTTCGTTTATTCTTCGATTTATAAACACTCCATTCGGGATGTATTGAATTTTAAAATGCTTTTATGATGGTGTATATATTCTTCGATTCTCATTTATCTGATGCAAAATTTAAAAAGTTTAAGAGCCATTAGATTATACATTTAAAAATGAAGAGAATTTTTACAAATACCTTTAGACCATTCCTTTTGAACTGTATATCATTGGAAAGCTCTGAATTTTGCGATTGGTTTGACACAAAATACTGGCGCTTAAAAAATATATATAAATGACTGAGAAAATGTGGTGGTCGCAAACTTAGCTTGCCAATGTAATATATTATTCTAATGGACGGAGGTTCTACAAACGAAGCTGATTGACAGAGATAGTAAGTAACATAGGCTTATTGAAACAGTTTTCCATTAAAGAACAGCGTTTCCGAAAACCTCCTCGCCGGATCCACCGGTCCCTGATTTTTGTTTGTCTCACGAGGTCAAAGGTCTCATGTGAAATTCGTGGCGAAGACAGAGGAAATTAAAACGCTACACAAACGATATTACTGTTTGACACAGACCTGTCCTATATACACAGTGTCCACGCTCACACTAGCTAGCGTTTTTCTTATAAATGGTAAACACTAGAAAGAAGAACTCAAAGCTGGAAAAAGTTATGTTGCTTTTTGCAGGGAATGTAATAATGTAATGGTTATAATTTTACAAATGGAGATGACCTTCAATTTTCAAAATGAAATGCCAAAACGAATTCATTTGTATACAACACATTGATCTTCAAGGTCACATAAAGTGACGAAAGACCTAATAAATACATAGTATTCTATCAAAGACGTTGAAGGCCACCTTCATTACTACCAAAGCAATGTAGATAAAGCAAATTATAGAGACTGTTACATTTGCAAGCACTATAATAATGTAATGTTTATACTTTTACAAATGGAGTTGACCTTCAATTTTCTAAATGGAATGGTATGCATCTTTTCCTCTCATATGAAAGCGTGTGCCAAAACGAATTCATTTGTATACAACACATTGATCTTCAAGGTCACGTAAAGTGAGGAAAGACCTAATAAATACAAAGTATTCCATCAAGGACGTTTAAGGTCACCTTCATTACTACCAAAAAATGTAGATAAAGCAAATTATAGAGACTGTTACATTTGCAAGCACTGTAATAATGTAATGATTATACTTGTGTACAACACATTGATCTTCAAGGTCACATAAATTGAGGAAAGACCTAATAAATACAAGGTATTCCATCAAAGACGTTTAAGGTCACCTTCATTACTACCAAAACAATGTAGATAAAGCAAATTACAGAGACTGTTACATTTGCAAGCACTGTAATAATGTAATAATTATACTTGTGTACAACACATTGACCTTCAAGGTCACATGAAGCGATGAAAGTGGCGAAAGACCTAATAAATACATAGTATTCCATGAAAGACGTTGAAGGTCACCTTCATTACTACCAAAACAATGCAGATAATACAAACTACAAACATGCAAAAAACAGTACATCACAAATTATATGTAGAACACAACTATTATATATTATATACGTTAGGATAACTCAGGAGATGAGTTTCCTTTCTTCAGAATTTGGAATTTGCAATTAGAATTATAGTGGCTGCTTGAATTGGGAAAATTATCGTTTGGTTCATACTGTTGATGGAGTTGATCGGTCAGTGTCAATCATGACACTTCATCTTGATTCAATCAGAATCTAGTGCACGGTTTGACAGAGGGGCATTCGGCCGTCTTGGCATTCAGTCAGCAGTCAACGACGGGAAATGATTAGGCCTCTGTTGAATCAACTGTTCGAGTAAACGTCGTGCAATTTAATGCTGTTGTGGCTAAACCGTTTTCGAAATTAATGGCTCCTTGATACGCTAATGAATTGGTTGTCTCTCGTCTCCGAGTAGACGTAGAATCAATTTTTCAAAGAGCTATTCAAATTATGATCCAGATTTGATCGTTTTCTAACGTGACAATTGTGTTTATAGAATATCCAGGACTAATACATTTAGAATTGTTTAACTAATTGGTTACTGTTCCAGAATTGTCAGAGAATCGTGAGTTCCTATATTCAATTTCGAGATAATCGATTGCAACAAAGAAGCAATGATTGAGAGAATTATTTATGCAAATCATTCTGTAATTCAACACTGTTGCATCTGAGTAATTTTCGAAATTAGCTATCTCGATAACGATAAAATAAGTGAATGCAACAAAAAAGTAAGAACGTTTCAGTTGAACAATGTCTGAATGAAAATTTAAACAATCTTGAGAATTAATGCCTTCAACAAGCAAATAAAAATCATCTACTGTTTCAAACGTGGTATAAGCATGCTGATATTCATGTTAATGTGCTTTTACGCTAAATACGATACCATTACCATTCTTGTTGTACTAATAAACACAATGGAGATGCCACAGAGGCGTCCTTTTTGTACGAACCTGGAACAAAAATAACGGACGTCCATTAAACCGGATTAAAAAGACACTTTTTATTCTACATTCATTTGATTGCAACTATTCCAGTAATGGATAATTTATTTCAAACTGTGAGGCAATGATTAATAGAAGTTTATCTAATACCTCGAACTACAATTGCTTTTACATTTACAATGATTCTTGTTTGTCGTTTATAATTTGTTAATAGGAAAGGAAAATTTATATTGCTTGAATTTCTGTGTTTTGACTATTCCTTAAATATATTGATTACCAGACTGTGGACCTATATGCAAAATAAAAATTGTATGCATCGATTGCAAGAAATAGAAAGTGAATTAAGTGAATATTATTTCTTCCCTTAATGATTTTACTAAATTATTAAATAATATTAATCAGGGGGAAAAGGGGGAGGCTAAATAAAGCTTTAAGAATACAGCATACGTCAAACATGGAATCCATAGCGGCATGGGGATCGAAATTCAGTGTCAATAAACGGAATAACGAATGCAAATAAATATACATATTTACATTTTAAATGAAAATTTGGAAGTGTCAACTTTAAAAATGGATCTCGACGAGGAATCAGTTGCAACTGGACACAACGATTCGAAACATGACAAAAAAACAAATTTCATAAAATTGAAAGAATCTCATAGAAAATTTTTAAAATATATTTAATTTAAGGATACCGAAGAAACCCATCGTGAAATATGATTTTAAATAAAATTGCAAATCACATTTCTACAAACTGATCAAACTTGTTACGAATAATTAATAATATAATACAAATAAATATCAACTACACATTTTATGAATATTTGTACTGTGTCAATGGATGAAAAAAATATTATCTATCTAACCTGTTATAGAATACTGAATAAATGATAACTCCAATGTATAATCAATATTGCTATTTATAATATTTCATTAAATTCCACTTCACTTATTTAAATATTCAACGAAGTTTCAAGTTGTTAAAATTAGTCGTTAAGTTTCGCTGACTCTTCATTAATTATTAAACCCATCCACTTAAACTTCATCCACATGAAATTTTAGGCAATATTGATCGAATCATAAAAACTCTAATACTAATGTAATTATTCATTACTAGATTGCAAATTTTAACGCGTTTATGAGAAAATGGGTGAGTAAAAAGCTCAATAGAATTTCAGGGCGTCACTGTATGTGTATGTATATTATCACCAATACTTATTTCAATTTATAATATTTCTAGTAGCTTGTAAAAAATGCATATAGTTGTAATATTGATTCTGCATGAATCCAAAACACGAACACAAAGATGTGTTTAATATTTCTCTCAATGATAAATAATTGAAATTGTTTTAATTCATAGTCTTTAAGATACGCAGATTGAATCATTATTAAACCTCTCCTTTTAATTCCGTTTACGGAACAAAAGTCGAATAAAACGTGCGTCTCTCTCCTTGGCACGTTATGCCCGGCCTTTTACACTCTCCTGACCTTTTCAATTTTAATTCCAAAATTGATTGCGTCAAAGAAGCAACAGCCGGAACAATATCAAGTTGTAAAAAGCCGAGAGGGAATGTCGTTGTCGAGTGGACAAAACCGTCGCATCGGTCATCGACGAACGCAGCCCGGTTAAATTTTGTATAAAGAAGAAAATTAATAATTTTGATGCGTTCGCGAGTGAGCTTGCACGTCACGCGAGCTATCCGGATCGGATCGAATCGAATCCGTTTTCCCCGCCCTTGTTAATGAATAATTTATTTTGATTCATACGCTGTCAGAAACAAATATCGCGCGCACCTGTTTTCTCATTTCCTTTTAATTCAATTTGTATTATACGCCCGGGCTTTCATTCTTACCGTGTTCTATATGTGTGTGCGCGCGCGCGTGCTCGTCTGGAGAGAGAGAAATAGTGAATGCGTTTACAACGTCATTGTGTCTACGGAATATCACCAGATATTTTTATTGTTCCGAGATTCATTGTGCCGGGCACACGAACGTGAAACGCGACTGTTCGAGGGTAAAGTGCAGCTGATGGTCGCTCGAACGTGACTATGGAAGATTGAAGTGTAACGGACGGCATTTCGAACGTAACTGACAATTTTGTGTTCTGATTTTTCGGCCAAACGACGACGGCCACCTTCCCCTCCCGTTTCGAACGCACACGCTGCCAAGATTTTTTTACCCTAAACATACGTTTTACGCATGCACTCGACTAAACATGTCCAGTCAAAATTCATGTGCCGTCGGTCAAAATATTTCTGACGTTACCTGCTAACTGGGAATATTTTTCATTTTCCGAACGGGACGCGAAGAATCGTGATCTGGTTTATGGAGAGGAAAATTTCAATGTTGCTAGAATATTATTGGAGTGTTATCTGAACACATATGTAGACAGTATTTCCCGAGAATGGTACCAGTGTCTAAATTTTTTCTAAAATAATCAATATATAATTTTTTATATGAAAATTCAATATAAATTTCAAATATTATAAAAATTTAATATAAATTTCAATTTCAAAATTGACTGGAATTGACTGAAAAATTTATAATTAATAGAATAATTTATAATTAATAGTTTAGAGAATTTCATTAATTATAAATTTTTCGTAAAGGTTTATATTTAAATTAAGAAATTTTAATAGATAAAAATAAAGTTAATAATAAATAAAGATTTAATATTAAAGTAGATAACAATAGAGGGTAAGTGTAAATTTTAAAAATATTTATTGGAGTATAATTTACTTTGTCTTTAAAAGATGATGGGTTCATAAAATAATAAAGTATTAAATTCAAAGTATTTTAATTTATTAATCCAATCAATCGCATTATTGCAAAATCATGAATTATTTATAATCGTGTTGATTTTTTCATTGATTCTTTACTAAATTTAAAAATGTAATTACCCTATTTTTCATCATTATAAATACTTATGTAAAAGGGTTTCAGTCCGCCTGTAATAAAAAATAATAATAATTAACTCGAACAAAAAGAGTGTCACCCATATTTGGGTCAATATTACATATTTAGGTTTGAATATTACATTCTCCTCCATATTTCAGGCGATATTTTGGCTCTTTTTGTTACTATTCTCGTCGCTGGAGCAACTTTTAGCGATGTGGTATTTCAGATCACATTTTACGTTATCCCTGAATAGCACAGGCGCTGACAGTCTTTAATTTGGTGTTTGATTGGTGTTTGAAGTCAACCCCATTGAGCACTTTTCGACCGTGTTTCAGCGAGCATCTCGAGCCCGGCGAACAGTCGATGATTTCGCGGGGAATAGCTGCAATTAATGAGACTCGAGGTGGTTAAAGAGCCAAGAAAAAAGAAAGAAACGAAAGAAAAACGAATCCGTGGGAACGTTAAAGGGTGGGCGGTTTGCCGTGTAATTTGCATCTGGATTTCTTGATAACCTTGGGAACGGAGTCGGAAAGGGTCAGAAGCTCGAGATTACCAGCCAATAACGGTGCAACGGTTAATCAGAGCGAAGTTAATTAATTGCTTTCTCGCCAATCAGTCGGTTTTTCCGCTGCCGCGGTCTCCCACTTACACGGTTCTGCTTGTCGACTTGTTTTTGCCTGACGGCCCCCAACGCCCGCCACCGCCACCGCCGTGTCGGTGCGGTGGCGTACCAATGCTCTGGCAAAGAAGCAACATTTAATCGAACGCAACGCGGACCAATTTTCTTCTTTGCCTTGGAATTTTTGCGAATGTTCGTCGCACCGAATCGCACGGTTCATGAAACTTTCATCTAATGCTCGGGCCGCTTGTTCTTCCGTGTTTAATCAATACCTGCTTGAATAAAACATCACCGAACCGGGCATACAGCACCGGAAAAACCGTGTCTTCTCGTCGGACATCCCCGTCGGAAATGTACGATAAAAATTTCAAGTTCGTGATTCTGTGTCGTCGGCCACGATTGTTTTTAATTTGCGTTGCCGGCCGCAATTATTGATGATCGCGGTATTGCGACAGCTTTCTGCACCCTACCCGCTGTCAGTTTTAACAGAGTTCCATAAATAAAAACCGAGTGGCGTCTAGGACGGATAAAGCGTACCTGCGTTGTTCAATATCGACGTCGTTCAGCGCGGCGATTCGTCAAAAAAAGAAAAATCGTATAACTGTTAGGGGTGGGCAGGTACCCGAGCCACCAGTCAGATTTTGATGACTTGGATAGGGTCGGGACGGTATCTGAAAATTAGTGGTACAGTATTTTATCTATAGAAGTCCCCAACACGGGTCTGCCGAGGGACATTTATGCGCCAGGAACAGTATTCTAAACATAGCTAATCCAAATTTCCAACGTCTTTATTTTTCATTATTTTTTTATGGGACTTCGACGACCGTATTCGTGACATTTTTCTAATTAAAATGGTACCAAATATGATTTAATTCCGATGATATTGACTTGTGTAATAGACAATTAAAGTTTCGAGCGCGAGGAAGGATAACGTATGGGAAACTCTTTCCTTGCGCTCGAAACTTTAATTGTCTATTACACAAGTAAACATCATCGGAATTATATCATATTTGGTATGATTTTTAGTAGAAAAATGTCACTTAAAAATAACTAGAATATTACTAGATTTAAGGGTGAAGACAGTGTTTGCGAGGTTCAATTGTTTGTCCCTCTTTATTTTTAATTATTTTTTGACGGGACTTCGATGACCATATTTGTGGCATTGTTCTGATAAAAATCATACCAAATATGATATAATTCCGATGATATTTACATGTCTAATAGACAATTAAAGTTTCGGGCACGAGGAAGGATAGTGTATGGGAAACTCTTTCCTTGCGCCCGAAACTATAATTGTCTATTACAAAACAAATGTCATTGGAATTATATCATATTTGACATTATTTTGCATTAGAAAAATGCCACGAATATGTTGGTGAAAGTTCCATAAAAAATAATGAAAAATAAAGAAAATAGAAATTCGGATATTGGGGATAGATCTGGGACATTTACAGGTCAGACTTTCGGGACATTTATGGATAAAATACTGTACTCGGGTACCCGAAGTCGAAATCGGGTCGGTTAATGCTCTTTTTTATTAACAATCACATTCGAGTCTCCGAAAAATAAAATTTTTACGGGCACGCGCCCATCCGTAATAACTATACCCGATGACAGTAATTACGAATTAAACATTCCGCGTATCTTGGAGATCCACCGCTGCCGTTGCAGTCGGTTTTAATTTAAAAAAAAGTAGTAGAGCGCACGTGGAAATCATTAAACCCTTGTGAATTTCCGAGGATTATACCGCGCACAGTGTTGCACGGCGACTCGGTAGAATACTTTTCTTTTTTGTCCACCCTCTCTCTCTCTCTCTCTCTCTCTTCTTCCCTCTCACTCTCTTTTCCTCTATTTTACATCTCCAGGATGACGATCAACGCGGGAACCAGTAGCCTGAGCACACACGTGTATCGCTTCTATCATTTCGGAAGAACATCTCCGGCCCCGGAAGACATCACCTCCCAGGCAAAAAACCGAAGAATGTGAAGAGAGAGAGGCTGGCGGAAAATATATCGGATCATGGACCGGCTCGTATTTGTTAAAATCCATGGTAAAAACCGCCAATGAAAAACACACAAAAGCTTTCACGAGCACGCTTTGTTACACGCTATCGAGTTACAAAGAACATCCATTTTGAACGGGAATGAAATATTTTAAAATATTTTACGTTTTAAAGGGAAGGAAGAAAGCTTTCCGTTCCACGTAGTTCTCTCAGATGATAGACGAGATTGATCGTTGACCTTCATCTAACATTATTTGCAGTCTTACGAGAATATTCCTACATTAGAATCCTACTTATTTTAGAATGCACTAAAATGGAGAAAATAATATTTTTAGATATTAGCCACTACAAATAAAAGCGTGGAGCGCCAAACAATATTAACGTAAATACGCTCGGTATTAAAGACTAAAAAGTAGAAAATAAAAATATATATAAAAAACTTTTTAAATACCATGCTTATATTAGAATGCACTAAAATAGAGAAAATAATATTTTTAGATATTAGATACGCTCGGTATTAAAGACTAAAAAAAAAGTAGAAAATAAAAATATATATAAAACAACTTTTTAAAAACCTTATATTAGAATGCACTAAAAAAGAGAAAATAATATTTATAGTCACTAATATCTAAAATTTTTTCCTTTTTAGTGCATGCTAATATAAGCATGGTTTTTTTAAAAAGTTTTTTTTCATCGTCTGAATCCGAGCGCCATTGTTCGTAGAAGTGTAGCACGCCTTGACGGCGCCATATTGAAATTCATTAAACATCCCATTTTGATAAAAATTCAAAAATACACGTTCCTGTGTAATTGCGAGGAATGATGCCCCCTAAGAAACTGAGAAAAACGTTATGCTAAATAGCGAGCCTCGTCGCTTCGATTAAAACACCGAATCAGCAGTCGTAACATTATTTTCACATCGTATAATGACGTCAGGAAGTTAGTCAACATCCTGGAGGATATTAAATTACACTCGAACTTCCCAAAGAGTGCACTGCCTCGTCCTTAATAATTCCGAAGTTAATGCGACGTTGAAAGTCGTTAAGAAAAGAGCTTTGGCTTCAGAGAGAAGGCGAGCGAGAGAGAGAGAGCATGGCCAACAATATTTTTTAATGACAAACTCGACTCGATTAAAATGTTCGACATGGCGCTCGCGGGTTTCTGTATCTTCCGAACCAATTTCGGGATTGTAGAGCTTAATTGCCTCGGTAAAGTATTGTACAGTTAATTAGAATTGTCACTGATAGCGGGCGGAAATGTAGCATGCCCAAAATTAAATAGCGAACTAGAAAATGATCGCGGGAACTATTCCTGTTAGCATAGATTTGCATGCGCTCCCGCTGCAGCTCCGGGATGCAACTTTAAAATGCAATTATTTGAAAATCGGGCCACGCCGAAATCTATGTATACATGCGCTAAATCATTTTTAGGTGTAACACTGTATAAGTTACAATAATTTCTGGAATATATATTTGCGCAACATTTGTTCAAATATTTTTGTTTTTATGTATTCTCTTACGTTTGTGACATTTTTCTGATGAAAATGATACACCACACTACACAACTCGGTGGATTATTTTGTAAAACGCGAAATTTTTTTTTTTTGGTAGAAAAATCACATTTGTAAAATTTAAACGCGTTTTTCTCAGAGTTATCAATAATTTTAAGTTGGCTCATTTGCAGTTTGTTCGTGAAGTTCATGTGATTATATTATGCAGTGTTTATTTATCCTCTTCAAAGGATACGTTCGTGAATTTTTATTTTGAAAACTGCTGGTCTGATTCGATTTATTATTTTTTTATTCTAACTAGAAAGGTTGAATCATGACATTATTTAATTGTTTGAAACACTAATCGTGTTGAATAGAAAATTTAATGAAGGACTTGCAATACTGAGAACTTTTAAAATTCTATTAATAACGTACTTGTTGCATGCAAAATCGATTATGAAATTTGCGAAAACGTAGTATGATGTAGTACATGTAATATTAAGTGGGGTTTAAGTCATCAGTTCGCTCATTTCGAGTTTGTTTATAAATTACGAGTCATTATATTGTTATATTTATCCTGTTAAAAAATACAGGTTATTTTGATTGCTGACTTCTGCGTATAAATGCGTAAAACTGGGAGTTTAATAATAAGAGGCTTTTTAGCGATTTGTCGGGCCGAAAAATTAATCAAGGGACTCGCGAAACGTAAATAAGTAAAAAAGCTAAATGTATATGTATACGTATATACATATATATGTGTGCGTGTTGGAGATTTGCCGTGTCGATTACTAAAACAAATTGAAAAATGAAGAGGAACGCGGAGAGAATCGAAGGAAACCGGGGCGTAACTGGTTGAGAGGGGGTGAAAAGGGGAGGCTGAGCAGGTCGCGGCTGTGAAACGCCGTTGGCTGCATGGTTTTCGCCGCGATTGTAAATCAGTTAGTTCGCATTGTAAATAAATCACCGTTTTACAACTCTGCCATGCCGGCCGAAACGACATTCGTATGAAATTTATCGTCCATTTTCGTTGGAGTCGCTTCGATTTTGGAACCGCGGTATAACGTCACCGCCACACTAGTTGTAACGAGCCTATTATGCCCCTATTTCTTCGCCGTCCGCGATATATTGCGCCCGTTTACCTTCGAGCGAAGTGCATTCGCCGATTAATAATGCATCGAAAAACTCCTCCAACTATTTTTTAATCTTGTTCGAAGTTCGCGAATAGACAACCAAGGGGTAGAGCGAAGAATTTACGGCGCGTCCCGAGCAAACACGGTCCGTATGCGGGTGCGAATGCATTTTTAAAAAGATTAACTCCTACTTAAATACGCGGCGCGAGTTACAGAATGTTTCTTTAAAAAATGCGAACAACCGGTGTGAAAAGTGTCGAGAAATTCAAGGAACGTTGTAACTAATCCTTTGCCCGTGGGAATTCTTTAATAATTTATGGAATGCTCAACTTTTTCGAATAGAAACTTGAGAATTTCATTAACGAGGACTTCGGGGAAAGTTGTACGTATTGTGTTCGTTCCCGTTAGAAAAGACGCTTTGATTTTCGTTTTAATTGTTTGACAGTGAACAACGGCGCGGCGCGACGGCCCCGAGCATGATCGATCCCGTTTCTTCCGGCGAAGAATATGTGCAGATTTAAAACTGCACTCGTATCACCGTTGAATAGACTTAAATCAATAGATTACCACGCTCGAACTTCCCTCGTCCTGCTAACTAGAACTTTTACCCGGCGAACAATACATCATAATTTGCTACTCTTTCGCATCAAAACGTCATTTGTCATGTCAATGCGCATTCGACAGACGAATCAATCATTTTTGCACTCGATACCTGGGATTTCCTGCGAATTAAAATATGTTGTAGGCACTGTACAATCCGCTTGAATTTTGAACAACTTGACAAATACCTTAATTCACAATTTTTCTTTGGGAGGTTTGATTGACTATAAATAATTTTTTTATTTCATTGGAGAATTTCGTTGAGGAATATAGAAAATTGTAAATTAATTTTGCTATGTACACTACTGTTCGAAAGAAAGAAGCACCGAGTATGATTATAATATATAATAACAAAAGATATCTTTATGTAGAAATTTTATTGTACAATGATTGATTTATTACATTTAAAGTATTAGATAATTCGCGATAACTTATTTATTCGCAGAAATATTCAATTAAACAGCGGAATCCTTTTTCTTAAAAGATTGTGTTTTAGGATTTAAACAATATTTTTAAATATTCCCCTTCGCACCTCGCTCGCTAATACGTCATCGCGTGCACTACGGGTTCCCACTCCCACTCCGACCCCGCTCCACTGGCTCACTTCGCACCGAAGGAGCTCAGTTTACTTACTGGGTTGATTTGCATTAGGTAGAGCGGACGGGGGTGGGGGCAAAAACCAGCGATTCTGCTCGGTAAGCGGGCCTTACTAAATACAGCTCGGTAGTAAGGACTAAAAAGTAGAAAATAAAAAAATATATAAAAAACTTTTTAAAAACCTCATATTAAAATGCACTAAAAAGGAGAAAATAATATTTATAATCACTAATATCTACAAATATTATTTTCTCCTTTTTAGTGCATTCAAATATAATGTTTTTAAAAAGTTTTTTATAAATTTTTTTATTTTCTACTTTAAAATCTGCTTTAAAAACCACGCTTATATTAGAATGCACTAAAAAGGAGAAAATAATATTTATAGTCACTAATATCTACAAATATTATTTTCTCCTTTCTAGTGCATTCTAATATAAGCGTGGTTTCTAAAAAGTTTTTTTTTTCTCAGGTACGGCAAGATTGCAAAAGTGAAAAACACAAGAGAGAAAAAAAGAGCCTGTAGATCTAGTGTACTGTGCTCGCGGACTGGTCCCGAAAATTGGGATCAAATGAAATTCTTCTCGCAATCGATTTCTCGCGGTTTGCTACAATTTCCGCGCCTTACCGCGCATTTTCCACAGGCTCCCGCATGCATATGCAACTGCAGCAGCGCGCAGATATACGGCTCGCAATAATAAGAGAATTTTTCGGCAATACAATTAATCTCTTACCCTCGGTTTCCTCTTAAATTGCATCGCGCCGCGCCCGACGCGTTTTACGCGCCACTATTAAATTTCAAATGTTTCGTTCCGGCAAACTGAATTCTTCACTCTCATTTCACTATGCTATAGACTGCATTAACCCTCGGACAGCGGACCTATTTTACAACCGTGCAGCCATTTAGAACGGTGTTTATAACCAGCTTCGTTTATCAACTTTTTCAAATATATTCGTCAGGATACTTGTTGCAAACACATTGGTTTCTCAATTTCTAATGTAACTGTTGTAAAAAAAATACATATTTCAAATAGTTGTGGTGTCTGCAAAAATTTATTTTTTTAAGATTTCGACAAAGATTAGCATTTCGTTTAATATAAAAATATCTTTTATATTAAATTAAAATATCTTTTATATTAATTTATATTATATAAAAATATCTTTTATATTAAACATTTTAAACTGTATAATGGTTTATAAGTCTTTCATGTAAATGGATTTGGGAAAAAGATTATTACTTGCTTCTTGTTTAAGGTATTTAATTGTTTGAAGAAACGCAACTTTATAAGTTATAACACAATTGTTGAATTTCGAACCCGTCGATCGCCATAAGTGGAATTAACTGAGAATTTTGATATCCTGGGTTAAGACAGACCCAAGCACCGTCACCAGAGGGTGAAGCATATTTTGTAAAAATTTTCTACCGTAGAAAAACGAAGTTCCGTATGTAAAAACAATTTGAAAACCGTTTAAGTCATCAATCGTTCGCAGCGCTCGCAAAAATGTGTTCCGTCGGCATAAAAATACCTGCAGTTCGATGACACGCGGTTGCATTCTGGCTGCATGAAATCGAAGCAGCAAAAAATCGACACTTACAACTGGAATTATTGTTATTGGGCAAGAATAGGTATTTGAAACTGCCACATTGGGCCGAACGAGAAGAATAGCGTTACAATATGCAATTGTTCGAATTCATTAGTATTATTTATAGCGCGGAGTGCGTTCGTGTTTTCCGCCCCGCGTTTATCGTCCCCGCCCACGATTTCCACGAACGTAAAAACCGGAATTCGAACAGGAAAAATCGCGGGATATGAAAATATTTTATGGAGATTTTTTTGGGACGCGAATCACGGTCGAATTTTCAAAAATATTTGTAATATTTCTGGAATCGTAAATTCAGGGCTCTGTAATTTACAAACGAATTCGAATTTTGCAAAGTGATGGCTCCCCGTACAATTATGTGCAGTACATCGTGCTGCGTTTTCGCGAACGTGTATAATCGATTTCACGTGGAATGAGCGGATGATTAATAATAGAATTTTAAGTGGCGTATATCTCGTTGTCAGTACCTACAAGTTCTTCCTTAAATTGTCTGCACAACCAGATGAATTTTTTAAATAAATAAATATTGTTATAATAGATTGATCCTCCTGCTTAGAATAAGAAAAGAATTAATCGGATCAGACAAGTAATTAGCAAAATAAAAATTTATGAACATAACCCCTGTCCTTTATAATCGGACAGCGGATCTTTATGCGAAATAAAAATTTTCCACCTGATTTGCAATAAACTGGAGTGAAATAGAAATCTATTTTCTTTCTTAATATGTTTAATAAGTTGAACTGTAAATTATTATTTTATACTTCGTTTCTTGGTTTAATAAAATATGACTTCGAAAAGCAAAGAACGTCAATGGACCTATTCCTTAGTCGTGTCCTTATTTTTGACACAAAAATACCAAAAATGGAAGAAACTCGTTCACTTGCTATTGAACTGGGCTGGAATGTTTTCAAAGTATTGAATAATAAATCGAATTTTTTTGTTCTTCTATATGTAGCCTCTCTTCCACGTCACGTTTTTTAACATCGCAGTCATCTTCTGTAGAATAATCTTTATACTAATGGAGTAAATAAATAAATAAATATATAATCTTTATACTATATATAATGGAAGAAATATACTAGAAGATATTATAAGTATTATGTATAAATTTCGAATTGTATAATTTACATTGAATAATTTTTACAGACGCAATTATATATTTCTTGATAATGGTCTTAAATTACACCGAAACGTTGAAAAAAAGTTATATTAATTTGCAAAACTGCTTAGTTAGTAACATAGGATCGAATCTGTGCGCCGTAAATATCAATTTATTTATTTAAAATTGTCGATCGAGATCAAAGGAAACAGTTGTATAATTTTTTTTTAATTGGTTTCTAAAAACCGACAAACCCTACTTCAAGAAATACGTCCAGCAGTATTGCGGACGAATTTTTCACGGCATGATGAAATTTCCATAATTCTCGCATGTATCGAAGCAATACTTTAGTCACAGTTCGAATTTCCGGCGATCATGAAGTTTCAGTGAGTAATACGGAGTGACCAGTATGCTCAGGTTATGGGGTCTGGCGGTTATCCTTCCTAATCCCTTCTTCAAAGCTGCCCGGAGCTCTGTATATTACAATGGCCGCTTAAAATAATTAAATTCCGGATGGAGTGCAGGCTTCGCAGTCTAATGTAATTATTGCACAAGTTGAAGAAAGGTCGCCGGCAACAGTGAAAGCAATTTGAGAGGTAGTTTGGCTCGGGTGGTTCGATAAATATTAACACAGTGTCCATATTAATTTGCTACATTCGTGTTCCGATTTTTAGGATGTACAGGGTCGCACAAAATCACATGTTGCCGACACCATAGCGCGATTCTATACTCTAAAACGAAAGAATATTATGAACAAAGGAGTTGCTAATATTATAGGAACTTTAACACAATTTTTTAAGAGAGAATTCCTTTCACAAAGTTGGACCTCGTGACGAGATGATTAAATAAATTTTATTTTAATTTCATTTTCACGTTTAACGTCGTGCTAGAATCGCGCTATGGTTAGTGATGGGTATTCAATACTCTGTCGCGCTAAGTTTTCGAACAAATCAAACAACACCAAGTTTCGAGAATCAATTTAATATTTATTCGAAATTAGAAATTCTTGAAAATTTCGAAGTCTTGATAATCTTAATATATGTTTTACTTTTTATAATATTGGTACGTTCATACTGTTGTTCATCCCAATGCTGACATGGCGTAATAATTGTTTCGTAACAAATGTAACATTTCAAGAGTTTTATTTCTTACAAAAATTTTCAAAAGTTTTAAGGCTTGCAAGATTTTCAAAGTGCAAGTGTTTCAAACATTCTAAGAATCGAATTATTTTGCAAATGATTTATTGTCGTAAATATTGCATCGAAGCGATTCGAAGTGATCCCATCACTAGCTATGGTGTCCGCGAAATACATATAACTTTGTGACATCCTGTACATACGTGAAGGCTGAAACGAATCGATGCATTCTCAGTGGAGTTTTCGAAATCGGGATTTTTGGCCGGGCAAAGTTCCCTTGTTAGTGTAACTCGGGGATTTGCAGGCGAATATCGTTGAAAGTTCATATGAAAATTGCTCAACAGAACGTTTAATTATCCGAAAAATCCCCGGGAAACTCCTAGCTGCGTTTCGAGTAATTTTTCGGCCGTGAAACGCTTTTATCAAAAAGGCCGCAGCCGGCAGCCCAAACGTAAACGTGTACGTTCTCGATGAAGAATATTTCGAGTTATTTCAGAGGGCTTTAGAAACAGTATTTTCGAATCGAGCTCGTGGAAAAAAAGGAACGATGAAAATCGATGAATTTTCAAATATTTTATTTGGCATAGACGCGTTCCCGTGTTTCACTTTTTCCGCGAAAAATGAATGATCTTTTGTTACAAATTTGCCGAGTTAATCAAATAAGCTCGCCACTACAACCCCTAGCACAATGTTTCCGATCGGAGCAATTGATACCGATTTTAGAGAGAACATCCACAATTTAGAAATGTGAAATATTACTTTATGCAGTTACAACTGATGGGAAATGAAAGGGGGCTTTTGAACACTGACTAACAACAAATTATAAAAGATTTATTGAAAAATATTCTCTCAAATTGGTGTAAAAATGGTGTAACGATTGTTTAAACATGTTCAAACATTCATAATGTATTAATATCGTCTATTGCTGCAAAGAACAATGCAATATCTTTTATAATAACATGAAAATGTTTGTTTAAAATTCAAAAATATAATTTCTTTTTCAAATTAAGTTTCTTAGAAACTGTGCGTCCAGAGGAAAAATTATGGGCAGATTCGGAATCAGTGCAAAAAAATTACAAGAATCATCGAACAGTAATTGTTGAACAAATTTCGTTCTATTTTACCGGAAACTTTTGTTCCGTATAACATTTTGTTTATCTTCTCGTTTCTTTGTTATAATAAATGGATGCTTATTTTATTTTGCTGTTTTTTATTCTGGAATTAGCCCCTTTTCATTTCCCATCAACTGTATAAAGTAATATATTTCATATTTCTAATTTGTGAATGTTTTCTCCAAAATCGGTATCAATGGTTCCGATCGGAAACAGTGGGCCAGGAGTTGTTCTCCAACTTCACAGCATTTTTCACCTCGTAAGCATGAAAACGAGTGGCCATAAAAAAACCGTTTTGAATATATTCCGAAGCCAAACTCGCGTGCGAAGTTTCAATTACAATTGGCGCGCGATAGTTGGGTTATGGAAAAATTTTCGCTGTATTTAGCCAGCGCTATACATCCTCGAAACGACCATAAAAGCCCCGCGAAATCAATATAGCGAAATGGTTACCGCTGCGCGGTGCTGTATTGAAATTAATTTTTAAGATTCATTCATTCATTCGATTGTGAGAATCAAAGAATTAAAACGTTTGTATCATTTTTAATGCAACAGTGGCGATATCAATTTTTGAAATCGGTGTTTGGCTAGCAAAAATGGGAAAGGATTATTCCAGGATGGTTAACATTGTCGCGAAAATACAACGAAATGAAGGCACTCAACTTTTCGAATTTATTTCTGGTTTTCAGCATCGAAATTAATTTTGAAGTCATTTTTTTGAAAATCGAATTGTTTGATATTTTCAAATTTATTTCTGTTCATATGTGTCAAAATTAGTTTTCAAGATTAAGATTGTTGAAAATCATATTGAAAAGTTCACTGCATTCATTTTTGAAATCAGTTCTTTCGATTATAAAAATGGAAAACTATTATTTCAGGAGGATCAAGATAACAATTTTTTTATTTATTTCGTTGGTCAGCATATGGAGATTAGTTTTTAAGATTATATCGTTCTTTAAACTAAGGATACTACACGAGCAAGAATAATAATTATGATCTTAAATAACTGCTGCAGTATTATGTTGGAAGGGTAAAAACAACCATAATAATCTTACTGAAACGATCAAGTTTCCATAAATGTACCAGCATCGAAATCGATTTCTACTAATTTGTAGTTCTTTCGACTGAAAAAAGGATAAAATGTTATTTTACAAGCATGATAAGAACCAAAAAATTTTCACAACATGAAAGCACTGAAATCCAGTTTATAAATGTTCAGACCGTGAAAAACGTGCAAAGCAAATACATCGAAACGTCAAAATCCATCAGCGATTTATTCCATAAATTGCTAAACATTTTATAACATATTCCAACTTAGAAAAAACAGTGAAATATTATTTTTTTTTTAGTCCGAAAAACGATGAAAATTTAGCAAAACTGAAAAGTACCAATAAAATTCAGAATTGAATTTTAAATGTACATACTTTAACCTAAGAGGAAGTAAAAAAATGTTAGTTGAAGTGGTTCGAAAACAGCCCTAAAAACCTCATAACATGAAAGCAGTAAAAATTCCTAATTAATCTAAATGTATCGGCAACGAAATTAATATATAAAATTTTGTCACTTTCTTAATTAAAGTAGGAGCAAAGCGTTATTTTAGGAAGATTGAATTGATCCTAAAAACACTATAAACTCAATGGCCTGGAAACGTTAAATCTATCTCCATATATCGGCATCGAAATGAACTTTTTTAATCTGTTCATCTTCGGAAAGTGGAAAAATGTGTAAGCAATAATTATAGAAGATTGAAACAGGCATAAAAAATCTCGTGAAATGAAGGCGCTGAAATGTTCCACACAATGTAACAGCGTCGAAATTAGTTTCGCAAACTACATCATACTTTAGATTAAAAAGAGTGTAAAGTATTGTTTCAGAATGTTCGAAACAACCATAAAAACCTCATCAAATTGAAAGCACTACGACGTTCAATTTTGCTGTAATGTATCAACAATAAACTTGATCTGTAAATCGATTATTCAACTATTTCTCAACTATTATTTTAGAACGATTGAGTCCACCATGACTTGAGAACAATAAATGTACATTATCATAATTTATCCGAAGTAAAATTACTTTTTAAAACCACATCATTTGTTAGACTAAAGAAACGAGTTATTTTAAAATTCGTAATTTATTCAAATTCATCACAACAAAATTATAAGAAATAATTTATTTCAGAAACCATTTTGATTAACTCCGCACTCTAATGTAAATCGTCGCAATAATGAAATCCGCGTTTAAATAATTTTGTCGTTTGATGGTGTTTATTATAAATAAAAAAATTTATGATCGAACCAAGTGCTTTGCACTTCAATTAAAAATATTTCAAAACGTGGAGTTAATCGATTTGGCCTGTGAACGGTTCATATGTATATACATGAGCATATATATAAGAATATATGTATACATATATAAGAACCTTTGGAATCGAACAGTGTAAACTATTACTGTAGGATCGAAATAGCTATAAATTTAGAGCATCGAAACGTTGAGGTCAACGTCCAGGTATTATAATTAAAGCTTGAAACTGCTTCTAAAATCAGGAACAGTGATATTTCGTATAAGTTGTTCGAAACTATTACTATTATACTGAAGGAAATAGACTCCTTTTTCCAGGATTGCAAGGGTGCGGGATTCGCGTTCTCCATTCTCGATAATACAAAAAATTCTAGGACGCTATCGCTCTCAAAAGTCCTACTTTATCACGTTTTTATTAACTTGTTTTCTCGTCTGTCTGTTCGTCTAAAAAGCAAAAAATAATTATTTAAATAAAAGAAAATTTTTAATGTACTACGTTTTTAATAATTTTTCCTAGCCCCATACAGATAGTCCTGAAAATTTGGATTAGCTATGTTCATATTTGGCTGCCCTACGTTCGGCAAAAGTCAAAGAATACTGTCCCTGCCGCATAAATGTCCCTCGGCAGACCCGTACTGGAGACTTGTATCGATAAAATACTATACTTACATGGATTACTGAGAAACCTCATCTTTGTATTATCGAGATTTTATTATTGATATTAGAAATATTATTGCAATCCTGGAAACGCGAGTCTACCGCCTCGAATTAATTTTTTTAGACTGGAAAGTTTGAGAAGGATCGAACCGGGCATAAAAATCAAAAGCGTCGAAAGAGCGAGGTGGACGTATCAGCACTAAACCGAATGTTCAAAGCCGACCAGGAAAAATAAACGAAAGCGTTATTTCCAAAGGTAGGTAGCTTGTTGCGTTTCGCTCGGAGTGAGCCTAAAAATGCGCACGTCAAGAAAAGTGGTATCCTCCTTCCGAGTTGTTGAATTTTCCAGAAGGCTCGAAACCGGCTCGCCATATGGGGCTTGCAGGTGTATGGCGAACGAAGGTTATATGTGTGTGTAGGTGTAGCTCGCGTTCTAAATTTGGGAAAACCGGCGCACAATTCTCTCCTCCGCCGGTGTTCAAGACCGTCCGTGGCGTTCTCGTGGGTTTACGATACGTCAAGCGCTATTGAGAGCCACGAAGAAACTTCAACTCCTCTAAGTCTTAATTAGAATTTTGGAGTTGCGCGGCTGTAAACGCGGAAACTAAAATTAATACGACAAAGATCCATAGAAGCTTTGACCCGGAGCGAGAATGGCGGAATCACGTTCACGCTCTTCCACACCGCGATGCATCATTTCCCCGTGGAACTTCCATCCCCGGTTATTTCAATTAAATCCGCGGTTTGCGAAAAATTGGGTGTTCCCCCTCGGGAAACACGATAGCTATTTTCTTGAACGAAGATCGTCGAAAGCTGTCCGTCTGACGGCTTCGACAAGAATGATTCTAAGGAGTGAAGTAATTAGTAAGTATCGTTACCGGAGACGACAGTTTTTAAGCGGACGACGCTCCGGTATCTTTTAAACAAAATAACCTTGTTAATGGAAATCGATAAGGCCACCTCTCGGAAATACTACGGACAAATTTCTCCGAGGGTATTATTATCGGCTTCGATAAGAGAGGAGTCTGCGAACCTTTATGCAAAATATACGCTGTTTTCTTAATTTTTTAAGCGGACATTCTCCTGCACATTGATGAATCTCGGTAAATTCATTTTGGACAGTGTCTTGAACCAATATTATTGAAATTGTAGGAACCTTACACCACTGAACTAACTAAATACATTTTTCATTGACAGACAAAGCTATGAATCAGAGTTGGGCAAATTTTATTTGGAATAACGAATAAGGAATAGCGAATAAAGTCTTATTCTAGTAGGAAATAGATACTTGGTCCCCTCAGGGTTTCAAGTCCATACACCACTACTCTCCTTCTCTTTCCAATTTCACCTATCGCCTAATTGCAACCAATTCCAGCGGGACCTACTGTTTTTAAGGTGGGTTCCGAACCACCTTGAATAAAGTCTTATTCGTTATTCCATATAAAATTTGCCCAACTCTGCTATGAATAATGTTGCTACACTTTCTAGTGCCAAACAAAAATTGAAGAAAAGTCTTATTTCAATAATATTATGTGCAAAGGTACGTCCACATGGTGGACAATATATCGAAAATTGTGTACCCAAAAAATCAGGTCAATCAGTCGTATATTTTGTGAGTTACGTTGCAGGGAGAACAGTGTTTTTCAGAAAGAATGCTTACAGTTTCGAATACACAACTTTATTCATAAGTTCAATGCTCGCACTTGGAACCAACATGCTCAGAGTCTTTAGTATTTTCTACTTGATTATAGAATATTTGAAAGAGTCCCCAATTGGGAACGGAATGCGATAAAGGATTAATTATCCAAATAAAACTGTAGCAAAAAATTTCGTTGAATAATAGCATGGATTTACACATAAAATAAAGACATAACCCTGTTAACCCATCTGGTTAACTATTAGGTTTAGGACATATGAAGGCCAACACTTTTATATTCAAAATTTAATACTCTATCCATCTATGGTATAAAAGATAGTACATTCCATTTTAAAAAATCAAGGTGGCCTTAAAATGTCCAGCTTCGCAGAAAATGTTTCTGTCAGGACATGTCCCCCCTGTACCGCGAAAATGTTGTTCATAACATTTTTCCATAATATTACAAATAACGGAGATATACAAGGTGGACATAGTTATTGCCTCACCCCCTGTATACATATAGTAGAAGAGTGATAGGGCGTTTGATGGAAGCGTTAATAAATGGCGCTAACAATAGCGCAGCCAACAGGCGTCGTTTAGTGGCGAAATAAAATATTTGCTACAGCTTGTGGACGACTTTAATAGGTCACCGTTACTTTTTAGAATGAGGTCTAACTCGAATAATGACCACAGTGTACACGTATGTATACGTGCATGTATGTGTGTGTACGTGTATGTACGAAACGCGGCCGGGCGATCAATGCGACCCGCTTCCGCAATTTTCTTTTCTTTTTTTTTTTAAATAATTTGCAACATACTGTTCCGTGGCGTCAAAAATCCAAATATGTATAAATCTCTCCTGTCGCGTGTCGTCGGTCGTTTTCGCGGGGATCTAAGTATGTTAATGCGACAATTTCCTGCACCTTCGTCGTTTACGCTGTAATTTCGAGAGTTTTACACACAAGAAACGGGTCCACGCTACGTGCAATCGATCCGGGAATTCTATTTCAAGGTGCAATGCCACGTGAAGAAATCTTCCATACAGTTTCTCCGGGTACGTTTAACATAATTCAATTTCTCCCCGCAGAATGCATTTCTTTTTTTTCTGTTAGAGTTGTGCGGATTTAGAAGCTCGAGTGGACATGCAGAAATACGAATCGCGGGATTCGTGCGAACGTTAAGAGCATACGGAACGATATAGTAATGAAATCATTACAAAGCGAGCGCGATTGCGATCACTTTATTATATAGTTGCATGGTAAACAGCAATAGGGCCGCGCACGATTCTCTGTACAGCATTTCGACAGTATCTTTAATTTTTTTCCTTTCTGATACGATCGAACGTCCTAATCGTGTAACATTGACGTCTGCCAGCCGGTCATTTGGATTGATACCAATCTAAAGCTAATAGAAAAATCAATAGTCGTTCCTTTGCCGGCTACTTGTTTCGACCGTTCGGTGTTCGAATCTAAACGAAGTTAGAATGAAGTATTACTTGAATATATTTCTCCTATTAATTTGGTAAATCATAGCTAGTGATGGGATCGGAATAACTTCGAATCGCTTCAATTCAATATTTTACGACGAAACATTCGAATCACTTGCAACATCATTCGAAGCTTAGAACGTTTGAAACTCTTGAACGTATTGAAAGTCTTCATTGAAATGTTACATCTATCACGAAACAATGATTACGTCATATTACCATGGGATGAATAACAGTATGAACGTACCAATATTATGGAAAGTAAAACATTTATTAAGATTATCAAGACTTTTAAATTTTCAAGAATTTCTGATTTCGAATAAATATTAAATTGATTCTCGAAACTCTGTGGTGTTTGATTTGTTCGAAAATTTAGCGGGACTGAGTATTGAATGCCCATCACTAACCATAGCGCGATTCTAGCGCGACGTTAAACGTGAAAATGAAGGTAAAATAAATTTTTTTAATCATCTCGTCACGAGGTCCAACTTTGTGAAAGGAACCATAGTGATGCAGCTCGATTTTTCTCTTAAAAAATTGTGTTGAAGTTCCTATAATTTGGAACGTTTGTAAGAATTGAAACTCGTGAAATGTTACATCTGTCACGAAACAATTTATTAAGATTTTCAAGACTTTCGAGTGTTTCAAGAATTTCTGATTTCGAATAAATATCAAATTGATTCTCGAAACTCTGTGTTGTTTGATTTGTTTGAAAATTTAGCGCGACAGAGTATTGTATTCCCATCACTAACCGTAGCGCGATTCTAGCGCGACGTTAAACGTGAAAATGAAGGTAAAATAAATTTTATTTAATCATATCGTCATGAGGCCCAACTTTGTAAAAGGAACCATAGTGTTGCGTGGTTTTTAAAAAGTTTTTTTTTCCTATATATTTCTTTTTGGTGAATGGTTAAGAGCGGATTTAGATGGGGATATGTAGCGTTTGTTAATTGGACGCGGCTGTGTCGGAAGGACTTTAGGTTGAGGAGTGGGGAAGCTGTCAAAGAAATTCCCTTTTATATTGTCTTCGTTCGTCGGTGACGTGATTTACGAGTGTATGTCCGCTCGTCGCTTCGGTGGGTCTGTCGCACGTGTCGTCTATCTATCGGAGTTGATGTTGTCAAAGCGCAGTGGTTGTAAAATAATCGGCCTGTTCGGAGCCGATTCGCATGCGTATTTTGCCTGCTATTAACGTCCTTTTCAGGTAAATCACCTAATCCACTGGAGGAACGGTACTACGCTAGCCACCATACAGGGCAGAGTCGGACAATAATCGATTAAAATTTTAATCACGATTGATTGATTAATGTGTACGATTAAAAAAAGAAATCCTTCAAAAATCCACGATTGATTCAATCGATGAAGTTAATCGTCAATCGTTGATTAAACGAAGCAATCATTGAAAAATTGACGAAGTTAATCGTCAGTCATTGATTAAACGAAGAAATCATCTTCTTTATTTGGAATGATACGAAAAATATTTATGGCATACTTTAAACGGTATCGAAGGAGGAAGATCATAGAAGAACAATTTTTTTGTCCGGTTATTTTTTCATTAAAAATTAACTTGTGATTTCGGCGCAAATTAATTTAACTCAACGTTTCGATCCCTGTATGGATCATTTTCAAGAGATACATTTTTGCGTCTGAAAAATTAATACGTTTATAAAAAAACTAGAATAATTTTCAGACGCAAAAATGTATCTCCTGAAAATGATCCATACAGGGGTCGAAACGTTGAGTTAAATTAATTCGCAAACTTGCTGCTGTTATTAATGATCGAACCTTGCGCCGAAATCACAAGTTAATTTTTATTACATTTTCGATCGATAAAAAAATTCTTCATTTATTTTTTCATTCTTTGTCTTTTTTCTTATTAGATAAGTAGTCTTGTATCTTTCTCTCTTTCTTTTCTTTGTAAATACTTGTGTAAAAAAAGTCTTCTGTCCGTCTATAATAAATAATAATAATAATATACTACACAGTTTTCCCGCGATATAAGACGATGACTCGTGACCGGCTTACGACGTATGATGAATGAATGTACCTATTGGCTGCACTTTTCTATGCAGTGAAATCATGCAACTGCACTATAATAAAGATGTCATGCAATAAAATAAGTTTCGAGAGAGTAATGATTTTACTGCACGTGAATGCATCTTTTGCGTTGATTCTTATTTTAGCAAGGTCGCCTGCTATAAATCATGCATATCCCGTCGTCCTCGCAGCGGCGCACTGATTCATTCATTAATTCGTTATTAAATGTAATTAACGGCACGAACGCGTTCTTTAACTGTAATTATGATTATAGGGGAGTCGCCTATCCGGGTCGCTGTGTCACAAAATCGCGAATACACGCGTGACACATGGAGGCAATAATTAGTAGGCGCCACAAACATTATTAACATGCGCCGATATCGGAGAGCGTTGAATTCTAAACACGCCCGGACAATCGAACATGACTCGCTTTCGGAAATGTTGAAACAGTGTGTTATTATTTCGAGCCGGGTCGAATGAAAATCGCGATTAAATAATATAATCGCAGCCATTTATGCGACACGGACATTCGCGAAGCTATTGTTCGCGTCTTGATCGAGCGATTCAGTAGTATGGGACAACAAGAGTCAGACGCGTCTGAAGAGTCGGCGTAAACTCAGTCTACTTCACTTTATTTACAAACTGGAAGTTTTAGTAATTTATTAGATAGAAAGTTTGATATATTAATATCAATGATTCCAGAGTATTTAAGATGTGTTACATTTTAATGCAGTTTTAAGAAAATTGCTGTATTTATATAAATTATTACCTTATATTATAGTCGACGTTCTGCGGCTCTAATAAAATTTTGATCAGCAGAACTGAATAATTGTGTCTACTAAACTGTAGAATAACTGTACCAAGTGAAAGTTGTTACGTTATATTCGACATGCAAAAATTATTGAAAGAAGAAATACATTGTTATATCATTTCTTGCAATCGAATTAGAACGTTTATGACTGAATACAATATTAAACTAAATTTTCAACAAAATATGAAAGAAAGCAATGAAGTTAATGTTAATGCACGAGAATCGCAGTCAAATCAAATTAAACTATGAAATCCAGCCGCATTCATCATACTCAGATCTTCCTGTGGCAAATTATCATCTCCTCCATCATTTAACGCTATTTTCAAAGAATCAAATATTATAAACGTCAGAAATTTCTACGAAAATGGATTATGTTCACTGTGTTATCGATAGCTTAAATCTCAAACTAATGATCAGTAACTAAGACCATTATTAAACTTTGGATCTGTATCCATTTATCTTAAAAATAGATTCAACATGAATGTTTAAACAGTAAGTTCAATAGATAAAATAAAATTATTAATGAGAGAATTACGTAGTCCCTGCACACCCCTCGAGAAGAATGCAAACAATTTTTTATTTTGTATAAATATCCAGAATAATTATTAATTGTTTGCATAAAAGTAAGTGATTAGCAAACTTTTCATGATTAGTCTCCGGTTCTAAAAGTATTATCTAAGTCGCCGCTATTAACGCAGGGAAGACTCTGTTTGGTTCACAAAAGTGCAGGATCCGGTCAAAAGTAGTGGTCGAATTTATAATTAGTAGTTCAAAAATAGCGGGACACCGTTGGCCCGACGATGAAAATTTCAGAAAACCGAGAAACCCGTCTTTGAAAACTGAAAAGATAAAACCGGAGCTTGGAAGCACAGCATGGCGTTCCTTTGCCGTCCAGACACTGTGAAAAATTCAGTAATTTGCACCGGCAGGCTTTTTTTAAATACGCCTGAAGTAGATTGCATCTGTAATCCCGAAATTGACCTGCCTACGATAAAAGATACACTATTGAAAATACTGGATTGATAACTCGACCACTATTGTAAATCCAAAAGCGACAAACGGTTGAAACAGTAAAAATTAATTATTCAGTTACTGCACTCTACGATACTACTGCAAGCTGTTGCAGTATTTTTACGATTTTGGCTCTCAGATTTACGGAGATTTTATCTTAACGACATAGACAATTCAAATAAAAATATGACGAACATTCATTTCGGGAAAGCAATTGCCAAAGCTGCTGTACTATATATTTTACCCCTTGCCTTACAATTTATTTCACGATTTCAGTAGCTAGAACATTTTTTGTCGATCGTAATTCCCTAAAAAAAGAAGAATATTTATATAAATTGTATGGCTATATGTTCTCCAATAGCTGTTCATTAACGAAGCCAAAATAAAATTTTATTTCGGTTTAAAGAAAATTATTAACATACATTTTTATCAGAATGTGTTCAGAAGTAAATTAAATTAAATTTTACATTGCTTTATAAAAATAACTAAAATTTATTTAGTTACAGTTTCAATATTTGGATTATTTTAATAAAATTTCCATTATTTGTATTATGGATCATTTTAGACAAAGAACAAGAATAAATTATTATATAATTGAAATACTATATACCATATAATTAAATAATTATATACAGGCTCGTCTACGAGGAGAAACATATTGAAAATATTCCAACTTGAAAAAATATGCGGAACTATTTGAAACTCAAAAGATATTTCATGTCGAAGCGAAATAACTTGGACAACTTTCATTAGTCTATTAACAATTACGTATTTAATAAATGACGAATGAAATTAGTAATTTCTTCGATCGAGAATCGTGTTCACAAAACGTTCACTTATAAATGCTTGTCCCGATAATTAAATTTCGATGCATAAAATTCCGATATTGAGACAAGTCAATTCCTACCAAAGGAGCTGCTTGATTGACCGATTGGGCCGTCGTGCGTGGAGTCCTGCGCCACGGATACTCTCGGTGACTAGCTAATGACGGAGGGCGAGCCCGAAACTCTATGAAGTAATCAAGCGGCTCCCGCGAGCGGAATTACGATGGAAAGGTAGTAAATCACAGAAATCAATTCTCGAGAAGAAAGCGTTCAACTGCTGGCTGAACGATCAGCCATAAAACTTTGGCGGGTCTGGCCGGTGCCCGGGACAAAAGAATGAGATGACTGAGTCGGCAGTTGCGCGGGGGTTGGGCGTTCGGCGGAGGCTGGAAAACAGAACGAAACGCTGGGAAATGGAGAAACGTACCGTCGGAATAAAGGAGCTTCGAAAGAAAAGCAAAACAGGGTTACGGAGATTGAGTGCAAAAAGGGCGAATAACGGAGCTGGAGAGAGAACGAGAGAGACTGAGAGAGAGAGAGGCAAGGGTGGGTTCTGTAAAGCGTCCGAAAGAATTTGGCCATTCGAGAAGCAAAGGTTAACCGCGAAGTGGCATACTGTAGACAGAAAGCTCGGCGAGAGGACAGCAAAGGATGGACAAGGATTCGATTGGTGGTTGGTCGCTCGGTTTCCTCTC
Organism: Lasioglossum zephyrum; assembly: GCA_028455615.1. NCBI lineage: Eukaryota > Metazoa > Arthropoda > Insecta > Hymenoptera > Halictidae > Lasioglossum > Lasioglossum zephyrum. The sequence continues at coordinate 5,525,826 of CM052325.1, read as the reverse complement.
CTTTACCCTTTAGCACAATGACCGACCATTTGGGAATTCTTAGACCATGCTCCCACGCGATTTTCCCTCTGACCAAACCCCATGACTCAACCCTTTAGTCACCGACGCCGTGAAACTTGACTAAGCGAGAGACCACCGCGTTTACACTCGAGACTTTCGGGCTCTCAGCCTCTGCCATACAGTCGACGACAAAAAGACACCCGACCGACGTTTTTTTCCTGTTCCCATATGATACCGGAAGAAAATCTGCATTCTAGTGAATCAATCACATTGTAGGGGAGAGTTGCCTAATGCGTACTCATTTTTTTTGGTAACCAAGTAAGTGTAATTCCATATGGTAACTAATAATAAGTGTATATAATAATAATAAGCGTAATAAGTGTAATAATATGGTAACCAATATAATTTAAGTTATAATGTTTATTGATTATACTTCTTACACTTATTGATTACATATTGATTACACTTATTAATAACAATAATGATAACCTTATTAACAATAATAATGATTACACTTATTAATAGTAATCAATTACAATTACACTTATTAATAATAAGTGTAATCAATATGTAGTCAATAAATGTAATAAGTATAATCAATAAATTAATTGGTTACCATATTATTACACTTATTACACTTATTATTATTATTATGTACACTTATTATTAGTTACCATATGGAATTACACTTATTTGGTTAGGTTAGGTTAGGTTGTTTTTTATTTGGTTAAATAGTGTTTGCGACGAAAAATGTGTACTGTTTATTAGATATATCAAAAATCTCTTAGGTGGTACGATTTTGTGAACTCTCCCCTACATATACGTATAGTGTGCAATTGACGAGGTCGCGAACAAGAAGTTTAATTTATGTTATCCACTAAATAAAACTTAACAAATGCCTTATCGTTTTGCCCCCGACTGTAGTCTCAACTTTCGAGGCAAAACAGACGGCAGACCTTCGCTCCTACAACCCCCATTCTGCATGGGTTCGCGCATCTTGCACCCCCGCGTTCTCGTGGAAATGCTAGCCGCGATATTTACGCGTCAATCACACCGTGACGCCAAAGAAAACACTTCTCGCCCGCTTGTTCGTAGTCGACTCACTCACCTTCAACGAAAAACTACGGCGATCATGCTCGGGAACGATTTATCTTAATCGCGGGGAGTTACGCTCGGCGATAATGCTACGAGACAATGCCTCGCGGAAGTGCTCGTACGCTTGTTGCTGGAACTTCGAACAAAGAGCATATGCGCGTTGGACTAAAAATCGGAAAATATTTTATTATTGTCACTACCGTAAGACACAAGTATGAAGATTGTAATAGTTCTGTCAAATATATAAAGCTACAATTGCATTCCGGAAATGCATTATTTTATCTGTACAAATTAATTCATGATCCTAGTAATTAATTCTATCTTAAATTCAAATCTTTTACCCCTGTATTAACAATTAATTAATTGCTTTTAAAATGGAGTGGTTACATAGATAACACTGTCCAACAAATACCAATTTTTTCCATGTTTCCATATAACTGTTGGGTGGATCTAACGGTCGTATTTTATAAATTCACTAAAGTAGTGTTCATAAAATAATTATATTCCACGAGTAGACAGAAATAGAATGTAGAGCAGTGATTAATTAATTAATTAATTAATTCTAAGGAATAGCCGTATTTATCATAACCAATTTTTCGATCTGTCTTCTTTTTCCAAATTCTATTGTTATATAACATAAACGTTGATAATTTACACATAGCAGATACGGTGAAAAATAATTTAATAGTTATTATTCATCTTGTGAAACACTTAATACAATATTCAGTATTTTTCAGGTGCATAATTTCTCTTGAAGATGATCCAGAATTGGATCCAAGCGTTGAGAAAAATTTTATAAATTGCAAAATTGCTTTGTTTTGATTTTTTGATCGAACCTATGCTCCAATATCATAAACTAATTTCTATTGTTATTTTTGATTTTATACTTTTATAAATTTAACTATATATAGGGTTGTCTACTAATATGCATACATACACACATTCAACCCTGTATAATTAATTTGTACAGTGTCGAATACTGTTGATAAGAAGCTTGTATTTTATAAATAGACTGGAACAGAATCTAGAGTACTATTCTATTCCAACTCGTGGTTTGAAGGTAAGCAAGAGACTCAGCGATTGGATATGTTAAAGGTGCATCCTCGCCTAGCGTTCTCGTGCAGCAGACGTCCCATGGGACCCATGGAGAATTGAGGACACCAGCCAACAGGTCCTCATTGCCATTCTTACGGCCCCAGGTCGATCTGCAACCCTCCATTGTCTTGGATAGAAAATTAGAAACTATGTACGCAGTGCTCTCTTTTAATTCAGAAGTTCCGGAATGTTCAAGCCACACGCTACCGTACTCTACTGATAGAACGTACTGTATATACGTGGCTTGCTACATTATTCGAAAAAGCTGGTACACTCGCTGCTGCCGCAAAATCGATGTCTTGAAACCGCGACGAGGTTTCCCAGGGTTCTGTTTAAATTTTCGTGGAAAGATTTTGTCGATGCTCTTTGTCGGATAAAGAAAAAAGACTTTCCGTTTTTTTGCCGCCGCGTAATATCCTATGCGGCACGGATTCAACGTAGCTCCAATTTCTCGATCGGATTTATACCTTTCCTAAGTGAAAATAACTGTTCATTCTTCTTTCGAAAATCCTATTTTTTACTCAACCTTTAAAATCGTTTAACTATATTTTTTTAACGAAATCGTCATTTGTGGAGTTTCCCGAAAATGGGAAATTGAGTGTTAAAATATTTCTTGGGTACATTGTGTAACAAAATAGAAGTTGTTTAATTGTGAAATTTCGACAGTCATTGATAAACAAATTAATAATCGTACACCCATCGAATCTGAATAGAACATTGTCGTTTTCGTGTTTTGTTTTACACAATACCTAATTTTTCCACAACTCGTTGCTCAAAAACTTTTTCCTATACATTGAGTCTGAATAAAAACTTTTTTTAATGTTAAAATATTTTTTGGGTCCAATGCGTAACAAAATAGACGTTGTGTAATTATCAAACATTGACAGTAATTTACAAATAAATTAATAATTTGTTTTTTTTTTGTAATTAATAATTAAATAAATAAATTGTATTGTTTCACACAATACCTAATTTTTCCAAAAAGTGCTTACAACGCACTGTTCAAAAGCTTTCGGAGTTTTTCGACCCGAAACTCCGCGAAGATAATTCATCGGATGACACATTAATATTCTCAGTGATTATTGGAACAGTATAATTAATTGTTTCGGCACAAACCTAATCTATAGATGCCCTATCGCGGTTCACAGTGCAGTGTGCAGAGCTAACGAAGTCAGGTGCAAAACTTTTCCCATGACTCGCATGTTTTCCGCGAGCCTGAAAGTTTAATGAATGATTTCGAAACTGCTTAACTTCGCTAATGCTACACCATGGAGTCCAGCCCCTTTTACCACGCCGGAATTTATATTTCTGCGGTCGGAAGATTTCATTAACGCCCGCAGTAAATATTTTGACGTGGTTGCGTTTATTCGGTGTATCAAAACTAACATTGATAAATCGAAATAATAAATCGAGCGAGCTTGTTTACACCCCGCCGAGGTTTCGAAAACGTCGAATTTGCTGTTTATTATACAGAATATCTGCTGGTAATAAACACTGATCCCGGCACAGTATCATATTATTCGTTTCGCTTGACATTATTGCGTTACACGTGTCGGTTACCGATCGCAACATAGTGATCTCAATCGAAGAATTTACTGATGTTCCGAGAAAAAAGATCAGCTTATATTTATTTATTAACCAATAATTTTGGTACTATGAAAATTTAAAATCAAATATTTCTGAAGTATTAAATACGTCTTATAAATTTTTTAGTTGAGAATAGTCAGTTAAGTAGTCAATTATATATTGTAAATTATTTTAGTAATCCGATGTTGCACAAAAGTATTGTATGCAAATGATGTCTAAGTGATTTAATGTCATTTAGCAATAAAGATTGAATGCTACTGTACGGTAAAAATTTTAAAAATTGTGAAAACAGCTGTTAAACAAATATAAAATATATTAAAATTTATATGGTCCGAAAGCAATGATTTTGTAATATTTTTCAGTGCAAATTTCGACTGGACACTTCTCATAATTCGAAAGTTATGCCAACAGTTTGTTACTATGAAAATTTAAAGTTAAATGTTTCTGAAGTAAATTTTTTAGTTGAGAATAGTCAGTTATATATTGTAAATTATTTTAGTAATCCGATGTTGCACAAAAGTATTATATGCAAATAGTGTCTAAGTGATTTAATGTCATTTAACAATAAAGATTGAATGCTACTCAACGGTAAAAAAATTTTTAAAATTGTGAAAACAGCTGTTAAACAAATATAAAATATATTAAAATTTATATGGTCCGAAAGCAATGATTTTCTAATATTTTTCAGTGCAAATTTCGACTCGATACTCGTCATAATTCGAAAGTTATGACAGCATTACTGTGCGTCATTGTCGAGCAAGTAGAAACAGCTCGCCATAGTCAGACACGCGGACCTATACTCCGCGAAACGAGGGCCGCGTTCGAAAGGTCGTTACTCCGGTAAAAATGATCGTCTTTACATGTTTGATCACTAGTTCGAAAGCGTGGTATCTGTATTTCAATCTAACTTCGTCAAATTTCAGCTGTACCACTTCCCGATGAAATTACAGCGATGTGAACAGCACCTCGAATGTTCCAAGATATTTCGGTCGATTTTGTAACAGTATATGAATCGAATAAAATTTTTCAGGCAAGCGTCACTCACATTATTCGAGAGCGACTATCTTCCTGTATAAAACTAACTTTGATTGGTTAATGTGCGATCTTTTCTAACCGAGTTATTCAACTTCACAGCGAAAGTGGCATGTTCACCTTAAATAGCTGATAGGAAGCGAAGGAACCATCGTAGGATATTGAATGAAATAACATTGGAAAGCTCAGACTTTCCTCTTCGAAACGTGTTTCACTTTTCTGATATGAATCGATATTTCGATGTACCGAATATTCAAAACTCTCGAAACCTTTGAATGCAAGGATGCATTCGTGAAGAATTGTTCGACAGGATTGTTTCTTTACATCTAATATATAAATAAAAATAGAATGCTGTTCGTTGGTTAATCAATGTTTCAATAGGAATTTACATTATCGATGTCAGTAATTGAAAGGACAGGACATCCTCTGTTGGGTCAGCTAGTATTACAATAAAAATGGCTGGGAATGTGAGTGAACACATTTTTTGTTATTTTCATGAAGCAACGTAAAATAGTCACTTTTAGTGCTTCGTAAATCTAGTGTTAATTCTTTTTATTATTATTGCTATTTATTATAGACGGACTGAAGCCTTTTTACATTAGTGTTGACAATAAATAAAAGAGAAAGATGCAAGATTACTCGTCTAATAACAAAGAAGGGGCATGCACAAAAAGAAATAAAAAATATAATAATCTAATCGTGGTATAATCGATACCATATAATCCTTCGTAGTTGCATTTGAAAATTTTCTTATTCTGAATTCACGTTCCGAATTGAAATTAATGACCACGTATTTTTGAAACGCATCAAGAAGTTAGCACTGTTAGGAAATGCTGGAGAATTAACATTAAAATACTATTTTATTAAACAGCGCGGAAGGACGACTTGACTGTTCAGCTAGCGGGCTCGAAATGAAGAAAGAAGAAAATAAGAAAGTTGTAGGGGCGGAAGAGAAAATCAGTCGCCCCCCTGACTTTAAGGAAAACCCCCAGGCTGCATAGTTCTCAGCCCAAGCTCTTGAGTACGACGAATACCATGCCTATAGGTCCGATGATATCTTGTCTATTATTCTATGCAAGAGAAACAACAGTGTTTCTCATGAACCACGAAATTAATTTTTAATAATAATTAATTATATTTCATTATGTATTGTATTTGGTTTCCGGTTTCTTAGCTCGCTGTTGTTAAGATCCCTATTTCACTTGTATCTAAATACACGTACCTCAGTACGTGTCAATCTATGTACACGTGTATTTATGTATACCCATATTTTGCTTTCGGAAATTAATAAATGCATCCTAAAAATTAAAACGAATTAAAATGAGACTACGTTAATACATGTGTAATTAAATATACGTGAAATAGTAGACTTGTATTTATGTATACCCATGTTTTGCTTTCGAAAATTAGTAACTCTATCCTAAAAATTAAAACGAATTAAAATGAGAATACGTTAATACACGTGTAATTAAATATACGTGAAATAGTAGACTTGTATTTATGTATACCCATATTTTACTATCGATAATTAGTAACTGTATCCTAAAAATTAGAACCAATTAATGTGCGAATACACTAATACATGTGTATTTAAATATACGTGAAATAGTATACGTGTATTTATGTATACCCATGTTTTGCTTTCGAAAATTAGTAACTTTATCCTAAAAATTAAAACGAATTAAAATGAGAATACGTTAATACACGTGTATTTAAATATACGTGAAATAGTAGACGTGTATTTATGTATACCCATATTTTACTATCGAAAATTAGTAACTGTATCCTAAAAATTAAAACGAATTAAAATGAGAATACGTTAATACACGTGTATTTAAATATACGTGAAATAGTAGACGTGTATTTATGTATACCCATATTTTACTATCGATAATTAGTAACTCTATCCTAAAAATTAAAACGAATTAAAATGAGGATACGTTAATACACGTGTATTTAAATATACGTGAAATAGTAGACGTGTATTTATGTATACCCATATTTTACTATCGATAATTAGTAACTGTATCCTAAAAATTAGAACGAATTAATGTGCGAATACACTAATACATGTGTATTTAAATATACGTGAAATAGAATACGTGTATTTATGTATACCCATGTTTTGCATTCGAAAATTAGTAACTGTATCCTAAAAATTAAAACGAATTAAAATGAGAATACATAATATTTAATTATTAAAATAATTTTTGATAATCCAACAGTAACCAGGCCAGACCTAGCCTCGTAATTTATCCAGCATCTTTAATCGCAAATCAGGTGAAGGTAAAAGTGCAATCATGCAACAAAGAACAATTTAAAGCCGAGTTTACAGTGTTCAGTGATTCAACGACGCGGAATAAACTTCGGGGTGTTGCAGAAGCTGCGATGCGCCGTTGTCCATCAGCGGTTCAAGGCCGATTCATCTTTGGTGGTATCGGGATGACACGTATTTATACATATTCGGAGGCGTCGGTACGTCGGTTGTGTACACGCCGGCATACGTTTGCACAACTAATTGAATCGAAAATACATATGCATAAGTATACAACGGTACAAGTTCGCGATGATAGTTCCCGGGGTGTACGTTCGTGTACGCATTTGCATGCGTTATTGAATTTCCATGCATACATACATTCATAGAAAGACTCTCTTCGGCGCGGGATATCTGGTCTGCTTGTGCCGCCCCCGTGCTCGCACAGCCAGTCGGAATCGCTTACGTAGAATACGTTTCCGTGTTAAACGGCCGAAGTACGTGATTTCATTTACGATACGGACTCACGATCGTTCTATATCCGTTGGAAATATAGGCGGCCCCCTATCCTCGTGCGTCCCTTTCGGCCCGCGAACGCGGACGCGACGGTGTGCACACGATCGTGCACGATGGTGTGCGCGCACGGTCCTGCACTCCATAAACCACGGAAAACCGGATCAACTAGGCGCTTCGTGCGGAGGGACCGGCTTCAAGCCTACTTCCGGGATTTATGCGTCACCTCGAGATTCATGTTTCACCATCAAGCCAGATCTTTCGGACAAGCCCGATCTTATCGATCTATGAACCTTCCGGCCGCGATATTTCGCCGGCCGACGACGCGACGCTCGCAGGGGCATGAACGTCATTGTCTCTCTTCGCTTGCTACTCCCTCGAGCCTCCCCTTTGGTTGAAGGGAAAAATTTGGTTTCTGGTTTCTTAGCTCGCAGTTCTTAAGATCCCTATTTCACTTGTATCTAAGTACACGTACCTCGGTACGTGTCATTCTATGTACGCGTTTATTTATGTATATCCATGTTTTGCTTTCAGAAATTAATAATTGTATCCTAAAAATTAAAACGAATTAAAATGCGAATACGTTAATACACGTGTATTTAAATATACGTGAAATAGTAGACGTTTATTTATGTATACCCATAGTTTACTATCGAAAATTAGTAACTCTATCCTAAAAATTAAAACGAATTAAAATGCGAACACATTAATACATGTGTATTTAAATATACGTAGGTATAAAGTACACATAAATTAATATCAATGTTCTGAAAATTATACGAATTAAAATGAGGATCCATTAATACACGTGTATTCAAATATACATACGTGAAATAGTACACGTGTAACCATGCACTTAAAAAGGCACGTACTGAGGTCAGTATATTACATGTAGTGAAATATACGTGAACTAGCACACGATCTCTACTTAAGATGGTTAGTAGAGGAGACCGGGACTAGTTGACTAATGAGGTTAGTCGACTATCCATTTTGATTTATAAAATTTTGAGCTACAACATTTTGTTTTACTTCGCAATTAATGAAGTTGTAAAGATGCCTTCATAAGAAATGATTTAATAAATATCTATATTAAAACATATATCATAATAAGAACCACGCAAAGCGTAAATAAATTGATTCTTGTCATTTTTATAAGGCAACCATCTACCTGTTGTTTTTATAGCTCGTTATGTTTAGTGTTAACGTCTTATGTTCAATTTTAATTTAGATATATAATTTTACTTTTAAGTACAGCTTTACCAATTAACGTACCCACACTATTTTGCCAATTAAATTTTTATTTGGTGGAGTTCATCAATTTGAAAGGCTGAAACTTTGTGAAACGCATATGATGGTCCTACTAAAGTTGCTAATACCTGATCTACTCTTCGATAGCGATGCATCTATCGCTTTCTTCGTGTGTTGCGAAGAGCGAGAAGAGATGGGCCGGGCAAAGTTACGACCTCGCCGGCCGAGTGTGTGCTACCCATGCAATATCGAAAATGCTGTGTATATATTGTAACCCGCACACTCCATCTTTAGTACGGATCAAGAGAAGAAGCTTTCGAGCCGGAGTTTACATTTCAGATTAAACGATGTAGATTCAGTCGAAGAAGACTGCCTTACGCGGGGCGCTGCTGAATCAACCAAAGCAGCCAAGACGTATGGGTATTAAGGGGAAACTCCGTGAAACTGGCCTGAGACCACCCTTCTACAGATCCACTAATTCACAATACCACCAGCATCGTTGACTGAACAAACTTCTCGCTTTTTATGGGAACAACCTCTTGTGCAAACTGCTGAAAGTTAACTGTTCCCGAATTTATTGAAGACAATCTTTTGACCAATCTTCCTGACATTATAGGGACATTTTACTACCCTACATAGAGCTGTAAATAATGTTGCTACACTTTCCAGTGCCAAACAAAAATTCAAGAAAAGCACTTTGATGAACAAGCTCACACTGCTGCGAACAATTTTGCACCAACAAGTGACTTATTTCAATAATATACCTTATAACTTTCTTCAAAACCAATCGTGTGTCTTCCTCGAATTATAAGCAGCTCTTACGTTTAAACACGACGGTAAATTGAACTGAAGAGCCTTCTAATAAGTCTATCTATTTACTTAAATTCATTTCTTACAAATAGGCCGCGGATTTTATGCATTCATGACAAGAATGGGTACGTACAGTTTAAAATAGTGGACCTATTAGAAATATTTAAGGCCAGCAGTGTATAAGTTTCATGCTAATAAAATAATTAAAAGAAAAAAGAAAGTTTTATTTGGTTCCCGTGTCTGGCAATCAATGCAAATCGAACGCTATTCATTTTCCATAGAGATTCACAGTCTACTTATGAAACTTGTTCCGCTGAAATTTTTTCGCGTGACCACAGATTTTTCGTTGTGCGCATCGAGCCAATAATATTTGAAACTATCAGCCCAGTCTAAAAAAAATACTTTTCTTCATTCATCACGCTCGATCATATCATTTTCAGAAAGCTCTAACATTACTGTTTTATACCGTTGCGAGAGAGCTGCCTCTAACGATCTTTCCGTCCATATTAATCTTTTATCTCGCTGCAATATCTGTTGCACGCGCCGCGCAGTCGCCGGAAGTTCCAAAATTCCCACAACTTCGCGAGCAATTTTATTTCTGGAAGCTGCATCCTTAAATAATCGCGAACGGTCGTGCCTCGTTAATTTTGCATTACCACCTGTGTGATTTTTATCGCAGGTAGCAGGCAGAGTAGTAAAGAGTGTCTGGTAAATTGTTTAGTGATCGCTCGGAAAGAAGTGTATGATAGAATGTAATGATTCCTGAACGAAGCCGCGGAGAAAATATTCGTTATAAATGATTTTATATGAATTTTGTTGCGATTGGAACAAGTTTGTTTCCGAATGAAAAAGTATGACTTAGTTTACAGAAATCATTATCTAGTGAAGACATTGATAGAAAAAAATTGGATTAATGTGTAAAACGATGAAAAATCGTTTCAACCCTCTATTGCATGAATTTTTATAACGAATTGAAAAAAAAATATAGCACTTAGTCTACTTCAAAATGAGTGTGGTCATGAAATAAATAATAAAATTTTATTTAATGTAATATTATTTAATTGTTCACACTGAGAACCAATATGCTCAGAGTCTTCAGTATTGTCTGGAATGCAATTGAGGGATAATTATCCAAAATTTCGTTAAACACTTGCAGGAAAAAATTTTGTAGAAGAATACGGTCGATTTACATATAAAATAAATAGATTTTATGAGCCAACAATTATTACGTTTCTAGGTTGCTCTATCTGGAACTGCATGGAGAAACAAAGGAACCCGTGCGCCGGCCGCCATATTGTATAGGGCAGAGGCGCGAGTGTTTAAAAAAAGGAGCAACGTCAAGCAAACTAACCGTTTTCTCGGAAAATATTATTAAAGTTTCGGCCAATTAGATTACGCCGTGGAGTTGCTTCTGAAAGTAAAGCGCTTCCTCCGGTTTGTCTCATTTTCCTGCGTACAGGTTCGGGCTCGGTTTGAATGTGTGCGGGACACCCGTAGCACGTAGACCAAGAAAGAGAGACAGAACCAGAGGGAGAAAAATAGAGAGAGAGACACATAAACGAGCACGAAACCGCACGAGGACCTCCGCCTCGTGGACAAAACGGATGTACGTATATTGTAACGGAAGATGAAACGGTGAAAATGCTTTACTCGCAGAAATTACTCTGCAGACCTAATTGGGTAAAAACTTCAACAATTCTTTGCGAGGACGCGATTTATTCGTCACGTACCACTTATCCCGCCGCGTTTTATCCTCTCGTCAAATGGAACATACACTGGGCGGCCCCCCCGAAACAGGGACGTAATAACAAGCACACAACAAAGAAAAAAAAAAGAAAATGGGAAGGAAACGCCATGCGACTCTGCTACGGTTTTCGCGAAAACTGATTTTCGGCATGACTCGTTGTTTCGGGATAGAGCTTCTGCATGATACAGTGGACGAAGTTTCTAGCAGGGCACTATGATTCGCGAAGAAGTATTTACGTGTTTCACGAAGCTTTACTAGTTGGACCTTATACTAGTCGTACACCTGAAACTTGACGCAGTGAAGTTATTAATATTATAAAGCTGTGTACGTTACATTATTATATACGGTTTATAACGAATATATAACAGTGGTTCTTTTGGTACATGTTTCTTCTTCTCCAATAGTCTGCTGTTATTTTTTAACCTTTGATTAATTGCACTATCATATGGCATTCTGTACACTTTGTGTAATGAATTTGTAGATTAGAATTGATTTGTATAGAATTCAACTGGACATACAAATCTACATAATTGAATAATTGTATATAATTCAAATAAAAATCAATACGAATCTGTAGAATTGAATAGATCCGTATATAATTCGATTAAAAATCGATACAAATCTATAGAATCAAATAGATTCTTATAGAATTCGAGTCAAAATCGACAGAAATCTGTAAAATTGAATAGATTCCCAAAAATCCGTATTATTAAACAAAATTCAGCTCAAAATTGATGAAATTGGACTAGGAAATAAAAATGTACTTGAATAGACTTTAGAATTCAATTAGATACCATTAGAACCAGACAGACTTGGATAGAATTAAGTTAGAAGCCAGTAGAATTTAGCAAAAGTGAATGGGAAGCTGTAGATTAGAATTGATTTGTATAGAATTCAGCTGGACATACAAATCTACATAATTGAATAGATTTGTATATAATTCAAATAAAAATCAATACGAATCTGTAGAATTGAATAGATAATTATAAAAAATCTGATCGATAAAATGCAATACTATCAAAAGTAGTTTATATTTGAAATTAAGAACAGTGGTGTTCTTACAGAAACAGGGTCCATTGTGTGTTTCTGGTTCGAGAGAGCTCTGAGCGACCATCGACACGCCATAAATCTAAGATTTAGAGCGGAGCCTTTGCCGAAATCCGTGATGCGGTCCATCCGTGCCCGAAAGAGCTCTCTTTTTTCTATTTCTCTCCAGAGAGAGAGAGAGAGCAGGAGAGAGAACATGGCCGAGCCATAATCCCCTGATGCAACATTTCTCGCAAATGTAGAGCTTAAATTCCTATGTACTATTTCTGCAGATATTTTATCAGTTATTTTTATAGAATTCGCTCGTCGCTCCGCCGTCTCTCCGTTCCCCGAGAGAATCGAACGCGCGAATATTCGTCGACGGATATCGAACGAGTCCCAGGCAACCCTTCTCCGTCCATAACTTACCCTTTATACTAACAGCAAACACAAACGCGAGCGTAACAGATAAACTTTCATAGCCGGTGTCCTCGTCGCATGAAAAATTTCACGGTATATTTTCTCCGTTGCTTTTGCATCGCGTCATTCTCTTTCTTTCTTCCTCTCTCTATTCATCCCTGCCATTCCTGTGGTAAGAAGATTCTAGGGATGTTCTAGCACTGCGCTTTTTCTTGTTTATAAAATACTACCGGCAACAATGGACCTGGGGGTGGAACTATCGAGTTCGAAGGAATTTTGGATGGAAGAGGGTCGAAGGGGTAAATGTGTAGACGTATTTCCCACAATGTTACACTAGATTACATTTTTTATATTTTTTTATAACCTGTTCTGAATTTTATAAAATAGCGTCTCCATATTTGACCGCATATTTCAGAGTAAAACTATTTTTGTCAAATGTACCTTATTGCAGCTCAAGGTAGACATTTAGAAATTAACCAAAATGAATTATTATGCGACTTTTCCCCACGGAGTTATATTAAATTACATTTTCGATGTTCGCTATGGCCTGCTCTAAATTGTATAAAACATCGTGGCCACATTTTAACGTGTACTTTATAGCAAAAATATTTTAAATTTCGACAATATAATTTGCCTTCTTTGAACGACAATTATCGCAACGATAAATTAAATCGTATGACGTTATATTAAATTACATTTTCGATGTTCGCTATGGCCTGCTCTAAATTGTATAATACATTGTTTCCACATTTTAGCGTGTACTTTATAGGAAAAATATTTTAAAGTTCAATAATGTATTCTTTGAACAATAATTATCACAACTATGAATTAAATCGTATGGAGTTACATTAAATTACATTTTCGATGTTCGCTATGGCCTGCTCTAAATTGTATAATACATTGTTTCCACATTTTAGCGTGCACTTTATAACAAAAATATTTTTAATTTCGACAATAGTTTGTCTTCTTTGAACGACAATTATCGGAAGAATGAATTAAATCGTATGGCGAGTTAAAGGAGAATTTCGCGAAGTATATACTCTTTCGCGTGGGTTCGAGATCATAGAGGGAAAGGGTGTACTGCAGGCGGGCTGCAGGTACAAAGCAAAATCAATTGTAATCAAGACCGACGTATAAATCAAATCGTCGTCGTGGGGAGGGGGTGGAAGGTAGGGGTGGGTTGCGGGGTGGGATTGGGGCGTGTACAGCAGGTCGCTTCCTCCTGAATGATTTGTTACCAGGACGCTTTAGGAACCTCGGCATAGTGTCTTTCTCGCTTTTGTCCCCACCTCCTTTCGCAACTGTCAGCACGCTCGAAAGCCCATTACCTCGTGAGAACCAGAGGGGTGACTGTCGTCTAGATACGACGCCGCCCCATCCACCCCCGCGTACCACCGCCCGCGCTCCCTTACACACCAGCAGCCGTACAACACAGAGCGCTACACGCCGCGGGGAAAACTTCTCTCGTATCTTTTCAACTTTCGGCCACGAAGAAACAATATCCATTGCGTACGTGCGCCCGTGATACGGAACGACACCGCCCACGACGGATATTGCTTGCTACCGCTTTCAACCATCGAGAAAGTTACCTCTTTATGGCACCTGTCAATAGTTATTCCTGGATTTTATTTCCATTACTCTGAACGGTTTAAGGAGAACTCTGCCTCCGCCGTCTCCTTACGTATTTTCCTTTTCTCCTTGCTACTCCTTGCTACTCATCCCCACTTTGGCCTTCTGCCGCACAGAATCAACCACTATCGCGGTGTTGGGGCTAATGTTCTTCGTTAAATCTACCCTCCGACGCATGTGTCCGCACGACAGCTTCAGAGATTTTACCGATCAGATATTTTCGGCCTTAAACCCGTACTTACACCACGATTTCTTTTTAAGCATGATCGTTTATTATTTTTTCATGAAATGTGCAGCGATTTCCACTAATATTCGGACACTCTTAACTCTCATCCATCCCTCGTGTCAATTTGATACAGTTTTCCTAAAATAAGTTCTACTGTTCTGTTATTTTCAATTTGAAAATGAATTAAATATTGATTGAATTGAAATATATTGAAAATAAATTCACTACACTTTTTATTCATTTTATAAAGACTATAAAATATATTCTACTGTAAGAGGCTTTAAATTTACAGCTCTAACATTTGTCTACGTAAATTGAAAATTGCAAAAACATGATAAAAAAAATTCTTATGCAAACTAAAAATTGTCTGTGTTGATTACAAGACACAGGCGCTGAACACTTGTTTCTCCTTTTAACGATATTATTGAAAACAATACAACAGTGCTATTAAGTTAAAGCTGGGGAAAATAATATTTTAAATAGTAAATAATAAATAATCCTATTTATTTTAAAGTATGTGTACAATTTTGAAAATAACATTTTATTTGAGGCAGTAATTTTTTTAAATAGTATTTTATTTTAAGAATATTGAAAACATTTGGACTTTGTCTTTATTTTCAATTTTAATTTTAAATATTATGCTGAAAATAATGGTTTGCATTAAATATATTTATGAGTGGAAATATTTTCCTGGTGATAAGATACACTGTATGTTTATCAAGAAACCTCAGTAGGCACAAAAAATACAATATTCTATTTTGTGTTTCAGATTATTAAAATAAAAATATTTTATTGTCAAAATTGTATATCTTATTTAGAATACTATTCTCTTTAAGCAAAATAAAGTCGAAAATATTAAATATTATTTAAAATATTTGTTTTTGAACTAGATGTCTACGTAGTGTCTTACACAATGAATGCAATTTTGCATTAATAAAACTGTAAGTATGTTGCAAGTGGATTTACTAGCAAACAAGATCTCCATCGCGTGAGAGTCAATATTTTAATTTCACATGCCAGGGATTAGTAAATAATTAGAGTCGATTATGGTAATTCGGAGATA
>CM052325.1:5490903-5509981 GCA_028455615.1 Lasioglossum zephyrum | reverse complement strand
TGAGTTCTAATAACACATAAATAGCAGAGCATTAATTGGGCATTAATCGATGAAAATTTTAACCAAAATTGATTGATGAATGTGTACGATTAAACAAGTAATTATTGAGAAATGAACGATTTATTCAATCGATTGATCAAACAAAGGAATTATATAAAAATCGGAGAGTGATTTAATCAATTATTGAAGTTAATTGCCACACACGGTCTATCTATAAATTATAGGTTTATTAGGATGAAGCTTGTGGTTGATGGAATTAATTTCTAACCACTGCAAGGTGAGTTCTAATAACACATAAATAGCAGAGTTGAGAATTGATAGATGAAAATTTTAACCAAAATTGATTGATGAATGTGTACGATTAAACAAGTAATTATTGAGAAATGGACGATTGATTCAATCGATTGATCAAACAAAGAAATTGAAGAACCACACGGTCTATCCATAAATAATATTGCATCATTGAATCAGACAAATGTAATCCCATAGAGAATTTCGAATTTTTGAAAATCAATTGTTGATAAATGTTTTTTTTTCAAAGCGAGCTTGCATTTCGTGTTTTTATTGTCATGGGATGCAAATGTGTAAATTAAAAGGTTACAACATTGCATAATAACAACTAGAACAATCGACAAAAACGATTTACAGAAAGAACAATTTCCAAATACAATGGATAGAACTTTCCGTTGTCCGATCAATTTCAAATTTTCCACGGATTATTTTCTCACCGAATACCAGGCTCATCCTGGGGTTCTTTACAAGAAAATTCAATGCTCGAAACATAAGCTTCACCATTGTGTTCATTCTAGATGGTATTACACACCTAGTAGCACCCAGAGGGATGAACTTTATTCAATTTGATTTTATTGGATCTTTAGCAGTGTTTGTATTTGAGAGAATTGTGTAATTCAAGGATATCTTGCTTGTGTCATTAAATTTTTAAACCAACAATCATATAAAATACTAAAGAAAAAGTCGAAGACCTTTCAATGGAAATTAATCAATTAGGAAAATATAGCTTTTGTTGTTTCATTAAATTTTATACCTAAATAATTAACGTCTAACATCAACAAATGCCACTTATGAGGTAGTGAAATTGAACATAGAGTATAGAAAATATACAAAAAGTGTACAACTAGTTTTAGTGTGAGTAATATACATAGAACATAGAATCCAGTAATGACTAGCAAAAATCGATGCAATTCTGAATTAATAAGGAAGAAAGTATGTATAATTATAAAATTGTAATATGGGTACAAACTTTTTTGTGGCCAACTTTTGTGTGTCTTGTTCGCAGGTTTTCTTGTTAGAGACCATCGAGAAAGATTGAATCAAATATTCTACTTTGTTGATAGACCTCGGATCGTCTCAATTAAGAAAATCAGCGGTTAATTACTATTTCAAATTGTACAGTAATGTCTCGATATACGTGATAAAGATGTACACGATTTTTGTAATTTGAAACAGTAAACATATTAGCAGAATTAAAAAATACTGTTATATTCTTTTCAACCTTCGAACCATATTGAGAAATAAAATAAATTTCAATTTCATTCCTGTTTGTTGCACTTTTGGTGGAAAATTTTTTATTTCGCATAAAGGTCCGCAGTTGATTAATGACAAAACTGTTTTATTTTTAATTATTTCGTTACGAGACCATTTCAAGCGTATTAATAACATTCTTCTGTAGAAAATAAGTCCAAACACGGTACAATTTGCATCATATTTACATGTTAAATCCACGATTTAGTAGAATCTCGATTATCCTAACCGATGATAACTGAATTCTGTATTATCCACTCCGAGTTAACTTCGAAGCGATCATATAAAAATCTAAAGCGACTATATACCAAAATATTCAACGTGTAAACTGGTGAAAATTTAATCTAGCAAATGTTCCAGTGATTAATTCGGATAATTAAGGTTCTACTGTATCCTGGATTAAACACGCAAATACGAACCAAACCGTGTCGTTGGTTATCATTTTAGTCAGAAAAATATCACAAACGTACTGGCGAGGGTGTCATTAACAAATAATTAATAAAAACAATCATGCATATAATAAAGATCACGAATGTTTCAAAAATATCAAGACATTACCGTAATTAGGTGAAACGATTATCAAGACAAAAATAGACTAAAAGTTGAAAAACTAGAGACTACTAGATATACAGGGTGTCTCAAAATTCCTTCAACATCCGGAAATTGGAGGTTCTTGAGTTCATTTGAAGCAACATTTTCGTTAAGGAGTTATTAACGAAAAATACCGACCAATCCGAGCGCGACCTTTAATAACTCCTTAACAAATTTCTTTGTTATTTCAAAGGAAATAGCAAAGAAGATTATCAGACAAGATTATTATTAAGGAAATAACAAAGAAATAACGAAGAATCATTTTTTCAAAGGAAAATGTTGCTTCAAATGATCTCAACAACCTCCAAATGCCTGATGTTAAAGGAATTTTGAGACACCCTGTACATGTGTATATAACATTCATAGTAAAGGGTACACAGACAAGAAATCCGGAAGGACATATGTATAAATATCGAAAGTGTAAAGGAAAGATGCATAGGTGAGAGAAGATCAAGGAAGAGATTAGAGAAAAGATCTATGGACTAATCCTAATTGCAAACCATCAACGATCGAACAAACGAACCAACCTCCTCGGTAAGGCCTAGCAGAAAATGTTCGCGGGCCCCCTGGAACAAAAACATATATAAACCATAAGAAATCGGCCGAACGGAAAAACAGCTACGTGATTCTAATAGCTCGTGTCGCATACATCTATATCGTACATCGCGGTGCATCGTGGGATATTCGAAAGGAGTGCTGCAAGGATATTTGATTTGTTAGGAGTGTCAAGCTAATGGAGCAACGAAATCGAAACGGATCGCAGTGTTCTATGCGTTCCTATCGGAAATATCCGCGAGAACGATGATCCGTTTTCGACATAAACAAGTGTCATTCTGAAAGAGAAGCTCTCGCCGATTTCGTGCAACCAGACGAAACGGTAAGGTACCTTCTGGAGTGGATCCAAGAAGTACTTCAACGCTAAATACTCAATTTTGAAAAATTGTAAATATTTAAACTGCAATAATTTAATAAAACATGAGCGTATGGAAATAAATTTTGACTCATTTTAAAACTGGAAGTCTATAATTTCTTAATCCACTGTTAAGTTTATTTCAAGATTTTTTAATGGCATATAGCGGACCAGGAATTGAAGACGCGTTTCTTCTAGATAATGCTATACATTTAATCAAACATCCAAATTATTTTCGTTATCATCAATGGTCGACAAACGAGTCAAAAATTAATTTCAGTATACAGTGGATCCAAGAAGTACTTCAACGCTAAATACTCAATTCTTGAAAAATTGTAAATATTTAAACTACAATAATTTAGTAAAACATGAGCGTATGGAAATAAATTTCGACTCATTTTAAAGTTGGAAGCCTATAATTTCTTAATCCACTTTGTTATATACAATTTAGTATTAAGTATATTTTAGATCCACTTTACTCACATTGCACCTTTCGTTTTCTATATTGTACATTGTGGATTATATATTGCTTAAGCGACTTTCATATTATTTTGCATTGTACATTGTGCATTGTAGATTCATATTGTACATACATATTGTACATAGTATATTCTACTTTTCACATTGTTCATTTCATACATACAGTAGTATACTATAATATTGTATACGGAAAACTATTTCTCACACTTACAACTTCCCCTCCATAAATAAAAACGCCCTTAATTTCCCGAAAACCCAGCCACACATATCATTTTTCATTACTCCCTCGAATCGGTGTTTGTTGCGCTAAGGCAATTTACATTACGGTAATTAAATTTAATTAATTTCCGCGGACACATAGGTACCATTTATCCGTCCATTTTCATGGTACCGTGATCAAAGGCGTCGTCGGATACAGGAATTCGCGTGTGGAACTTTTCGGGCGATTGTAAAAGCATCGTCGACTGTATCAACAATCGGAATGGCCAAACGTAATCCCTAAAACACTGCACAGTAGAGCCAATCTTATACAAATTAGTATCACTTTTTAAATTCCAATTATTTAAATCAAAATCATGAATTATATTAGAAATGCATGTACCAAAAGGCATTTTGTCAGTCCAGTCGGTATTAATTATTTTACCCCCTGTCCTTTCAATAAATTTGTTTTTGATCATTTTGTGAATTTGTGAAAAGCTATAGGTAATGTGTAAACAAAGTGAACCTGTACCATTTCAAAAATTATGATTTTTGCAGTTTGTCCGAATTTTTCGACTTTTCTTTGTAATTGTTTCGAATCTTTTTTCCTGAAAACTTTTCCAGGACCATAAGGCACAAAACAAGAAAAGAATTACGCATATACATGGTTCGAATCCTGAGTTATGGTCTTGAGTTCACACAAAACTAACGTAGAAAAAAGCAGTTTCATTTTTTCCTGAACTTTTCACTTTATTTTTTCACTTATTTGGACTATTGCGAACATTTTCTAAAAAAAAAATAGCCAAATCGGTCCAGCCGTTCTCAAGTTATGCGCTTACCAACGAACAGTATTTAAGTTTTATTTATATATAGAAGAAGAAGATAGAAGAGTATGATACCAATTAGGTTACCATCCTAATAGAGTAAACGGT
The DNA here is from genome assembly GCA_028455615.1 of Lasioglossum zephyrum. Lineage (NCBI taxonomy): Eukaryota > Metazoa > Arthropoda > Insecta > Hymenoptera > Halictidae > Lasioglossum > Lasioglossum zephyrum. Next base: position 5,505,328 of record CM052325.1, on the reverse strand, counting down.
AAGAGAAACGTCACGTTTTTAATATCTTGTTAATGGGGAAGGTGATTGACTCGAATTGACGGGAAGGAGATATCCTCTCTCTGCCAGCACCGGATTAGTCACGTGACTGATTCACAGAAGGGGAGTGGGAGAATAGTGTCGCGGAAATAATCGTAAAAAAGACGCCATATTTGTTATATCTTCTGAAGGAGAACGGTGAGAGAAAATTGGATCAAGTTATTCTTGTTTTACAGATTAACATTATTCTGTATTATTCTTTATTACTTAATATGGTTCCTTACTAATTAGTAGACTGTAGATCTTTATGCATTTCTGGCTTCTGAAAATATTCCAAAAAGGATATAGTATAAAATATAACAAAATTTGGTACAAACTTTATTTATTTCAGATCTGCAAAGGCTACTATCACTTGAAATAGAATTCTATTTTATTCCACATTCTTGAAATTCGTCTACAAAAAATTGAAAATTCTCTAAACATCCACAGTCTACTAATCAGTAAACACAACATTTTTGAGGTTATGTACCAGAGTTTGTAGACAATTCTAATAACAGTCCAACAACAAAAATGTTTCCACCCAACAGTTATATGTAAACTTCAAAAAAGTTGAAATTTGTTAGATAGTATAATTGAACGTTTAAACAACAATAAAAGTTCTGCTGTATTTTCCAGCAAAATATCGATCGTACTTTAACATTGTTCTGTGTTCACTTCCACAGCTAGCTACAATCACGCCACCGTCTCTCTCGTTATTCTCGTAGTGGGTTTTATTTATTTAGGAAGTTAATTGTTCGATTTAGCCCCGACTCGCAGCCGACCCGTCGTAAAGGGCGCGATAAACATCAATTAAGATTGAATTACATTATGCGAGATAGATGTAACGTATGAACAAAGTGACGTGCTCCGGCGAAGTATCATTTATCAAAGTTGAAAGCGAGTATGGGCACGGTAAAGGTTTAAATTATCGAACTTCCAGGAAAGTGGAGAGGAGAGCCGTTATGGTATTGACATATTGATCGATCGCGTAATTCCAAAGAAATAAATACTTTAAATGAAGTCACGAGATTATAAGACAAGCTTTCGATTAACCTTTCTGGCCGTTTCGCGAAGAGGGAGACGGGAAGATAAAGGCTCTCCTCCAGGTTCAAAGAGAGTGGTCGTAGCATGAAAAAAGACTGGCTATTAAACACCCTCGCGTTGAAAATAAGCTAATCTCCACTTAACGTCTCGCGAGCACAATCGACGGACCAGAAATTGCTTGAAAATTTCATTCAGCAATCCAGTGACATCAATTTTACAAAGGGTCTGTCCAGTGTTAAAAAAATTTTGATCCACCATATTTTTAAAGTGACACAAAGTTTCTTATAAAATTGTTGTAAATATTCCATTCTGATCAAAAAGTTCCCCTGAGATTGTTAGTAATAAATAAACTTCAGATTTTGTGCACTTATGTCGAGCAAAAAACTGTGAAGACATTAAAATAATTTTAAAACATTATTATATTATTTTCGATTTATTAAAATTATTCATAGAGAAAATACACTTCTCTTTCTTATCATTTATTTCTCTTATCTATAGCAGATTATTTTTGAAAAATTTAATTGAGAGTACACTAGCAATGTTGTTATATTAGACTTTATTTATTTATGACAAAGATGCACGTTGACACCGGTGCAATTTAAGAAAATGTGAAGAATTTAAGAACTTAGCAACATCGAAATTAAAATATCTGCTGAATTAATTATTTTCTCACCTGAATGGGTTAATCGATTGGAAGAATATAGGGTTCCATTTAAAGAAGCAAAGTTGATCTTCAAATTTCCTAGATACTTCCACTTATAAAGGAGAAATACTATTCTGTTTTTAGACCGCAATTAATTTTATAATTAATTTGTTTAGACTTGATGAATGGGTTAATCAATTGGAAGAATATACGGTTCCATTTAAAGAAGCAAAGTTGATCTTCAAATTTCCTCGACATTTCCACTTATAAAGGAGAGATACTATTCTTTTTTAGACCGCAATTAATTTTATAATTAATTGGTTTAGACTTGATGAATGGGTTAATCAATTGGAAGAATATACGGTTCCATTTAAAGAAGCAAAGTTGATCTTCAAATTTCCTAGACATCTCCAATTATAAACAAGAAATAATAGTTTTTTTAGACCGCATTTAATTTTATAATTAATTGGTTTAGACTTGATGAATGGGTTAATCAATTGGAAGAATATACGGTTCCATTTAAAGAAGCAAAGTTGATCTTCAAATTTCCTAGACATCTCCAATTATAAACAAGAAATAATAGTTTTTTTTAGACCGCAATTAATTTTATAATTAATTGGTTTAGACGTTTTTTGAGCTGATCAAGTTAGGTGGCTGATCCTATATGAATTAGTTATCGATGCGAGAAAACAGATCTTTCAGCAAGGCGTCACTAAATTCTTTGATCCCGACCACCGTGTGGTCAGCCAACTGGCGCACGTTCACAACGATCCTTGATATTTCTCGGAAGACAATCGCGCGACCCGAGAATTAAACGGATTCTCTGTTTCCCTGGGTTCGTTCAGTCGGAACACGATCAAAGATTCATGACGCGAGCACTAAAATTTCTAAAAGTTCATGGGGTTGTTGGCGGGACGCCAGCACGGGAAACCGGGGATCTGTTTCCGGTGTAGCCTCCACAATTTCTACGGTTGAAATCGCGGCCCTGAGCGGCCATCGACGAGTGCATCGCGATAGAAATAAACGCGCGATTATTCTCACTGTGGTTCGATCGATAATCTTATAACGAGGGACGGCCGTTCTACGGTCCCGATCCTCTCCACAGACTGTTGACAACGTTCCAGTAATTTCGCATCAACACATACCACGAAAACCAGTGACAGAATTGGCCGAACAAGTGCTTCAGCTATTGGAAATAGAAAATGGTCCATCCATGAAACAGAGTCGCCAGATCGGCTGTTCTTTATTTTACCGGACTCAAAATTTTTGCCTTTCTTCTATAAATAATTATGTACCAGTTGAACGGGCAGACGTTGTCCTGTCCAAATTTCAATGAATTTCTTTGTGATCGTTTTGTGAATTTGTAAAAGCTATAGGAAATGTGTGAACAAAAATACCGTTTCAAAAATTATGATTTTTGCAGTTTGTCTGAATTTTCCGACTTTTATTTGTAATTGTCTCGAATCTTTTTTCCTGAAAACTTTTCCAGGACAATAACGCACGAAACAAGAAAAGAATTACGCATATACATCGTTCGAATCGTGAGTTATGGTCTTGAGGTCACTTAAAACTTACATAGAAAAAAGCAATTTTATTTTTTCCCGAATTTTCCGCTTTTTTGGGCAACTTTTCCAATTTTTCTTTCCCTAAAATCCTTATTCAGACTATTAAGAACATGTTTTTTAACCAAATCGGTTCAGATTTGGTTAATTTAAAAATTAAAAAAAGGACTATATCGTCGCAACGATTAATTACAAACGTTATAGTCAAGAACAAGTGTGGTGAATGATCCGAACCTAGGACATACATGTGTAATGTGGATAACGCACCATTAACCCCACATCCGTAAAAGAATTTTAAAAAAAGGATTAATTAGAAACGATTAATTAAGGGAATCGAAGAGGGTATATTTAGTGAAAAGCCATGTGAGGGGTTCGGTTTGACGAGGTGACGCGCGTCGAAGGAGTCAACGAACGATCGACCCGGTTGTAACAATCTGAAAGCCCTCGAGTCCGCCATAATGATCTGTGTCCTCCTCTACCGGCGATTTTGAGCTGCGGTAAAAATTGCAAAAAAAAGTAATTGCGAAAAGTTGCGGTGTCCGAGAGCAAGGAAGTCGCATTGGCAAAAGGCAGGGCGCGCGTCATCTGGAGTGTTTGGCGACAAAATCTTGCGGATTCGCGGGGAGTAACCTTGGCGATAATGGGGCTTGATGGGAATAACGCGGTGTTAGCCGAGCAACTCAGCTTGGGGGATGTAAGTGTGCGGACAGGGTACAATGTGTATCTACACGGCGTGATGTCGTTGTGAGGCGGAGGCGGGGCGACTGGCCGGAGGTTTCATAACACTTGGAAACAGGTGGCGTTCCCTCGTCTTATTACCCCCCGACTATTTCACACGAGAGTCGATTGCCACGTACCGTGCAAACGAGTCGAGGTGCCGAGGCGTCGATGCGCTCGCACCGACCATAAACGGCCCCGAACCCTTTTCTCAGACGAACTCACTGGTTTCTTTCGTCCATCGCTGCTACTTCCCCATTCGTCTCTCCTTCTTTAACGCTAAAACTACCAAACCATCGGCTTCAGATTTTCTTAGTTTGCAATTGTTGAAATTGTAAGGTCGCTCCCGTTGGAAACGACTATGCAGATTCCTTTATATTCCAGCACATTTCGTGAGGTCATCACGGCCATTTTTAAAGCTCGGATTTTTCTTATGAATTTACACAAAATATCTGTGCCTTGGAAACAGCAAATATATTCAAATGGGAACACCTAATTATCTCGGTTATTATTAGTCGTAAAAAAATCTCCACAGAATAAAATTGTACTGTTTCAAAAGGCGAATTTGGTGATGGTAAAATTTTTTTCTCAACGTCATTTTTTTAGATTTTTTAAGATTCCATCGATATTTTTAAAAATGGAATCATATATTTTTTTGTTCATATTCTTATAAAGAATAAAATGACAAATTCAACAACCTATGCGTATCAACAACAAGAATATATATACATAAACATTATTTTTCAAGACGTTGTCAAAAGAAAACTACTTAGCCCACAGGCTAGTCTAAACTAACTAATATAATGTAGTATAAACTAGAATTAATTTTGAAATTATTAGCATCCGTCAACTTTTGTGTTATGATTTTGGGCGTGAGTTATTTGGCATCTTAATAAATTACCTTACAATTTTCGCTTTCGCTCTGGAGTAAAGGTAATAATTTTCGAGATTTTTTCTTTTAGATAGAATCTATCTCGATCGCGTGACCTGTCCGGTACAGTGCTGAGGCAATGAACCCGTCTAAGAGAAGACTGTACAGCTTAGAAGATATGTGGTTTCATTTTCAAAAAATCAGAGTCGCCTTAAAATCTTAAGCATGGAAAAGAAATTTCCAAGATTTCGCGACGAATCTGCTGGTAGTCAACGACGAGGGAATTGAAATGATTTATTCAGCATTTTTAATTGTTATTTTATATTATACTCGTAGACTCGTTTCCAAGATTGCAACGGTGTGGGATTCACATTCTCATTTCTCGATAATACAAAAAAAGGGGATTTTCAGTAGTCCAAAACATTAGATGAAAGATCAATAAACTAGTTAGTCTATAAAATAAAAAGTAAACTAGTTAAATATTTAATTAAAAATGTTTATATTGTACTATACTATTTTGTATACTGTACTATACTATTAATGTAAACTATATAAATAAATGTTTGTATAATATAATTTATAGCATAATATAGAAATTATTTAATTGTTTTCTGAAGCATCAGAGAATCGTTTTTCGAAATTAATTCACGAATTACAATATTTTATTTTCAGTCCGGTTTTGCATTAATCTAAAATACTAATGATTGGTAAATTATTAATTGATGAACTAGTAATTGATAAACTACTTCAACGATTTTGAAATTGATGGATTGCAATTCGCCACTTTACATAATTAAAAACTGTCAATTTTGTGGATATAAATATAAACATTAACATTTTCATATATTCCATAGAGAGCCCCAGGCATTTCTTTCGATTAATCTCGCGTAAGTTAGAAAAAGACGTAAAAGATAGACGTTTTACTGGGGTTATGAAATTCCGTATCGCCGAGATGGCTCGGTAATGGCACGAAATTACTTTTACAATAAATGTCTTCGTCATCGCGGGAAATTCTTAGTCGAAAGTTTTACGTTTCCCTCTGTATAAATTTCATTTCTGCAGATCACAATGGCTTCGCCCGCCGCCGCACCGAACAAAGTTGTTTCACTGGCCTTCTGTGTAAACGAACAAATTCTGCTGCATCGTTTCGTAGCGTATAAATCGATCGAGCACGATTCGTCTACATATATTGCAATCGAGTTGTAGATAAGTTGTTTCCGATAATCTCGCGTCACTTTGAGCCGACGCGACTCGCAAAATATTCGCGCGACTATTTGCTGAACGATACGGAGTGTCTCGTTCGAGTACGATATTCATCTTTCTTAATTGCCGAAGCGTGGAAAATATTTTGTTTACGATTTGAAGGACACGCTGAAAAGTATTTTTCATCGATTAACTTCTCGACTTCATTCCGAGGACCAGAGGTATAAAAATGTTTACACCTTTGATTTCTGTCAAATTGTAATTTATCAAAGATTTAATGAAAACAGAACACATGGCTGTCTATAAACAACCATTCGCAAATTTTAAAAGACGATCAATATGTGTTATCGTAAAATGACTTCTGTATTTTAAAACTTTATCACATGGTATAAATATGAGATATCATAATATGGAATATATTAATACTTTTTAGAATGTTTGTGGTACGATATTTTTCTTCGATCAAGGATTTACTGTATATCTAGTCTGAGAATTTCCAGATTAAAAAATATATCTCATATTCCTAGTCTCTCTTGTATTGTCAATAGTTAATTTTTAAAAAAATTAATAAGGATAACTTGTGTTTTTATTTCAAAATCTGCATATATCTTTTCTTAGATCAAAGATTTACTGTATATCTGTTCTGAGAATTTCCAGATTAAAAAATATATCTCATATTCCAAGTCTCTCTTGTATCGTCAATAGTTAGTTAAAAAAAATTAATAAGGGTTACTCTCATCCTTTGATTCTTAGCTTTCACAATTGTTTTGATGAATGGACCGACAGTAATGAACGTTTTTATTCAACAGCTGCATTTATCTTTTCGTTGATACTCGTTGAACTGTTTCGAGAGTTCCGCATAGTTTAGACGAGTTCAATTATTGGGTCCAAAAACACCGTGATGGATCGAAACAATTCAATTTGCATATTCCCTTTGGAAGCTGATAAACATACACGGTCTCGCCATTTGGCGTGGCATGCGAGAACACACTTACGGATGCACGTATAATGGACGAAGTAAATAACTAGGGCCCGTGCAACTGTGTACACATAATACGTGCACATCGTATACAGATACACTTGTGTGTAGGTGTGTGCGTATGTGTGTGGGTGCGCGTTTAAGAGTGGGTCGCCCTTAATTCAAGTACATCGCCGCCCGCTGTATTTTTCTATCATTTCAAAGCAATTGCACGAGGGCTGGTTCTCTCCTTATTCCACTTATATTCCCGAGGAGTGAATTTGCAGTTCATTTCCACGGCGCTGGTTCACTGAATAACCAAGGGGACCCCCAACGGTTTAACGCTGCGGCTGCATAAAATATAAATTATGTTTTTGAAATCGTGTTGCCAGACATTCAATTTAACGCAGGCTACATTTGAATCGTTACCGCGAGCCATTCCGCGCCAAAGGGGTCGAGCTTTAAGGGGGTCTTCTGATCTAAACCGTCATTTTCTAGGGTTTGGACATTTTTCTAAAGGAAACAGACGCTTGTTTTAAGTCGAGAATTCACATACATGTTTCCCATTATTTAAATTACATAACAAGAATTTTTTCAAGTCAAAATACTTAAGATTGAAGGAGTCAGCTCCCTGGGTAGGGGACTAATCCTCTAAGGGGGGTTTTGATCTAAACAGTTATGTTCAGGGCCTAGCAATTTTTTTTAAACAAATTAGATGGCTGTTTTAATCGAGATTTTGCACACATATTTCCTATTATTGCAAGTATACATCAGAATTTTTTTAAGTTAAAATACTCAACATTGCAGGATTTATAGTTCCTTGAATAGAGAGAGGAGTTATGGAATAAAGGAGAAAACAGTTATTTTGCGGGTCTTGGAAATTTTTCTGAAGAAATCAGATGGTTGTTTTAAAACCAGGTTTACCATGCATATTTTCTAGTATTTGAACTACACAATAGAATTTTCTAAAGTCAATATATTCAAAATTGTTGGAGTTATAGTTCCTTGAAGTGGGGGACTAACTATAATCCCTTTTAAGAGTTTCGTAAAGTATCTTATTAGTTGACACGATTCTGATCTGAAATAAATAAACTAAAGCAGCATTTTAATTATTATGAATATAGATTTGGTATGAACTATATGAATTCATACGAATTAAAACAAATCCTTTTGCTTACACATTTTTAGATGGACATATCTTCCTCAAGCCAGGTTCACACGAAAAGCCAGGTGAATGACCGCGAAAGTTGCGTTTACGCCGTGTTCCGCCAAAAATTGATAATTTCCGGTCAAAGCGAGTAACACGAGCCTCGTGCTTCAGGATCAGAGACGAGAGACTATCCTATCCGCCCAAGTTTCGACTAATTAATCTCTATTGAAAGCAGTTAATGTCAATCACTCCCTAATGACGCTCACCATCGCCCCTGGCAAGCACCGACTTTGGCTTTGCAAGCCGCCATAGTAGTTTCTGATCATTATTTCCAGTTTCTGGATACGGAGAATCTTATTGAAGTATTACATGCCTTTGGTTAAGTAAAAAATTCGATTTTTGAAAATTGTATGCATTTGAATTACTCATTTCATATTATAATTTATAAAACACTTCTAGTAACTCGTGAAACTCGTGATAACATATGTAGCGTTCTGTGGAGTTTTGTGCAAAATAACTTTTTGTTAATCGACTTTTTGATAAAGATCTAGTAATTTGTTTTCTAGTAATTCGTTGTTTCTTATTCTTTAAATATTTTATGAAAGAAGAATTGGTAACATAATTGGTAACATATATTCCAAGATGTACAGGAAAATATGTTCAGAGCACTATATACACGTATTTAGTACCATCTAATTTACTATGTCTTTGAGACAGCTACTGTAAGATATATGATTATCATAGTTTGCCTATAATTACCAGATCTAACCTAGATCTCATTCAGATCTAACCCGGACTATGAGTGACATAGATCTTGCTTGGTAATTCATAATAACATGATGGTTTGGGTTAGTTAGGTCTGTGATACGTGTCAAGCACAACTCAATTTCATAACCCTATATTTTATAGCAACTTAGGTCTTGTAAAATTCAGCGTTATAAGATTTCAAACAATGTTTAATAAAATATTTATGCTATATAGAACATGTAAGAATAACATTAACAACATCTGGGTGGAAAATCAAAAAGTCGTATTACGTATAAATGTTATCCTCTCTTTCTGAGTTTCAATAAAATTCTGTTCGTCTGATATCAATGTTTAAACAAAAAAAAATAGAAAATATTTCCTGTTTCTTTGTCTTTCATGAAATTATCAGTCTAATCATTGCTTTGAAGACAATTATACGTTTGCTATCAAAAAGTATAAATATTATCCTCTCTTTCTGAGTTTAAATAAAATTCTGTTCGTCCGCTATCAATGTTTAAACAACAAAATAAATATACAACATATTTCCTGTTTCTACCTCATATGAAATTATCAAAGTCTAATCATTCAGCTTCGAAGACAATTACACGTGCAATATCAAAAATTTATATTACGCATAAATGTTATCCTCTCTTTCTAAGCTGAAAGAAAATTCTGTTCGCCTGCTATAAATATTTAAACAATAAAGTAGACATAGATAAATTGTCTTACTCTTCCGGGACCTGAATAGATTCAAATGATAGTCGCGAAGAAGATCGCAGGGCAAGCATAATCGAAGTGCTTTTCCCTGGTACATTTGTTGAACAAATATTTTCTGTTATTCCAGTCGTTATCCTCCCATTGGAATTTCAGTTTTAACCCAGTCACTGTGTATTTTCCGAAAAAACGCCGGCTCCTTTGTTCTTAATAACGTTAGGCAGTTTGTCCAAGACTGAAAGCATCGACCGCCATTTTCCCTGCGCCCCGATAACGCTATCCGAGGCAATTCTCCCGCGCTTTGTAATTTTCTGCAGTTTGCCTTTGTTTGTAGCGCTTTCACGCAGATTGTAGCCGCATAGAACAAGATAGACTCTAATATCGCGGCTAGATCTTTCCGGTTAGGCTACGCCTTTATCAGAATGGGTCCGCTTTTCGAGCTGTTTCGACGAGCGGAAGTCATGCAATGAACAAAAATCAAAGTAATCATAGTTCCATTCTAATCTAATTATCCTACAAAATCATCAGTCAGTAAGTAAGGAATGTGCATGTAAAAAGTAGTATCCAAGAAAATCAATAGGCGATCAGTAACAGCCAAGAGTTTATTGTAGTATAAATACTAACAAGTTAGATTACTCGTGCCCTAATTGCTCTTTTAGGTTCGTTTTTGTTTTAAACTGTTTGTTACAACTTAGGTATGCATAATTTTAACTGGCAATTTAAGAATTGCGTTTTTTCCTTAAAATGCAATTTACAACAAAAAAAAAAACACTTCAAAACATCCTATAATTTTGGCTGTTTTGTATCAACAAGATGTTGTAGTATATTGCTATATAATTTTTTTCTGCGATAAATTGCAAGACTCGATGTTATTTCATTTTTTAATAGTTTTTGTTTATGTAATTAAACTTTTTATTTACATGTACATATTATATTTATATTAAAAGTATTATGGTTCCTGAGTAATATATATGCCGTGTTTAGTTTATTTCTGGATTTATCTAGCAGTCTGTATTAACCATTACTTATAATTAAATTTAACCATATAATTAAAAAATATTTCGAACAAAAGTTGTACAGTATACAGTTGACGACAAATTGCAATAACAAGTAATCATAAAAAAATTACTTCATTAAAAACAAATTAGAATAAACTTTTTTACAAAAGTTGATTATTTAAAAAAGAAAAATGATTAGTTTAGAAGTTATGATTTTTGTCTCGAATGTGCATTTAACATATGCCGCACTGTGCTGCGGTTCGATTTCATTGCGCGGACGGTCGATCGAATAAACAGCTTTTTAATTATGCCGCGTAATTAATAACGTCGCCCGACCGGTGATCGAAGTTCCAGCGGGAAAGTTTCGAGCGCCGAACTTCCACGAAGGACGAGTTCCCTACTCTTTCGCTATTTGCTATCGCGTTATCTACACGGATCGATCTGTCAAACGAGGTCGCCCATATTCCGCACGGCAAATTCGAAACCCTCGATAAAACGAAGGAACACCTGGTGTTTCTTTGTGCTCGAAAGTTGCCGAGGCAACTGTCGTTTCCACCGGCTCTTTGTTTTTTCCTCGCATATAACGAGCTTCCGCGTTCTCCCGGCGACCCCTTTGAAACAATATCTTTCCCCTCCTAACAATGACCTCCGCTTTGATTATGCATTCCGCAAACGTAAGACGCAGCGCCACCGTCTCCGGAGCATTTACACGCGGCGCGCACCGGCTAAAGGACACCTTACGTTTTCGCATATTTTGAAAAAACTGCGACCGGATTTCCCAGCGAGGAACGAGGAGACGCGCTCGGATTTACCGTGGCTCGCGGAACAATTTCGAAATCCCGTTGGTGCGGCTACGAATAAATAAAATATGACTCGAGATAAATGATGTGAAGATAATGTACAAGTGAATTATACGAACCGTCCCAAAAATGTACTTTCTTGATAAGTATGGTGATTCCCGAGGTTATTTGAAGCAACTTTTTCCTTTGCGAGCATCTTTCTTTTTTATTATTGAATATCTCATATGAGATTTATTTCGACATGATAAAGAATACTGTCACGTCCGGTGGTCCAACGATTAGCGATAATTGATAATCAACCATGAATCCAATATTTTTGAACAACATTTAATAATAATCTCTCATATTATTGCGCAGGGTAATAAAATTCTAATACTATAATTAATAATAATATTAATGATAGAATTAAGCAGAATTCACCAGAGACAATCCGTAGTATAATCAGAGTACGATTAGAGAGGCAAAGAATCCGTAGACCATATTCAGCACAAATTTATAAAAGATAGTCCAGAGGAAACAAAACCTCGACGGAACTAATAACGCACAAGGGACTAAGGATAGACAAAGAGAACTATCTGGAAGAACACAAAGAACAGTGAGATCCAATCAAGAGAAAACGACGTAGGACTGAAATCTGACCAAAATGCAGACGACGACATTAATGGGAAACCAATTTACGAAGAAGAAGACACACTTCTATTCTCACGAAGATAAAGCTTAGGACAAAGAATGAAGAAAACTATAAAAGGGACGGCTTCTCACCAGGAGCAGTCAATTCAGCCAGTCATTCAATCAATTCAGTTCAGTTCAGTCAGTCATTCAATCAGTTCAGTCAGTCATTCAATCAGTTAGTTCAATCATTCAATCAGTTCAGTCAATCATTCAATCAGTTCAGTCAGTCATTCAATCAGTTAGTTCAATTCAGTTCAGTTCAGTCAGTAATTCAATCAGTTTAGTTAATCATTCAATCAGTTCAGTCAGTCATTCAATCAGTTAGTTCAATTCAGTTCAGTTCAATCAGTAATTCAATCAGTTCAGTCAATCATTCAATCAGTTAGTTCAATTCAGTTCAGTTCAGTCAGTAATTCAATCAGTTCAGTCAGCGTGTACTACCTTAGATCAATTCTACGGTAACTACTAACAATTAATTATTAATATCCAAATAACACAATGTATCCGGAATTTCTTGTTTAAAATATAATATTGTTTCTTTTACCATTAAATTAACTCATTTTCAATGCTTAACTTCGTTAATAGAATTCGATAAGTTTTTGACGTACTGAATCAGACTCGAAGTATTCTATATTCGATCTCCGAGCGAATAAAGAATGCACGTCGGAGTTAGCTTCTCAAAATAATATTGTACCTATTATTGGAGCGCCGAAATAGCGGATACAAAAATTGGAGCGGGTCCAATCACGTTTGTAAAAGTTACTGCAACTAACATACGTACACCTGTACTGAAACAGGGTCGCAAACATTTCTTCGAGAGTTCCAGCGATCCTAACAGCGGCGTGTATCATTAAAAAAAAACGTGATAAAAATGTATACCCGTTAAAACTTGCACTAGCCGTCCGATCTAATAACGGGGCAAACAGAATAACCTACGGAATAGGAACAACAACAAAGATTGACTGCGAAAGGTCGTTGGATCTGGTTCGGTTTGCAGAGACCATTGACCGGGGAACTCGGGCAGCGGTGCGAGCTCACGGACAAGATGGATGAGCGCATGTAAAATTGAAATTACAATCCCAAGCAGTCTTTTTATTATTCGAACAGTGTCTTTCTCTGTTGGCCCTCTATCTTTCTCCTCTTTGGGTGAACAAGAATGAAAAGCTAAGAGGTGTATCTTGAAGCAGAGGAGCTGGAAGGAAACGAGAGGAAAGCTGGAATATTTCGACTACTGGAATTGAAACAATGAAGTAGTGGTAATTTGGAATACGGAAGGCTCTCGCAACTCCGGCTGTTGGCAACATGGGGGCGGACAGGCCGGGTGTCTGAGGGTCGTTATTGTTGATTCGTCTCTTCTCTCCTTCACAGCCGTTAGGTAGGATCATTGTGGGGGCAATGATAACCCTGGCAACAAGGGATAATAGTCTGTGTAACCGCGTCGGGGGAGGTCTGCGGTTGTTACAGCTCGCATCTCACTTCGATGCTGCTCTCGCTACAAATTTAAAAAGGCTCCGGCGGCTCTGTGATACTCTTCTGCACCGCCTCTGCACCGCGCTGCACCGCTCGGATCAGCTACCGGAGGGTTGCACGGGACTCACGACCCCGTTTTATACTCTGATACTTCACGCTATATACCCGCTCGCTGATTGGGAGTATCTCAAAACCGTACCCGTGGGGGCTGTCGACAGCCAACCCTCCGAACAACCATAGACGCGGCGAATCTTCGAAAACGTAACACCCGTGAATCGGGACACCGATTTTTTACCAGCCCGAACTTTTGCCGCTGTTTGCTGACTCTTGGGTACAATCAGGTATCGAAGCGATCAATTCTTGATTTGCACGGGAAAGGCAATTTTTATGGCCACCGAGCTGCGCGAAATAATATGACACTTTACACGGTTGCTCGCCGATCTCGATCAGCACGTACAGCAAACCATAGAAGAGTAAAAATGTACAATGATTGACACCCTAAGCCAAAATCGTTGTAAAAATCTTTTCATCTTTTTTGGGAAATGTTTCTCAGTGAAATCAAACAGTTTTACGAGTGATAAATTTTTTGTTGTAAAATATCACGGTGTCTCAGCCAAAACAGGCCACCTGAATATCTCTTTTATTTTTAATGTCACGAAAAATATTATGGCATGATTTAAATGGTATCGAAGGAGGAATATCATAGAAGAACAATCTTTTTTGTCCGGTTATTTTTTTATAGTTTTTTTTATTGGGAAAATTGTAAAATTGATCAAATTGATAAAAGGACAATAGCTACAATAATAATTATTATTATAATTAATAATAATAATTTTTATT
>CM052325.1:5435061-5490803 GCA_028455615.1 Lasioglossum zephyrum | reverse complement strand
TTCTGTATTTTAATACTCACTTGCTTTATGAAATTCTTAATATAGAGATTGATAATAATACTTAGTTAAGATTACCCTTGAAAACATAGGTAATAAAGTCCAAGACTGAACACATAAACTGCTAGATCGGTCGACCGTTGTGCATCGTGCCAACAACTATCACTGGCTCCGAACAATTGGTAGAGTTCCGTTTCTCTCTGTTTTAGCCCCGACATGAATTCAATAACATATTTCGCGGACCGAGTCGGTTCGACTTTGTTCTTTATCGGAGGAACGACGCCGAGGCAATTGATCGAACAAGCAATACAGCGTTATCAAAATGCAAAATAAACTCCCCGTATCCGGGGTGGCGGGACGAGAAGGTAAGTACGACGCTTCCTTTCGGAATTGCAGATATTGGAATTCGCGTGCTACGCCGCCGGTTAGACACATTGTGACGTTCGAGTAAGCGGAACGCAATCAATCATAGTTTGCTGCCGAATTTCAGTAGCCCCGTTTGGTCTTGATATTACCCGCTGCTGACATAATACTGCGGCCGTTGACCAATTTCCTCAGTGGCAGCGACACTCTTATTCTACGGGCGGCTCGTATAAACAGTGCTGGACAAACTATACGGTAGAGCAGTGAATCATGGGGATTAGTTACCCTCTCTCTCTCTGCCAATACAGGATTAGTCACGTGACAGTGCGTCACATCCACTATAATGACAATAAACTTCTGTTCGTTGCTATCGAAGTTTAAATAAAGTAGGACATATCTCCTGATTCTTTCTCTGCCATGAAATTATTCAATTCTAATCGCTGTAACCTCGAAGTTGTCTTCAAAGACGATTATATGTTTATAATATCATAAGTCATATTAAGTATGAGCGTTATTTTTTATTCCTAAGATGAAAGAAAATTCTGTTCGTTGCTCTATCGATGTTTAAATAAAGTAGAACATATTTCCTGTTTCTTTCTTTGCCATGAAATTATTAAATTCTAATCGCTGTAACCTCGAAGTTGTCTTCAAAGACGATTATACGTTTATAATATCATAAGCCATATTAAGTATGAGCGTTATCTTTCCTTCCTAAGCTGAAAGAAAATTCTATTCGTTGCTATAAATATTTAAACAGCAAAGTATATTTGGAACATTGTTCCAGTTTCTTTCTCTTCCATTAAATTATACCATTGTTGTCATCATCAGAATCGCAATATGAGGGGAATTTGCTCGAATCGAAGGGATAAAAAGTACCCCTCTCTACCAGTAGTAGTTGTGTTTCATTTCCACGTTACTTGAATGCCTATATATAAAAATAAAATACTATCTGTTCGGATATCACTCATATTACTAATATATAATTACTAATAGAAATTTTCAATATATTATACTATAAACACACTAACAATAAGTTGTACATACATTCTAATTACATAAAGTGTCTTATTATCGTGTCTGTCTTATTATCTTTCTGAGCAGTGCGCGATAAATCGATATTCGACGATCGTTATCGCATTATCTATTTTAGCAGAACTTTCCAGCATTTTATATTGCGTTATCGATTATCCTTAATAATATCCGTAAATGTATTGTTAACATTCCGTCCGCGGGGCTATTCGAATCGATTTTCGCGGCGCATAATGTGCGGCGGATCGAATTATATTGGATCAGGTTAGAACACGTCTTTTGGACGAGGTTAAAGCGTCTGAGCGAAGCTGATGTCGGGATGCGGCTTGTGTCTAAAAAATGTGTCGTCAGCGCAATATAACGCCGAAAGATATATGGGCCGGACTTAGGAACAAACTGCGACGAAAAAAGGCGTTCTCCGCGAGATATCCCCGCAGTGACGCGAGGGTATCAAATTATTAACTTGATAACTGGGAAGATATACGTCGCGGAAGCGACCAAATTTAATGAGAACGCCCTGGACAAAATAAAACGAACCGCTGCAATGCTGTGACGGCTAAAAAATTCGAATTTTTCTTTGTCACCAGTGTACACTGCCGAAATCCCCAGCCAGGTCATTTCTGGAATTTTGTCCCCGGAAAAATATGAAATTCTTGCTGATATCAGAGCACATCGTATTAATGTACACTGCGAGAAGAATCAACGTCACTTGTCCTTTGTATATGCTTATTTCAGGGATAACTGAATTGTCCGAGGCACTGTCGAAAAATAATAAACAATCTCTTTGGATTTTGAATGATTTGTTATGGAACCTTGATGGACGTGTTCCTGTCAATTTGCTGATTAAAATGAGTCCAAACACGATACCGTTTGCACTGTATTCACTTGTTTAATCCACGATTTAGTAAACTCTCGATTATCCGAATCGACGGTGTTCGGATTCTCCTTTCAGACGTGCTCCACGCGAAAAAAATGGCATTTAAAGCGATCAGATTCAATATAGAAATAAGAAATAAATGGCCAGTTCGGATGACAGAGATTCTACTAAATCGTAGATTTATTAATATTTAGTAGAAATAAGATCGAGTACCATTTTAATCAGAACAACCCCTAGTAGCACAAAAATATTAGATAAATATTTTTTTCAAATATTGGAAAAATATTTTTTAAGCCACATTTTTTCATATGAGAAAAATATTGGGTCTGAATATTGTATACATGTACAAGAAATATAAATTGAATGTTTAAAATATATAAGCTAAATATTCAGAGAATATAAACTAGATATTTAAAACAGATAAAGTAAATGTGAATCGAATATGAAATAAATATTATCTGTACATTAGGAAAAAAATATTCTATTTCTAATATTAAATAAAGATCCATATAATATTTAGAAAAAAATATTTTTCTTATGACATGAAATAGATATTTCCTGCATATTTAAAATAAATATTTCTTGCTTAATATAAAATAAATATTGTATGTATATTTAAATATTAAGAAGAGATTGAATCTCTTTTTAATATTATATGAATGTTTATACAATATTTTGTGCTACTAGGGACGTGACGAATATGTCAGTGATAATCTCGTACAAGAAGAATCGAGAACAACAACGTTTCGTTATTAAATTAGTACTGTTTCGATGTTTTACTTGCTCGCTGTGCTTCTCTACATTCTAGCGTCGGGAGATCGGAAGAATAAAATATGCACAACACTAGGAGTGGTGTTTGTACATTCCGGTAGAAAAGTTTCGGCAAACACAGTGGAGTAGAGTATGTCGAAACAGAATCTGAAAGTTGTCGCTTACTATAATTATTAAACACGAATTAGCCGGCGAGGCGAGACGCCCGTTGAAATAAGCTGTCTTCGCGCGTATTGTCTGGTGAGGAACCTTTTCCACGGCGGCGATTGTTCCCGGGCATCTAGAAGATTCAAGTTTAATGACTGGAGAGAATAATTCCGTAAAATCAATACCCGGACTATCTCTCCGCGAGGCTCCTATCGCTACTAATCTTGCTTCCTTGGTACGTTGAGCAGTTCTTTTCGGACCCTCTTACCCGCGATTTCTCTCTCGTTCTCCGAAACGATATTTTAGCAATTTTTGATAATCTCGTAACGCTCGGATAAAGTCAACGGACACGGTCTCTCTATCTCTCTCCCTTTTCCTATACGTTTTGATCTTCTTGCTCGTTGTTCCCTTAATTTTCCAGCTCGTTTGTTTCCCTCCCGCTTTCTTCTCCGGCTCGACCTGACGCAGTAAATCTTTGTTCTTTTATTCGTACCGCGTTCCCTGTATCTTCTACCTTGCCTCTTGATCTTGTTGGTTCATTGTCTCGCGGCCCATTATTGTTTGCTTGTTCTATCAAGCTTTCTCGTTGATCACCTAATTCATTGGCTGCCTCCGGAACGCGTCTAAAACAGGAATCAACTTCTGCCACATGCTACCTGTAGCCGGACCGCCGCACATTGGTCTGGAGACCCCGTTTCCGTGACCAAAACTCAATTTTTCAACTTTAATATATTGAAAAAAAAGTTCGTCAATAATTCGTCCTTAACAAAGCCGCGGACGCTATTCTTGCAAAGGAAAATTTTTGCTTCAAATGAACTCAAGAACCTCCAATTTCCGGATGTTGAAGGAATTTTGAGACACCCTGTATATTATAATAAAAATCGCACAAAATGTAGATAAATTTAATCTTGTTATTTTTTGATGGTCGGTGATAAAAATTGTGATAATTTCGTACAAACATATAGTACAACCATAAGCCTGGGCTCATTTGAAAGCTTGAAGCCTCTGCTTTCGCAAAGCAGAGTTCATTTTCCTTTGAGATATTTTTCCACGATGTACCAGCTGGGAAACTGAAGACCCTTTTTCCCTGAAGAAATGCTACAAATTCAAGCGTCTCCAAAAACTCTCAAAAAATTTTCTAGTGAATGGAACTACCACAGATTTGAAGATTGAAGCCTCCTCTTTACAACCACTCCTCAAGAATTGATCTACGATCTTGTTTCACTATTTTATGGAACAAGAACGAGGAACAAGTTAGTCGTGTAATACTACTGTAAAGTGGGAGGCACTCCTCTCATTCGAAGCTCGATGAAACGGCTAAAAACAAATCGTACATCAATTTTTAAGGTGTCACTGTTAAGAGCAAGCTTCAATCTTCAAATCTGCTGTGGTTTCAGTAACGAAAAAAAATTTTCAAAGTTACACCAGACGTTTAAATGTATAGCATTATTGAGAAGAAACGCGTCTTCAATTCCTGACCCGTTATATGCCATGAAAAAATCTTGAAATAAAATGAACAGTGGATTAAGAAATTATACGCTTCCAGTTTTAAAATCAGTCGAAATTTATTTGCATACGATCATTTTTACGAAATTATTGCAGTTTAAATATATACAATTTTTCAAGAATTGAGTATTTAGCGTTGTGAAGTACTTCTTGCATCCAGTGTATTCTGAAATTAATTTTTGACTCGTTTGTCGACGTTTGATGATAACGGAAATAATTTGGATGTTCGATTAAAAAGGAGTATCTCGCATAATGTGGCGTATAAAATGTAAATGCTGAAAATCCGCTGTCCAGAGATCAATTCGAAAATAAAGCAACTTCGTTTCACCATGTTACTCGTTGCGTAATTATCAGACACAGCGAAAAGCTTTAATATTTAAATCTGCTGCGGTTTCAGTAACGAAAAATCTTGCTATACTATTTACATGCCTTCTTTATATTATAGTGGTATAATGTATTTATAACAGCCTCATTCATACACTGGTTATATATTGCTACCATTGCGATTTTTATTCTACAATATATATATATATATTGTAGAACCCACAATATATATATTGTAGAATGAAAGAAACGATTTTCATTCGGTCCTCATTTTTCCTACGTTACGTAGGAAAAATTGGATAAAAACCTGTGTGAGAAAACCTGAATGAGAACCAGTGCTTTTAACTGGACCACGGTCGTTGGTTAACATTATATTTATAATTGTACATCAAAAATGGTCGCTAATGACCTCGAAATTAATACGACCTTCATAAACAAACAATACATAAAAGAAAAGCCATAAATAAATAAATAAATAATTTTTTATAAAGAAGCTCGTGTTTCAACAGGGTGAATTTGATTCGGAAGAAGGTGAATAGAATCCACACGAGGATTAATTTCAAGTGCAAAACGTGTATCGATCTGGAACAGTTGAATAAACCTATAATACAGACCTTTATAAACAAACAATACATAAAAGAAAAGCCATAAATAAATAAATAAATTTTGATTTATAATTTTATTAAATTTTTTTGTGAATTTGATTCGGAAGAAGGTGAATAGGATCCACACGAGGATTAATTTCGAGGGCGAAACGTGTATCGATCTGGAACAGTTGAATCTCGATTTGGAAGCACAACGCGTCCTCATAGCCCGACAGCTGAAAGTTCCAACGGCGGTCCAGACATTCGGTTCCGCGCGCAGTAGTACAGTTTTATTCCTCGTACATACGTACATAGCCTGTATGTATTTCGATGCATGTATCTCGGGTAGCCGAAGGGTGCTAAATTCTTCCTCCAGCTCGTCCTCGACCTCGTTTTCCGGATGTCATGAGTCTCGACGGAGTGCAACGTCGTCAACCACGCCGCGTCGCCTTCTTCTTCTTTCCAGCCCTTTCTCTCTCTCTTTCGGTGGCCCCTCCGGTTGCTCATTTACCCCCCTCCCTTCGCCCGTTCCTGGATTCTATACGCTTTCTTTCTCTTTCCTCGCAAACATCGCGCTAGCTCGTCCTTTCATTCGCCTCTCGCAAAAATCGGACCTAGCTCGTCCTTTCATTCGCCTCTCGCAACTTCCGTCCCGAATTTCTTTCCCTCCGACATTCTCGGCCCTTTAACATTTCTTACGCGTTAAATATTTTCGCGGATTCCTTCCTTTGGATCTCCTCGTCCCCGTTATAAACGAATTCCTTGTTTTACGATGCTCCACCTCTATCTCCTCTCTCTCCTGTCTCCTCTCGGTTCTCTGTTTCAGCGAATTCGCCAACGGTCCTATACATATTTTCGTTGGCCTGGATCGCTCGGTCTCTTTCTCCACCTTTCTATCTTTCGACTCGGTCTCTCCTATCCGACTTCATCGAATAATTAACTTCGACGTGGCCTCAACCTCTCCTCTCTCTCCTCGCCTCTCTCCTCACCACGGACGACGCGACCCTTTCATTCCTCCCTTCCGTAGCTGGCTGCGATTAATCTTAATTTTCGTCGAGGTATAATCTTTAATTAAATCGCCATTGATCCGGGACTGGCAGACGCGACCAATCGAGTGGCTCCGTCGAAACAGAGGGGGAAAAAAGGTGAAGACCGAGCTGGATGAGAGGAAGACCGAGGGCAAGGTGCGGATACCGTGCAAAGAGAAATCAATTTTCGCGGCCAAGAACGAAACGAGCTCTAATTATCAATCTACCGAAAGAAATAATGACGTTGGACCCCTACAGAACATCGGGTCTCGAAAATCGCCGGGGCCTACCTGCAAATTGTTTCCACCTTGATCTTTGCCAGCAGCAAAGATCTCTGTCTGTATAGGGAAACGAGGCGGATCATGTGGATTCTTATGGGAGGCTGAGCAACCAATCTCTTTTCGAGGAGCAACCGGCGGCTCCGCAGGTTATGCGCGCACCCTTTCGCACCTTTTTAATCGAAAGCTAGCTGGTCTGGGGGAATGCCAACTGGGGAATGATCGACGGAGTGATCGAGATAATTTTATCGATATTAGAGGCACTTATAGGGGACAATTGTTGATTTGTTTTATAATTTGGAAATTCTAGACATTTTGTAGGGTAACTTAATAATTAAACGAAAAATTTTAAGCCGTATGGCATACTAGCGATAATGACTCTTGGGCCAATAATTATTACCAATAATTACTAGAATGTAGTGTTCATTGACTGGTATTTTTATATTTTTTATTTAACGTTTAATAAAGACAAACAATAATTTCATTTTATTTGTGTTCATTTATTTTTGACAAATGAAGGGAGTCATTTGACATATATGAGATTTCTTTAATTCATATATTTTTTTTAAATAAAATATCTTCCTGAACAATTTCTTAAATGTTCATTCACTGGTGCAGTTACCCTACTTGTCCATCCCTATTAAAAGGAGGTTCTACCACATTCATATAATATTAAAAAGCGATTCAAACTTTTTTTAATATTCAAGTGTACATACAATATTTATTTTGTATTAAGTGACAATTTCTTTTTTAAATAGGCAGAAAATATCTATTTCATGTTAGGAGAAAAATATTATTTTGTAATTTTTTCTTTTTTTTAATTGAATGTTATTTAAATATTGAATTTATATTTTTCAAATATTGATTTCACATTCTTTGTAATATTTACTTTATATTTGTTAAATATCTAGTTTATATTCTCTGAATATTTAGCTTATATTTTCTAAACATTTTTGCAACGCCGTATACAATTTCCCAGATCGATTCGAAGAGAATCTGATTTTCTGTCGGATGTTCTGGAGGTATACAAAAACGCAAGAAAATTTTTGAAAATTTGACAAGATAATTCTTACTAAATAAGTAACAATTACCAAAGTTTGAGTTCGATTCATTGCACCGTTTAATATTTATAACAACTTAAAGTTTGCACATTTTAAAACTTGAAAAAACACAACTATAAATTGCTTTTTTTAATAAATAGTAAATTATTTAATTTTTTATTGCGTAATTATATATATATTGAATATCACAAATTTATTATCTTGAAGTTCAAATCAGGGAATACAATCATTTGCAAAATTCACCCTCAATTTTTTTATAATATGAAGACAATTTGATTAAAAAATAAATATAACACGAAATTCACTAATTAAAAAAAAAAGTTTTTTAAATAAATCTATTTATTAAATTAATCTATTTTTATACATACATTTCATATATATTATTCTATTAAATTAATCTATTTTTTTCATGAAAAATATACTCATGAATGGCTTTCATTGCCAATATATTGATGGATTTCGAATTTCTTCTACGTTTGTCTCCCATTGTAGCTCCTGGACATTCTTAAGCAGACTACTCTTTTAATAGTATTTCGAGTCGCGAGTTCCGGATTACGAAGTTGATAAAACACTGGCCGTAGAAATACCGTCGAGATGAATAAAATTACTTGGCTTGTATTTTCTAGAACGGTCCCGGGGCTGATCCTCGTCGGATTTACCGTTCGGCGCCGTGCCGGAGGGGCGAAAGTCTTAATTCTATTATTCGAGATCGTTTCGAATTTCTAATTCCAACATTAACAACTCCGTCGCGAAAAAGGCTACGCCGGCGCGGCGACCGGACGCGACCCGACGCGCGAACGTTTTAATAATCTCGTCGGACAGGTTTCATCGAGCGCGTACTGGTCCCGAACTATCCAGCTACCTATGTTCTCCCGTTTCGAAGTTTACACCAAGTACAATAAGATCGCTTCGGCGTTAATGCCGGCCCCGGGCAAGTTCGGCGTGCTCCGCCGCCGAGACGTCATTATTGCTGATAAACTTTTCTCGAAGAAGATCACGGTTAAATAAATAGGATCCCATGGACGCATAAATCTTTGAGCCGAGACGCAGAAACGTGACTGGACTCTGGCCCGATGAATTTTCAAGATTTATCGCCGTGCCGCGAGTAACTGCTTAATCGAGTTAGTCAGGATACAGAGAGGGGCGGTGTGGGCTGCGTGGGGGCTGGGAGAGATTTTCATCGTACTGCGAGCACGTTCGAATCAACGTTAATTACAATTCCTTCCGATGGTATCTGTCGGTAAAGACTGCCGGCTGCGCCTGGGTTGCCTTTCGGATTCGAATGCTACATCAAGTGCTAATTTCGTAGTTCCGAGCCACTTAACGTTTACACCGACTCGTATTTCCGTTTCTTACCTCAAAGTGCGCGAGGGAGATCCGCGCTCGCAGAAACGCGAGACCGCCTTTGCGACGGGATATTATTTCGTCATAGACGTATCGGGTTCGCACCGTTACCGAGATTTCAACCGAGAACCTGCCTTTGTCTGATGGCAGTACTCGTGTCTGGCCGAGACGATTAGCTTCTAATGCCTTTGATACCATGGGATAGTTAGCGAAATTCTTCTCACGTGTCCGCATAGTTAGTGTTCAAAATGTTACTTATTATTATTATTTATTATAGACGAACCGAAGCCCCTTCACAAAGAAAGTGTTTACAAAGTGTTCACAAAGAAATGACCTGAAAACAAATCTAGGAGAAGACAACGTTAAAAACGTCCTCCTCTTTTTTAAATCCATCAATTTATATAAACTATTTTAAATTCATCTTTGTATAAAACACTTTTGATTGTAAATATTATTTATTGTAGACGAACTGAAGCCCTTTTACATAAGTGTTTACAAAGAAATTACTTCAAAGCAAATCTATGAGAAGACAACGTTGGGAACGTCCTCCTCTTTTTTTAAATCCATCGATTTATATAAACTATTATTCTTATATAAACTATTAAATTCACCTTTGTATAAAATATTTTTGATTGTAAATTACGTGATCACTGATGACCTAGCTGTTAATGCGACCACATTGAAATGAATAATGAATAAATAAATAAAAAAGAAAGATACAAGACTACTCGTCTAATAAGAAAGAAGGGACATGTACAAAAAGAAAGAGAAAAAAAACAAAATGTAATAATATAATACTGGTACAATCGTATAATAATATAATACTGCTACAGTTGCATTTTAAAATTTTGGTTCTAGGTAAAATGTTTTAGGTTCATTGTAGTTATTATTGCGGAGTAATCATGATGAAAGAATAACATTGGATTATTTAGCTTATAACAAAACCTGACAAACAATTAGTTAATTTTGTAATATATACTTTGTATGTTATAGAGGAAGTAACCAAAGGTTAATATTACAACGTGATCGATTGAAAATCAATAGGAACAGTATGCAAAATTGAAAGAATTACAACATGTAGAAGCTCAATCGGAGTTTACCATGAAATATACATTCTTAAATTATTTTAATCTTTCCGCAGTTTAAAATTGCATCCACTAATGCCAGGCCAATCAAATCTACCGATCGGTTCGTAACATGTATTATTTCATCGTTCCACTATCGAGAGCGTTTGGAAAATCGCAGATAACTTAATTGAATAAAACTTCATTAATACCCACCGCCGCTAGCTGTCCACTTAACCCGTTCCCCAATTGGCCACACCGAGTATTCGACACAATGCATTTATGCACAATTTCAACTCGACCGTGGCGTCGCGTTGTGGCAAAAAGTGCTCCCATTTTTCTAGCACAATGCGCATTTTTTATGGGCAATTAACATGAGCATAAGAAAAGCTTTAAGGCTCCGTGTTCCCCCAGGAACAGTGTGCGGGAACGAGCACTCGTCCTACATGGTTATTTCGAAATTCCCAACTTAAAAGACGGCGTCTTAACCTCCGGACTCCTACGAGTTCCACGCCTATGCAGAGTCGTTTCCGAGCTGTACCCGCGACTTCGTCCACGTGCAATAACAAATCCTGCTCGATTATTAACGTAATTAAATTTCCAATCGTCAAAGGATGGTCCACATTTTTCCTGTTTAAAAAGTCGGTGAACCAAAAAGTTTAAGAAAAACGCAAACTGTTTGTATTATAACTCATAAACTGTACAACTTACAGGATCGACTCGGACCATTTGAAAGAACTCGGCGAGTTGAATCCAATGAACACCTCAAATTGAATGTAGGTGCTACCAATCAAAAGTTATAAGCAGAAACGTGCCCAAAAAAGGGCGAAAAATTCGTATATGGTCTGTTTGTTACATCATCACTTGCGAACGGCAGAACGTAGAAAGCTGTGGTTTGAACCGTTAGACGCGACATTTCTTCGGAAAGGTTTTAGTGTAAACCGCATTCGAAAAAGTCCAACGGTTCAAAAGTTATAAGCAGAAACGTGCCCAAAGGAAGGCGGAAAAGTAGTATATGGTCTGTTTGTGACGGCATCCGGTATAAATTTCAATAAATTTGTCTGTGATCGTTTTGTGAATTTATGACAAGCTATTGGAAATGTTTATACAAAGTAAAAATGCGAAAAAATGTATTTCTAATTGATCATTGTATCTATTAACGATCACGTCCATGGATATTCAATTTAAAATGATGATTTTTGCAGTTTGCTTGAATTTTCCGACTCTTTTTGTAATTGCCTCGAATTCTTTTTTTGAAAACTTTTCCAGAACCATGACGAACAAAACGAAAAAAGAATTACACATATCTATCGTTCGAATCGTGAGTTATGGTCTTGAGTTCATACAAAAATCCCATAGAAAAAAAATTTTCCGAGCAACTTTCCCATTTTTCTTTCCCCAATAATCTTATTCAGACTATTACGAACTTTTTTTTATTAACGAACAGCATTTAATTTTTATTTCTATAGATTTATATTTATATTATTATTTATAATACATCTCTCATATCAAATTCTCGATTTTTTTATGTTTCGATACACATAATTACATTAAAAATTCTTGTCACCACTTGTTGCTACTTGCAAACACTAAACTTTTGACCAAACGTCATTTCGATGGTGCTCGAGGACTTACGCTCGCAAGCTGTAAAAATTCATTCGGAAATTTGTATTTTAATGGCCGAGAACGTAGGTTCGAGATTAGCTCGGGACATTCCCGTAAGAGCTCGCCGTGAACTTGTTTATTCGCGTTCCGGACGCGTTTTAACGCGGCTGTAGCCGTTCCTGTAAAATCGCGGAAGTTTTCGCCGGGGCTTCGAGTCATCTCTTTGGCACCGGGGGCCACGCGTAATCGTGACCAACCCGTATCCAGTAATTAAAACGAAATTGTATTTCGCGTTACCTTTCTACACCGGTGCTGTCCCGTGAAACAGTAATTTCCTTCTATTCCAAGCAAGCGTCAACGAGCAACTCTCTTTCACGAGGCGTGCTCGGCTGCGCGAGAAACAACGAGTTTTCTCGAATTTTATGGGATTCGTTATTAATCAGAGAACCCATTAAAACTGTTTTCGGTAGGGGACTTAATTGATCCGCAACAGTCGTGCGTTACAATTCGCTCGCCGTCCCGGAACTTTATTATAACAACCCTATACATATTGGACGATCGAATTTTCGGCTCTCCACTGTATAGCCGGAATAGCCGAGATTCCATTGTGTTATATATTAATTCGATAATTATAACTACTAGCACTTCGGGACGGCCATTAATATTTCCGCCTATTAATTCACTAATAATACACTGCCGAACGGCGAACCAGCGTAGACTTTAATTACAAACTGACAATCCTTTTTCTGTCCTCCGGCTTCCCCGAGCATTCTGTTTAATTAATCCCCGCATTTCGATTAATTCGTTAAACGTTCGAATGCGAATTAGTAGTGACAGTTGAGCTATTAGTGGACACCTTGGACCCGTCCCGCTATTCGACCCGAAATACCCAATGAAACCACATTTTACGATATTGTGTGTACCTTGAAATTATTTTTTTAGATGTAGCTAAATGCACGGTGACTCCCATTAATATAAAGACACTATTAAAGAGGCAATACCTCTATTTTACATTACTTTATAAAAGTAGCAAATTCCATTCCTGTTGTAATATTTACCCAAAAAAACAAATCAGTTGAATAATTTCTCATTCACTTCTAAAAATATTAGAACTCGTAATTTTGTGTTAACATTCGACTTGGAATTGAATTTTATTTTAGAAATTAGTACAATTCGTTCACTACACGTGATGGTAAATAATTTTTCAGAAATTGCGACCGGTCGAAATGGCAGAGAAACGACTAAAAGCTGTATTTCACAAAAATTTTAAACTAAGCTTCTTGTTATTATCCTTTCACTTTATGTAACTTAAAATGGAAAACTGTTTCTGATTTTTCCACTTAAAAAATAAATTTATTTAATTTATACGTCATACAATTTTTATAACAATAAGTAGACCTTGGATCTTTATGCAAAATAAAAAGTAGTAGTGTATTATGCATGAACTGCAAGACACAGGAATTATAAATTAATATTTTAATCCTCTTAAAAATGCATAGAGATCCGGACCGTAGTATTGGGAACATGAAAATGTTATCTTGATACACTGACAAACATGTGAATAACGTCGTTGGTTCGTAATGACATAAAAATTGTTAATCTCGTTGATTGTGGGTCACTTAAAATCAACGACACGGGGTGGCGAGTATGTATGCACTCCCTCAAGATCGCAGCGAACACGTTTGTCACGAAAGACAGAATAATTAGAGCTGACGCTATCATTAATCCTGGAACAATCGAGCGAACGTTACAATTACTCTTATTACTCGGATCGGACGATGTATCGTTTATGGACACTCGTTAACACGATCGATAGACGCCTTTAATGCACCAATATTATGCGAAATTCCTGGTTAATTTCAAGTTTGCGTATCAATCCGACGAGTCACGTTGTCTGGCACGGGGATAATTAATCAGAGGAGGATGCCATCGGGGGGAGGGGAAGGGAGGAGCATGACATAAACTGCTGAAAGTTGGCGAATCTTGGCAATTTATTCGAAACGACTTTCCGAACCAGCAATTTTTAAATTACAGGGATAGTTTATTACACCACTGGTGTAAATAAACAAATTTTCATTAAAGCGAATAATGTTGCTATAGCAGTTCGTGTTCTACGTAGAGAACGTTACAGTATGCGACGTTTCGGTAAGAACGCTATGATTTAACGACAATTATTAACATATTCTTAGAATATTATTTATTCTGTTTATCTTCGAACAATATCAAGTGTCTAGCATTAAAGAAACTCCTCCAATTATCGATTTATGCAAGAAACAAATCGATTGTCTTTCTCTTATGAAGGTAGTCAGATGTATATTTAGATAATATTTATGAATTTATTTCGAACAATTTATTGAACTCAGAGTCGCCAGATGAGGTAAGGAAGCACGATTCGAGGAGGAAAAGTTATCCCCTCTCTTTCTACCAGTATCGTCACGTGACCGGGTCGCGGCGGTTGTGCGGGGGTAGCGTCGTAGAAGGGGAAGGTAGCGTGGGGACACCATAATCTGGCGATTGTGGTTTAACCGATCATTGTTGAGATTATGTGAAAACAATTTCACTGTCCAACAAGAAAAATGTATTTATATAACTGTTTACATATAACTGACCAGAAAACAAAATACGTCGACGTTGGAAAGTTGAAAGGGTGGTTTCTCAAGATAAAAGTCTGCTCTATCGGGTGGTGCATTTCGATTTTCCACTGAACCCTTATTTTTTTATATAAATTGAAAAATATCCTCAAAAATGTGCAAATGTGGTCTCTCTCCGTCTTTAATCATTTTTTAAACATGTTTAAACAATCACAACGTATTACTATTGCACATCAATGGATTCGGGAAAGTCTAGAGAATCTTTTGCTGGAAAGAACAATACAATATCTTATATATTATAATAATATCACAATATTTGTTTAACTACTGAAACTTAACAACTGAAACTTTGTTGCAATTAACCGATGATTTAATAATGATTTAACCGCGGTTACTCTCGTCAAATAAAATATCCTTCGTCTTTTATTTACTTTGTTCGCCGAGCACCTGTTCGTATTGGATAAAATGAAAAGCGAGTCTAATCACTGTAGCTGTAAAATAAATCACGAGGCGAGTGGTGAACGCAACGCAAAGTGGCCAGAAGAACCGAGTAGACAGAGAAGTAATTTGCTTGAGGTAAAACTAATTGGTCGACGGTCGAGGCCGTCTTTGACAGAGTTGATCCGAGGCCAAAATCTCTCATAGAGCAGCCTCTAAACGCGAACCCACCAGCCGGAGGAGCGCTCGTTAGGAATTTCTGACAACTCGGTATAATGATTGAGCTATTCCGAGGCCCACGAGCTACCGGAACACGCTCAACCAGATCTTTTCGTGCATTGTCTTCCGTTTTCCAGGCCCAGCAGCGCACAAAGCAGAGAGCCTAGCCTGAATAGGAACCGTTGCTGCAGCTTTTCGTCGAAATCAATGTAGTAGCCCGGTGCTCCGGATCGAAGAATATCGTGACATTTTTCATACAAACTTGGTGCAAAAATAATTGTAGTTGTTCTTCC
This sequence comes from Lasioglossum zephyrum, assembly GCA_028455615.1. Classification (NCBI taxonomy): domain Eukaryota; kingdom Metazoa; phylum Arthropoda; class Insecta; order Hymenoptera; family Halictidae; genus Lasioglossum; species Lasioglossum zephyrum. Next base: position 5,475,284 of record CM052325.1, on the reverse strand, counting down.
TGAATTTATACATTCGGCTTTCTTTGTCAATTTTTCGTGAAATGTAGAATAACTGTTGGGCTACTTACAAAATTGTAGCTCTTAAACATTTTTATGAGTTACAAATAATAGTATTTTTAAAGGGTTCCTTTTTTATTTTATTTTATTCCTTTTTTAGTATTTTAAAGTTCCACTGTTTTGTACCTGATCTACCCATCTTCAAAATTTTACATGCATAATATGAAATATCTTTGTCACTAAATTGTACAAATATTATATTTGCAATGATTTTCCTTCTCATTTGTGGAAGGCATAATTTCCATTTTCCCTTGTGCAATTTTGATGAAATATATTTACTTAATTTTAGCACAAAGGAAATTAATTTGTTTTTTGATTTTGCTAGTTCAGACAAATGTAACGCGAAGCTCGTGGGAGCTGACACAATTAAAATTTTAACGACGCGAGTAAAATTAAGTAGCTTGATATATTGCAGCTACACCTCATTGTATAACACATTGACTTCGTTATTTTGTTTTTTAACTACGTCCCGTGGCTAAACTGCAAGACAATAAATAAATGTTGTTTCTTCATTCCTAATATTATATTTATTATATCATATAGTAATATTTTGACAATACATTAATATTGAAAATAAAGGCGAAATTCTTACTAAAATAAACTTTTAACATTGGAATATTTATTATATATGATTATGATTGCAAGTAATAGAAGAAGAACATTCTCACTAGAATAGACTTTCAATTAATTTTCTTAAACACGATAGTTTGTCACGGGGATGTTTTCTCTATGAAAATGAAAAGAGGTTCTTTCTTCGCGACAAAATACCCACAGTCGCTCGGCAGCGTGGCTCCAGTTTTTTTTAATAAACTTTATTACACTCGGATCAAAGAAAGAATCGACGTAGTTAGCGGTGAGCTTTCGCAGCTCCACAGCTTCCACTTTGTTCTGTAAACCCTTAGGATCCGGGGCGTTACGGGGGCAACAGTAGAATATTTTCCGATCTTCCGCAACAATGTTTGCTGCGCGCACGCATTACACTTTCCACTATCCCCTCTCTTAAAGCCAGTAACGAAAAAAAAAATCAATTTCTAGCAGAGAAAATTCCGCAGACACTACCGGAAAATTTGCAAGTGAGATACCGGTAAAATTGATTAATATCAAAAAAATATATATACAAGGGGATGAAATGCACATCGTTCATGCATGCGTCGCAGCATGTTTCTCATCGGAGGGCGATATGAAAAATCGTACTTGCGGCTGGCGGCAATTTTAATCTGGCAAACTTATTCTTCAGAGCTCAGGAAAAAAACGGCGCAACGCCCGACAGACTATTGCGGCTTTTATGCGCGCGATACTTCGCCGGGTTAAGGACATATTACATGAATATTTCATCTGACCTGTCGAGATCGATGGGGAAAATCGAATCTCCGTAAAGGAGAATTTCCAATGCGTCTTTCATATGGATAGAAACGAGCCTTTGTCGACAGCGAATACAAATAATTGCGTCCCGATAACTTTTCCCATAAAATGCAACCGATGTTAAGGGTGCCCGTAGACTGGTCAGATGGTCGATTTTGTAATTGTATTTTTTAAAAGTACACCTCAGAAGCACTTCCCCCAAAATTTCGTCACGGAATTCATTGAAATGACCTAAACCCATTTAAAACATACGTATTGATCTACAAATAACCTTAAAAATGGATCCGAAAGTCAAATACAAGGTCATGGACACATGTCCTGCATTAATCCCTACAACTTTTATTATTAAAATAAAAATCGAACTTAACATTACAATACAAATAACCTAAAACACCCTACAACTTTTATTCTGTGGGAGCTCTAAACAAGGACGAAGTGAAAAGGACCTCGTGTAAAATATGAGAGAGAGAGGAGGAAAAAAAGGAAAGGAGCGTTTCATCCTAGACTCGCTAGGGGACTCATCAGTAAGGCTATTTAGCGGGCCCTGAATTGGACGCTGGTATGTCGGAAGGCGGTTGAGGACTGTATTATACAGAATGTCTAAAAATTCCTTCAACATCCGGAAATTGGAGATTCCTGAGATCATTTGAAGCAACATTTTCCTTTGCAAAGCTGGCGTCCGTGGCTTCGTTAAGGAGTTATTAACGAAAAACACGGACCAATCACAGCGCGACCTAGACGCGTGTTGGCACAGTCGGCTCGGCGCGCCATCTACCAACACGCGTCTAGGTCGCGCTCTGATTGGTCCGTCTTTTTTCTTTAATAACTCTTTAACAAAGCCACGGACGCCAGTTTTGCAAAGGAAGATGTTGCTTCAAATGATCTCAGGAATCTCAGGAACCAATTTTGAGACACCATGTACATACTGATCGGTGACGAATTAACTACTAGCGAGAAACGCTTTGACTATCTGTCCATCTTGTGGCGAGGATAGGAAGTTGGCCGTCACAGTACCTATTACTGGTCTCCAGTGGGTCGAGAGTTTGTGGGCCCCATAAAGTTGTCTGGCAGACCATAAAGGTGGTCACACTACACTTGAGTACAATTTGTGTTAAATAAACATGAACTGACTAGTGGAAAGTGACAGTTTACGTAAATCATTTCTAACTGTGGATCAGAATGGACTTGTTACCTCTGATCCGATCAAGAAAACATAAATCAGGACGAGCAAAATGACGGACGGACGTTTCCAGCAATGATGAATTTAGTATTATTTTATCCGTGCGATACAAAAGTGGAATAAATCAATATTTGTTTATTTGGTGCAAAACCTCATCTCGAGGGTTTGTTGATTGTTAATTAACAAAACTGTAATGTATAATTTCAGCGTGGCTTGCATAAGGACAAACGTAACATCGCTGGACATTATTGTTTAGCAGAACTTTTATTCAATTCCTCGTTATCGAATGATTAAACTCGTTACGTGCCCTAATTATCGATCTTCGTTCATTTATTGCAGCAAGGAACGAAATAATCCAATATCTTATGTTATATAAATAATACAGTCTTGCAGCAAGTGACGAAGTGCAATGTTCCCTTTGCAAGAAAAAAAAATACCGTAGAAATATATTCTCGTCATTAACGAGCAGATTTCCATCGTCCGCAGGCGCGAGTTCTTTGCCGTTCGATCCGATGAAATACCTCGCGACGCTGTGTGTAATATTGACAATTCGGTAGTAAATAATCCGTGTCGAAACGTACAAAGCTCGGAATTTTAAGAGGCGGGACACACTGATTCCTATGAAGACTACGAGAGAGAGAGAGAGAGAGAGAGAGAGAGATTGGGAGAAAGAGAGATTGGCCCGTCAAAAGCGGCAACCGATGGGAATTATAAAAAACCAGAGGGAAAGAGAAAACTTTGTCATGCAATCGCTGTAAAATCTGCGGGGCCGCGCGCGATCGATCAGGGGAACGGGTAAACTACAAAAGACTCGAAAAAGTTTTATCTGCCGATAAATAATAACGGTGGTAAATGTATCGTAAATCAATCGATTGATTCGCCGGGAAATAAATGAAACTCCCCGTTCTCGAAAGAAATACAATAAATGCATTGTCTGCGGTTGTCTAAAAGACTCTTTAAATGTTTACAGACCTTTGTCATACAAGTTTTCCGTAGACGTTGAATCTGATAGCTCGATAGGAGCGCCGAGCGATTTTAATGCGGAACGTAGCAGATGGATAATCCACATTTTTATTCGTGAAACGGGCTTCTGGACCCATAAATCACACTGGCATTAAATTAGTATTAGACAAAGGCCGCCGGAATGCTTGAAAAACAAGCGATATTCGCTTTCCGCTTTGAAAAAACGTTCTGCCTCATTGTGGAGCAGAGCCACAGGTGTTACGCACGACGTACATATTACACTCATATTTAAATGAAATTATTTCAATGGCGCATAGTTCGGCTAACACCATCTTCTCCGCTTTTGCGAAAATACTTTTTCGTGGAATGAAGAATCGTGATCCGGAAGAATTGGAAAAAGATATACGTTATCAGTAAGATGCAATTACCATGATAACGTGAATCACACATAGTTGGTATAAAATCAGCAATTTTAAATATCGTCATTTTTGAAAAACTTCGAATGTACGTGAATTTTTTCTTCGTAATTTATCGATAAGCAGAACGGAGGAAATCATTAATTAAAACCACCCTTTGAAATGGCTTTAAAAAAAACTTTTATTATTTTCCTATATTTGTTATGAGCTATGAATAATTCAAAATGGTAATACTTGTGACTAAATTCAAGAATCCATATATTTCTCAATGCATACAGGATTTTATTGTAAACGGGGGCCCAATTTAAATTTGTCCAGGGCCTGTTCAAGACATCATTCGACCCTGCTTAAGGGATGAATACCAACATTGGCGTAGCTAAATAGACCTGAACGACTAATAACATGAAAGAGAGCGTTCTGCATTTAAATATCCTATCGAACCTTAATTATTGTACCGACTTTCAGTATTGAATGGCACAAAGAAAGATCAATTTGTTTAGTGGGCACCTTTGATCCCCGTATCCGGCTGGAAAAATTGCAGGATCGGGACTTTCGAACTCCGCACGTGAATTGAAAAGCCAATAAACGCTCGATGCTTTTAAGCCGGTCTCGGTTTGGCAAGTGAAATCGTGACGGTGCCGCCGTCATGTCAGTTACGGCGTGCAGTCGCGGAAAACGGTGGTATCCGCGAGCGGCGAAGTTTCCGCGGGCTTGCGGCCCGGGTAAGTGGCTTTTATTCTGGCAGAGCGGGGAGAACGAGCCGGAGCGGCGCTCGGATGAAGTTCGCGGATTGCAGACGACCTTAATAACTTCCTAACCGAAAGACTATTAGAAACTAGCCTAAAGAAACTTGACGAAAACAGAGAGGCTGAGGGGGGCTATTGTAGAAAAGTTTATTCGAAAATGTACTTCTTAATCCAAGCTGTCTAGCGAGCGCCGGCCGGTAGAACGCAATAATGCGGGCAAAGTTAATCCTCCGCGAGTTGTCTTTGCGATCAGACAGTTTGCTTTCAAGTTTCGAGAGAGACAGAGATAGAAAGAGTGAGATGGTATTCATAGCGGCGTTTTTCGACGTTCAATGAACGGGTGAAATTCAACGTGCCTCGACAGAAGCGACGCGGCTTCGAAATTATTCAAGAATAATTTGATTAGGATTAAGAAATTCGATCATCGAGAATCGATAACTCGGATTCCACGGGATTCCCGCGCCGACCTATCCGCCCGATCTATCCCCGGTTGTGTAGCCGGAGCTCCAGTTAAAAATTTGATGTATAAATCTTGTACGAGCTGCGGCCCCGATCCCCGGCGACAGTAACTGCGAGGGAATAACTCTGGATGTCGTTGAATCGATCGTTGACTCGGCATTTTTACGCAAACTCTCCCAGACAAGGGTACGAGGAAGGAGCGACGCGAACGTAAAGGTATCGCACCTGAGCTACACACGACAACAATATAGGACGCGCAGCGTGCGCGCCGGTATTCCTTCGTTTTCCCGGAGAAGGTTGCCAATTTACCTGGACGTGACATGCAAACCTCTTGAAACCCTACGATCGATATTGTTGCATCGTAACAGGAAAGTCAAACGCCCAACGGACATACGTATGCGCCGTGCCTGCTCGCTGAACTCCGCTTCAGAACTGGGACACCGAGAACTATCAGAGTTTTCTCTTTATTACTATTTCCTATGAAAATGCAACGGAATCCGGGATAATCGGCGATTATACTGCTGCCGGTGGAGTAGGACGCGTCGATTGATTCGTTCGAAAAGGTTTCAGTCGGGTTGACTGTCACGGTATTCGATTGGCCAAAAACAATCGGGGCCCGGTAAGGGCGAGGCCAACGCGTCTATGTAAATCGTCACTTTCAAATAGAAAATTGATCGTACAATTTGCACAGGAACGTGTCCCTTTCTAAATAGACTGTAGCGCTACAGTCTATTTAGAAAGGGACACGTTCCTGTGCAAATTGTACGATCAATTTTCTATTTGAAAGTGACGATTTACATAGACGCGTTGGCCTCGCCCTTACCGGGCCCCGATTGTTTTTGGCCAATCGAATACCGTGACAGTCAACCCGACTGAAACCTTTGCAAATGAATCAATCGACGCGTTCTATTCCACCAGCAGCAGTATAATCGCCGATTATCCCGGATTCTGTTGCATTTTCATACAGCAGGAACGGTGAATGGTCGCGTTTTAACCCCGTCCCGGTCGATTCCTATTTCATTCCACTTTTTCCTTGATTCCTCGCACCGCGGAATTCAATCGGCGGAGCCGCGAATAACGCGGGCCCAAGGTGACATTGTAAAACATGTAAATTAATTTCATTCTGTGATCTTTTTCCACGACGTGGCACGCGAAAAATTGAAAACCGACGTTTCGCAAAAAATTCAAACGTCCGCAAAGTTTCAATAAATTCTTCTCTTGACCCGAATATTCCACGGATTCAAAAATTGAAGCTTCCTGATTACAACGGCACCTCAAAAATTCATGGACGTCTCTTTTTTGATAATTATTGCGAACGGGTGGCCATACTCCGATTTTAACGAAATTTAAATTTGTTATACAGCAACACATTTTGAACAATTTTTTCCTTTTCCAATATAGGGTGGTCGCTTACAAAAAAAGAGAATACGAAAATTTTTGCGAATATCTCGAAAACTAAAAGCGACCCCCTATATAGGAAAAGGATGAAGTTGTTCAAAATGTGTGGCTGCATAACATATTTGAATTTCATCAAAATTGAAATATGGCCAGCCTTTCGCAATAATAATAATAAATAAATTTTTACAGGGAAGAATCGTGACCAAACTTCTTCGTTTTTGTTTGTTGTCGTTACATAGAACAGTGAAAAAAATCAATTTTGAAGAAGTTGTTGTAAAGAGGGGGCTTCGATTCAATGACAGTTTTAGAAACGAGAAAAATTTTAGAAAGTTTTTGGAGAAGTTCAAAGTTCCAGCATTTTCGGGAGAAAATGGGTCTTTATTTTCCTGCCTGCTACATCATGGAAAAATATCTTAGAGGAAAATGAACATAGTGCCTTGCGAACATAGAGGCTTCGAGCTCTAAAATGAGTCGAAGCTTATATGGTTATACTATTTTCTTTTTAAATATGATCAGAATTTTTGAATATCGAAAATAATGCTTGTTGGCTCCACTGTGTATCAGATTAATAAAAAAATTCCACACGATCATTCTTTCGGAAAGAACTTGAAAAAGCGACCATGCATGACGAGAACATTAATACAATTGAAAAATAAAATTGCCCAGCGAGGTGGTTAGTTTCAATGACGAGAATAGTGAATGGAACCACGGTGCTCGATAATTAAAAAATCCGATGAGACGCCAAATTGCTTTCGAATCAGCTCGTACAAGGGCTGTTCTTACTTGAGCATCTCCTTCGGTTTTTCCTCGCATCGCATCCTCAGCGGCTCCTTTCTTCTTATCATAATCTCGTCCGTTGAACCGAAGATAATGCGTTCGGTAATTCTCGTTGGTAGCGAGCACAGAAGTACGTCTGCGAAAGATTGATTCGTTTCGAGCTATGCCTCTCTATCTCTCCCTGATTCTCTTTCTTTCTCTCTTTGTTCCAGCCATCTTGATATTAATCGCCATGGAAAATTTTGGCAGCGCGATTAAATCGGAGATTCCTTGAAATTGAAAAGACACGGGGGCGAGCGGGACGGTACACGGAATGAATCGTTACATGTAGCAGCGCGCAGGATGGCCTTAATGTGTTTTTAAGCATTCGTGTAACACTTGCGAACCGGTGATTTATCATTGGCGTCGCGTCGGCTCTTTCGACTTGTACATACTTAGCGTGTTATCGGCTCGAGCGGTGTCAAAGCCAGAGAAAAACTCGTGAGCTTCGATCCACGGTAATGTAGTGCTCGCGGACACTAACAAGTGAGCATGTTCGAGTCATGCTATTTCGATCAGCCCTTCGGGGACCTTGTAATTTTCAAACCTCCAAAAATCAATACTCTGCATTTTTTTCAAGTATGGCTACATGTATGGAGATGTCGTCTCCAACCGGCGAGGATACCGCCGAATGTCACGTCGTTAGTAACGGTAACGAAGCACAGTGGGCCGAAACCGATAAAGCTGTGTCAAAATCAAAGAAATTTCGATAGAAATGAGATAGAACGATGAAATTCTTTTTTAATCAAAGCTCAAACTTTCCAGAATATGGGATAATTATGGAGATTATGGTACGATCGTTTGTTAACCTTGAAAAAATAAATATTGAAATTTTTAACAATATTTTGATTTTTTGCAAAATCCGGAGGTCGTAGAATTTTGTGGCCAGTTTTGAAATCAGCGTGGAAAAATCTATAGGAAACGATGGATAGCATGTTCCAAAAAAAATAATGGAAAAGCACAATTTTCTTAAAATTATGCAAGTTGAAAATATAAATTATGCCTTGAAAAAATAAAAATTTCAATTTTTAACAATAATTTGATTTTTTGCAAAATCCAGAGGTCGTAAAATTTTGAAGCCAGTTTTGAAATCAGCGTGGAAAAATCTATAGGAAACGATGTTACATGTTCCAAAAAAAATTTGAGGAAGCACAATTTTCTTAAAATTATGCAAGTTTTAAAATGCAATTTTTACAAAATTGTTGACCTTTTCACTTAGAAATTCAAGGTCAAGGTCAATTTCGGGGCACGTTGGTTCAATTTCAATGAAATAGAGGGTGTGGAATGATCCTATGTTAACCGCGACATACAATTTCTTTACACCCTGTACACAGTCGACGCTGGATCCGAGAGAATCGCAAATTCCCCGTACAAAAAACGTGTCGCGTTACAGGTGAAGTTAGAACGCGGACTCCTCGGCGCGTGTTCAAATTAGATATCCCGTTTCATAATATTTTCAACGGTGTCGTCTATCCGTTTCCTCCGAGCGAGTCTCCTAGCACATGTTGATGCGTTTTCGCGTTTAACAAGGTGGTTCGTGCCTCCAGTTTCCGGCGGCTTACCGATTTTCTGGTCGCTTCCTGCGTAGAGCTGCGCCCTGCGCTAGGGATAAAGTTCCCGTTCCTGTTCCCGGTTCGTATATGATCCTCCTTCGATAGCTGAGGGGGATGTTGAAAGCGCGATGTACAGCGGAGGGTGGATGCATACCAAGAATGCAGCTCAGTGTACACAGATTCGTGCGGAAAACCACGAGAACGGGTGAAAGCTTTCGGAGCGGAACGCGACGTTTGTTGTCAAAGACGAAATCTTCTCTTCCTCCAGCATCTGCTCCACCCTCTCTTTCAATCTTGCTCTCTCTTTCTCTCTTTCTCCCGGGCTTTCTCTCCTCTTTTCTAATGTGCGGGACGACGATTCATGGAAGCACGGATCGCAACAAAAGCCGACCGGGATCTCCGAGTTGAAATTTTTCAATATGGAAAATCAGCAGAATCGCGAACGATTGTTTGCGAGTTCAAACTACTCCTGGCCAGCGCTAATTCTTACCAGTCTTCCTGGCCTTCCTCGTCTTTTTGGTCTCGATGCTTCGTCGGGGAGCGTGAAAAATTTCAGATAAGGATAGTTAACCCGTTTCGAGTTCAGCTTTTTATTCCCACGCAACAGTGGTCCACGCTGTCGATCTCGCAGTTCATTTGATAAAAAAGGACTTGTCTCGAATCGGTATTTAATGCATCTACATTACTTTCTAATATTTTTTAATGAAATTTAATAAAAATTGTAATTAGAAGCATTTAAAAATCAACATTTTATGAATACCGTTATGGATTATTATTTATTTGGAAACTGAACATGATTTCTTCAGGCAGTTCCGATAACGACACGAAGATGTTTAACAAATAATGCTTTAAACAAAATTCTACTACATAACTTCCTAATATTATTGAAATTTAATAGAAATTGTAATTAGACACATTTAAAAATCAACATTTTATGAATACCGTTATAGATTATTATTTATTTTGAAACTGAACATGATTTCTTCAGGTAGTTTCGATAATGCCACGAAGATGTTTAACAGATAATGTTTTAAACAAAAGTTGATCAACATTTAGCGGTTTGTACGTCTAAATACAACAAATTTAAAAAAAGGTATATTCTGTAATAATCAAGGTTACCTTTAATTGTTAAAGATTAATATACAGGGTGGACCATTCAACCTGTTCAATGACTTCCAAAGACCAGTTGTATGGTTTGAAGGGATACACTATGTAATTCATATGCTTTTTCCGTAAGTGGAGGGATGTTTTAAATGGAATGCTATATTTTTTGAAACAGTACAACTTTATTCTGTGGAGATTTTTTGTACGACTAATAATAACCGAGATATTTAGGTGTTCCCATTTAAATGCCCCACCCAGTATATTTGAGGTTATATTATTGTCGTAAAAACGAATCCAACGACCTACATTGTTATACCCTTGAATTTCCAAATAACTCTAAAATCTCAATGAACTGCCACATCGACCGTTCGGATCGCTGTGGGCCACTTGTATAGAAGGGAAAGGGTTTTTTCGGAACGTCGTGAGAACGAGGAAATACCGGGAATTTTTATTTAAATCCTGCGCCCTTCTTTCGCGTGATACGCGAACTTGATTTATGAGGTCGTCCCTGCACCCCCTTGTTGCAGGATTTCCTGCTTCCAGGGAAATTAAGAACCGAGAGGAAGAATTTCGTTTCCACCGTTGAAACTGAGAGAATCGCGGGGCTCGATCTATGTGCATACATCAGCGCGAGTTTAAATAGTAGGGAAACGCGGGAAGGTGGTAACCAATTGTTTTGTGGGAAATGTGATAATTAGATTTCTATGCGAAATAAAAAATTTCTTAGTCAACTGCGAGCAGCAGAAATTGAATGACAATATGCTTTCTCTTTTAATAATTCTAAATGGTATATTTCACCAATTCAGTTTCCTCATAAGAAATTTTTTAAAAATTTGCTTGTGTTATGGAACAGTTTATTTCATATTTAATATTGTTCATATACTTTAGCACATCATGGAACATTAAATAGTTGATTATTTTTCCATTGTACCTATTTTCATCGACTAATAAATTCCTATTTATTAGACTGCGAATGTATTAATTTAAAAATCAACTAAAAAGACAGTAAAAGGCTTCCAGAATCTCATGGTTCTGTATGCAAAATAAAAATTGTGCTCGTTAACTGCCGGCAAGAGAGAAGCCAAACAAAGTTATCGTTCTTTCTTGAATAATTTTAATGAGTTGAAAACAAACATTTTTTTAAATTCTCCCGGCCTCTCAACTGTTTCTCGTGTACTCACTTTTTATTATAACATCCGCCTAACCTTTGCACTATTTAAGAGTTTCTAAGATGATTAAAAGCGGAAGGTTATTTCGATAAAGTTCCTTAGAAAAATACAGATGGAGTTCCTTAAAAATTGTGAAGGTTATTTCGATAGAGTTCTTTAGAAAAATAGCGATAGAGTTCCTTAAAAATTGTTATTTCGATCGAGTATATAAAAAGGTTATTTCGATAGAGTTCCTCAGAAAAATAGAGATAGAGTTCCTTAAAAATTGTGAAGGTTATTTCGATAGAGTTCCTCAGAAAAATAGAGATAGAGTTCCTTAAAACTTGTGCTCGTTAAGTGCCGGCAAGACAGAACTTCTTCCTTGAATAATTTTAATGAGTTGAAAACAAACAAAGTGTACTCACTTTTATTATAACATCCGCCTGACCGTTGCACTATTTAAGAGTTTCTAAGATGATTAAAAGCGGAAGGTTACTTCGATAGAGTTCCTTAAAATCTCGAGTTCGCCGAAAGATCGTCGAAGTCGTCGGTTATAATATGAAAATCGGAGCCGAGAAGTCGAGCTAATTGAGGGTGACTTCGGGACGGGAGGGTTGAAGAAGAAATGTTTCGATGGAAACATTTGTTATTCATTCAGGAAGTTTGGATGCTTTACCCAAAGCGAGTCAGAGAGTAGGAAACTTCGTGTGTCAATAGGCACGTGCATTATTCACATAGCGAAACGAGGGTGCTTCGCCCTGGGAAGCGAGTTCGATGCTTAGCGTCGCTTACTGTGTGCGAGATCGTACCTACGGCCCGCTTTCAAATAGCTGAGTTACCGTTTGAAGTGAGCACTTGCTTTGTGGTTACAGTTTAACAGCTACAAAGACTTTCACAAATATTTAATAAGCACGATTGCTGTTTGTTCGCGAGTTTCCGCGAGCTGTCGACGCCCTTTCTCTCTCTCTCCCTCCCTCTCTCTCTCTCGCTCACTCGCGATATCATTTATATGCTAATTGGAATTTTCGATTTTCTATTTCCGAGACCTTCCGACGATTATGTCGACAGGTTCTCGCCCCAGTAATCGACGGAAATGCGAAACATTTTCCATCGAGTATTGATTGGGATTCTATTAATATGCACAATTGCAAGAGATGATCGAGGAGTCGTTCTGTTTGCACTGAATTCCAGCACAGTGATGTGTTGATCTGTGCGAAAACTTTCGAGACGAATTCTCACTCGTGTTGTGTACGAACACTAATTTTTTAAATCTTTTGAATTATTTCTTCAAATAAATATCTGCAACATGTTCGTTATGTTTTTCTGATTCAAATCATACCAAACACGATACCATTCGAATCATATTTACTCGTCTAATCCATGATTTATTGGAACCTCGCTTATCCGAACTAATCGATGAAACATGTGCCAGATTTATCTTTACATATTTATGCATCGTATTTATTTAGTTCAGATTTTTACATGAAAACTTTAAATGGAACTTTTTCAGTTCGGATAATCGAGATTCTACTAAATCGTGAATTAATAAAAAAAAATGAATCAAATGATAACGTGTTTGGGCTCATTTTAACCAGAAAAGTGTCACAAATATATTAGTCAACTTTTCATAAAACAATAATTTAGGACCATGTTCCCAATATTTAAAAAAGTTCCTGCATGGTTAATTTTTCATAAGATTGCCATGCTAGGGCTGCTTAAAAAAGATTCAACGAAGCCACAGGACAGAATGTGTCACAAATGTGTTAGTCAATTTTTAATAAAAGAATGATTCGAGGACCATGTTGCCAGTATTTAAAAAAGTTCTTGCAGGGTTAATTTTTTATAAGATTCCCATGCTATGGTGGTTTAACAGTGGCTTAACAATAGGGTGGTTTTTCTGATAGAATCTCGGACAAAATCAATGGGACAGGGCAGACTTTGATCTGGATTGATCACGGTGTGGATGGCTGTTCACCCCGGAGCACAAGTGAAAAATTAATTGATAACCCTGGTCAAAGTTCGACACGACCATATCGAGTTTGCAAGTGTCTCCCTGTGGCGAGGGTTTATCACCGTATTGTTCCGTGAGTCAGCGATGGGAACTGACGCGTAAGGGATCTGGATTCTACTTCGTGTACTCGGTTCACTTCGGGCTACCTTCTCCAAACACTGTCGATCGTCGTACCCACAATGTTTGGCTGCAATTTATTCTTATACCGAAACGTTCCACCTCGGAAATTCGAACTTATTCGTTCCGCGAAAAATTACGTACACTCCTGTGCATAATGGAACACTACCTTTCGTACTAAACAATCAATTAACATGAAGCTACGAAGTAGAGTAAACTCTACTGTTAACAAACGTGTTAAGTACTAAAAACCTTATTAGGACTATTATGAACATTTTTGTAAAAAAAATTAGCCAAATCATTTAATTTTTATTTGTATAGATGTTCAACATATGATTGTTAGCAATGCCGACAGTATAAATAGTGTTTTATTAAAATCGTGTTTGTAAAAACATAATTAAAAATAAAACATAATTAAAAAATAATTAAAAATAATTTGTTGGTTTACTTAGTTGATTTGGAACGTTATGGAGATATTGGTGAAACGATATTGAAGATTGTTGTTTTATTGAGACTGACAGAGAGCGTAGCTTGTAGAGAATTAACGAGAGTCAGAAGACCTGTTCGGTTTTACGTTCGCCGGAATCAATAGTAACACGCGAAATAAAGCTTTCATCTCGTCGTAAAATATATTCTTACGTCCACACAATCTCAACAGTGATACAGAAATCTCCTTCTGCCAGAGGGGAGGTTTGTTTCGCGAGTATTTACATTTCTGTAACAGGAAGATCTTGGTTCACGTTATTTTCCTAGGATGCCATGCGCACAACAATAACCACAAACGAAAGACGCTTTTCTAATGGACTGCTCGCGACGGTGGAATTAACATTTTGCGAATTTACGAGACACTGCGGTTCGTTGTAATTCTTTTAAATAGACTACAGAAAACGAAACTTAATATACTGGGTCGCTTACGTTCATGAAAAGATTGAAAAAATTCTGAAATATTTAAGTTTCTATTTTAATAATCGTTTAAACGTCGAATGTTTAAAGCATTAACCCCTTGCCGTACCATTTCCTTTACATTTACAGTGATTAGAACGAAATTAACCCAAAAAATATCGTAAAAGAGTAGATTTATATTTTTTGTATGGCCTCAATTATTTGAATGCTTAAATATTGATTACAAGCGAAACAAATATTTCATGTAAAAATGAAGGCATAAAATTCATATTTGTTAGATATATAATATAATATAAAATAATATAAAATACAATATAAAAGAAATAATGATACATCAAAAGAATTAAAGAATATTGTGACGTTATTTTAAATTTGTTACAACTATTAAGGGAGGAAGCACATTTTATTTAACAATTGGATGTTTCTTGTCCTGTAATCACGTTCAAATCGCGAATTATTTAGAGTCACCAAGACTGAACTTCGATTAAATTTCTTAATTTTCGCCTCGATTCTTCCTCAATTGAACAGCCAAATTTTAGTTCCGGATCACAGCGTGTCGTTACGAGTGATAATACAAAGGACAGTCGGACGCAGTCATCCCGGAAACGTTTATTCGTCGGATTTCGCATAGTCGTGATGGTGACGTTGTCAGTGAAGTTTTCAACAAATTCGGCTGTCCTCGAACAATGACAAGCGGCGCGTACCGCTGTGCGTATTCTCTAAATGACTTCGCTAGACAATATGAAACAGCGAATTTAGACAGAGTATTTAAATTCGGCATAAAATAAACGCCTCTTCGATCATCCCTCGCAACTGTTCATTGCTCTATTATACTTATAGCTCGCCTCTACATCGAGTATCGATTCGTCTCGGATTACAGGTCGTTGGAAATAGGATAAAAAGTACGATCCATCATTAAAAAAGCTAGCTATCCCCTTGATATCTTCACTTGTAACATCATAATCGACCAACTATCCTCTGTTGTATCTTAGACAGCTTTAACTACAAGTTTTATAAAAAAAATTCACAATCGAGTGTAAGCATTCTTCGGTTAAAGGGGTGATTATTATAACAAGTTCGCTAACACGATTTTAGTTTTCGTATAAATCGAAAATATGGTATTATATAATATTTAAAATGGCACTAGGACAGTTTAATGTTTAAGGTGTCTTTAAAAATAATTGTTACATCTTGAAAAAATGTTGCATATACGTATTGGAGCCACAATTACTTTCTTCGGTTAAAGGGGTGATTACTATAACAACTTCGTTAACTAATGCATAATAACGCCACTAAAAATACTTTACTGTCACATTACAGTGCTGTTTATACCGAAGAACTTTTGTTAATAAATGGTAAATCTCGAAAACCAACGGATATATTTAATATAAAATGGATGTACACAGAATATGTTGTTCACCCTATGTAGCGCTAGGAAAATGCGCATTCCCTTCGTTTAATTGTACCGACACGGTGAAACGCATCATTTCGCGCATGGGAGTGGCTGCAGCGCTATGAACTTCCCCATAAAACGAGTCTACTACTTTTCGGTGCGTTCGCAGGGAAGTTTGAAGAAAATTGGAGATTGTTTCTTAGGGATGCTCCCTTATGAAACCGCAGCGTGAGTGCGCATAAAGTAACCTAGCTCAGCTATGGTGGTCCGCAAGGCTGGTTCGCTCTGTTATTTCACGCTCCGCGTTGTAGACCGTTGCGGTCAAAGGCGAATAATGTTGTGAATGAAAACCTTATTAATCCGGGCAGCGGACGTTGTTCTCTCTCGCACAAGCCTCTTTCCTTTTCCAGCTTGTAACGGTAAATGCCTGAAATTAATATCTTTTATTTTCTCGCCGGGGAGAAAACAGAGAAAAATAATACGTTAAGATTAAACAAAACGGCTCACTCCATAAACTTCGTGTTCACCACGCACAATAATAAATTTCTACGTTGTTGCTGCACATTACGGCTCTTCATGCAGTTTACCGTACTTACGGGGCCAGCAACCAAACGGTGAAATATTTTCAAAATTTGTTTAATACCTTGGACAACAGTGATTCGCCTTTAGAGGACGAACCAAGGTCAAACGTGTTTTTATAGTATTTATTTAACGCATTGGTCGTCCCAGCTTTTTTTTACTCTCCACGAAAAAGTACTAAGCCACTTATGGCTGAAAACCATTAGTTCAGAAAATATTTTAATCTTACTGTATGGGATTACGCCATTTTCAAATTGAAATATTTCCGGAATTAATGGTTTTAGACCGTAAGTAGCTTAGTACTTTTTCGTGGGGGATTACAAACTACATCGATCGGTGTATTAAAAAATATATATTATGCAAGTTCAAACACAGTGCGCAGTTTGTTGTAACCACTATGCTTGTGACTGTACCAACATAAAATGTACGTACATTACATTTATTTTTATTACATTGTAATTCATTTGTTACATTTGCTGTTCCAGTTAAATTTATGGGTTTATTCTATTTAAATATGTGTAATTATGTTTTTCCACTTCCTGAAGAGCATCATATTATTCACCACATTTTTATATGACTCTCCAACGAGTTTGCCATAACTTCCCCATAAGTAGACCGTGGATTTTATGCATTCGTGACAAAACTGGGTATTTGAAATTTAAAGTAGTGGACGTTTTAAAAATATTTAGAAGAATACAATGTATATTTGGTTCCTATGACTTCATTAAATGGAATTTCATTTTGCATACAGATCCGCAGTATACCCATAAAATTTAACTTCAGGAATGTCCAGGGCATTTGTATTTTTTCAAATCGTAAACGTCATCTTGAAAAATTCCTTTTTTCCACGATTGTCCTCGGCGAATTAAATTATACATTTTTCTAACAAGTCTATCTGTATCTTATCTGGCAATTAATTTTCTAAGGAACAATAAACGAATGCAGACCCGCAGCATAAAAGCTTCTGCGCCGAAACTTCAGCTCGTGACTGCAGATTTTACGTTTCGCAAATCGTGCCGGTAACATTTGAAACTATAAGCTCCATCTAAATTAAATGGTCTTCGTCAGAGAATATGACGTTCTTCTGCTCTTCACGCCGGGTGATATAATTTTGAGTAAACTCTAATACTGCTCTTTTACGCTCCCGTGAAAGAGGTGGTTTTAATGACCTTTTCGTCTACTTTAATCTTTTATTTCTCTGCAAAAATTGCTTTGGAAAAAATATTCCAACTATAAATCAGTCCTTTAAAAGTAAAGTTGTATCGTCGTAATTCGAATACATCGTAAATTAATAATGTAGGAAACGTAAATAAAATAAGTAGATTGTACATTGTTTAGAAGAACCATTAGGTTAGAACAGTCGTTTTTCGTGAAATAAAAAATTTCTCGTAGTTTAAATAAATTTAAAAATCATCGTACACTTTTCATTATTGTGCGAAGCCTTCACGAACATTTTTCTGATTAATTTGCATTATATTTACTCGTTTAATGAAAGGATTTAGTGAAACCTCGATTATCCGAACTAATCCGAACAGATTTTTTACTGATTGGTATAGTAAATTGTATTAATCACATATTCGGTTCGGATAATTGAGGTTCTACTATATCATGGATTAAACGAGTAAATACGCTTCGAATGGTACCGTGTTTGATATCATTTCAATCAGAAAAGTGTCGCGAACACGTTGATAAACGTATAAAGAAATAATTAAAAACAAGACGGTTATGTCAATAAATTATTATTGTCTCACCGATAAATCTATCACGTTACACTTCTCTGGATTACGGGGACAAATTTAAATGAATTATTCTTATGAAAATGACAGATTTAGTTTTTGGTGAAGATTATAATTGAATTTCGGAGGAAGCTGTTGGAGAGAATAATCCCGTTCCTCTAAAGAAAAGTCCGTACCCGGTCGGGCAATAGATTATTTTTTGCCGAGCTCAAAAATGGGTGAGCCAGTTGGTACGGCCCTGGGCGAGGAAAAAGGGGGTTGCAGTGGAAGGAACAGACATCGGTGTCGGTTGTAAATTCAGTGGAAGGGACCAACAGGCAAGAAATCCGTAGCCGTGGCTGATAGCTGATACCAAAAGTGGATGAACGAAAACGAAATCTGCTCGTAATGGTGAACTGGTTATCGGCGGTGCGAGTTTAGTCGTTTCCGCCGTCCTATATACTATATAATATTCACCGAAGAGGACGAATGGCTAACCCTCCCTCCCTCTCTCTCTTTCTCCGGGGACTCTGCCGGTTGTGAAACCCGTATTACGCCTTCCAACTTTTTACGGTATCACTGTATCGGATGTATAGCTACATATATTAGAGCCCGGATCGAATATTCCGGCGCTCCGAATGCATAGAAAATGACGGGACTCCTCGGCGAGCCCTAATACGATTACATCGAATATTACAACCGGCGAATATTCAAGCCCCTCCACAATAAAAACAAATTGAACGGTGAACGCGAAACGCTCGACACGCACACTTTTAGAAAACGAGCCACGTAACAAGTCTCCGATTGAAAAGCATAAATCCCCTCCCCACGTATGCATTCTGTTAACGCGATATCGCAATCCTTATTCCTGGAAATCCGTCGAATTTTTGACTCCGCCATTGTGCGTCGGATTAGGACTTGTCGTAGTAAATGCCGCTTTTAAATGGGAATTTTCACCCATTAATTCCTAAGCATGTGAAACGATTCGAGTTTGGTGCTTTATGCAAGGTAACAATTTAACTCGTTTGAACAGTGATTTTTTGACAATTTTCCTGTCTCATGAACAGATTGGTAATTCGTTTATCTTCAAAGGACGGTGCCCCGACTGCTACCTATTTTAAACCATTTTGTTTAATAATTATATTAATTGTAGCTCTCAAACTTTGTCGTAATTTATTACATTTATACTAGCTTACCGAGTTGTCGTCATTGTCGTTGTTGTATGCGTTAAATCTTGAAATCGAATCTCAGAACTCAATGACAATGTAATATTTAAAAAAATTTTTTTGTAAAAAGACTGTGCGTTAAGGATTTAAACAATATTTTTAAATATTCTCCTTCATGTTCCCTACTCCGCGCGCTCCCTACTCCATTATGCGTATCCCCACTCCGACCCCGCTCCACTGGCGCACTTCGCACCGAAGGGCTCAGTTTACTTACTGGGTTGATTTTGATTAAGCGGGCCTTACTAAATACGCTCGGTAGTAAACACTAAGAAGTAGAATATAAAAAAACTTTTTAAAAACCACGCTTTTATTAGATTGCACTAAAAAGGAGAAAATAATATTTTTTGATATCAGTGACCATAAATAAAAGCGTGAAGCGCCCACGAATATTACGTTAATATAGTTTAGCGCTCCACGCTTTTATTTATAGTCACTAATACCTAAAAATATTATTTTCTTCTTTTTAGTGCATTCTAATATAAGCGTGTTTTTTAAAAAAGTTTTTTTTTAATTTGTGGAGCTTACATTTGCTTTTAAAGGTTCATAAAGGAAGAACCAAATACATATAAAGACCCGTTTTATTTTACATTTTTTATTCTCCGAAGTCAAGTCACACTCGACAAAGGAGTACAAGGGCTTAACAATAAATAATGAGAAGAATTGAACAAAAAAAGACTCTTGTACTTCAAAATTATCTGTTCATAGTCCCAAAAGCGTGGTCCAATATATCCAATATTTATTCTACAGAAAATTATTAAAAATCATTTATTAATCATTCAACTTTATTTGTTAGGGAAACGAGTCGTACCCGTGGAAATTTGTTCCGGGAGAAGTTTTCTAGAATGTACGGTGACTAATTTGAACGTCCCCGGGATCTGACAGTGCCGGGTCCTGGGTTTCGGCAAAAATATAGATTTACGCTATTTCCGCAAGCGGCGATTCGTTTTACGGAAATTGAAACAGGATATAATTTCGTGAAAAATCTGCCGGGGGCGGGCGACGTGAATTCTCCTCGAAAGACGTCCTACAGGACACACCCGGCTCACAATAGAAAGCTACACGTCATTGCCCGATACAAAAGTGGGTGACCAGAAATCCCCTAAATCTGTGGCCTGGCACGAATTCAAGTTGCAGTTTAACTGATACGTTCGAGAGAAAAATGGCGAATGGCGCAGTGGAAACAGTAACGAGTTAAATACAGACCACCGCGAAAAATCTGCTCTAAAACGGGCCCTTTATTGAAGAGCATGTTAAACATTACCGCTATTCCCAAGTCCGGGACGAACGCGTTGCCAAAATTTTAACGTCTTCCCTTAACTTCTATGACTATGGTCACGTCTGCTTTAAAAATTGCGATATTTCATTCCGCAACGTTCCCTTCTCCTTTTTTGCACTGGAACTGTGTCAAAATGGCGGGTGCAAAACTTTTTATTGGTCGCTTTTTATGCAAAACAAAAATCGTCTGCATTTGGTGCGAGTCTTGAGAGCTACGTCGATTATGTATTTCTTTTATCAACTATCTTAATAGATTGGAATCGGTATAACAATATTTTTAAATTCGTTTTTGATACAGCCGTTTTACAGAAGTAAAATAGGAAATAGATATCACAGAATAACAATTAGATTTTAAATATAAATTATTAGAAAAAAGAAATAAGATATTGTTAATGTTATAAGTTATATATCTTTTTTAAATGCACAAATTAATTTACGACTCATACAATCAATTAGGAGTAACTTTATGTTCCATCCAAATCTTTTATGGACTCAATTTTGATATTCAATGATTATGTATAAGACAAAAACACAAAATTTCGGTGGTTTTTAAATTGTAATCGACAAACTCAAGAAGGAAAGGCTAAAAAATGTAAAACTCAAGCAATTTTAATCGTCTTCTATTAATAACGAAAAAGATTCCTAAAGTTTATTTAGAATCAAAACATCTCCTCCCGTCGCTAACGACCGTAGCAGCTGATGCAACGTAAAATAAATATTAAATAAAATAAAAAGATTTAACGTTAACCGAAATTCTTTATCGTTAACACTGAAGATTTATTGATCTTGATTGAGAAATATTATAGAAATCTTGAAAAGACCTGAAGACGAGTTTGTACAAATTATATGCAGTTGCACGTTAATTATGTTATACTTAATTACGTAAAATAAATGATGGAGAAGAAATTGTCCATTTCAATTGTCGTGAAATCAAGAACGAAGGCATTCGGAAAAATTACGAGCTGCGGCTCGCTTTAGTCCCATGGTTAAGCGAATGCAAAGCGGCAAAGACAAAAGGCTGGGTCGGAGGTAACGGTGAAAAATAAGAAAGCGTTCTCCTATTTGTTCGAAAGACAAGTGTAATTACGCGAGGAGAATTAATTACAAATGCGGAAAAGGTAAAACGCCGCCTCCTTCCTCTGTTTTTGCCGGGCGAACGTTATTTAAGTTCAATTTGTCTTTCACCGATGTCTTTTTAACAACTGCGCGAAAGGGCCGGTCCTGTTTAATTAACATCTCCAAATTGCTTGCTAATGTTGTACTTTGCTCCCTTTTAAATGCGTTCGCTGCTTCCGATTATCAGAAAGAAAAAAAAATGAAACGAATCGCTTGAGAATGCAATCTTCGGTAGGTAAATATTCGAGTATAAAACGCTGGCAGGTCTGCTCCACTGGAAAATTAGGTTCGCCGAGCTTTGTCGTCATTATGGCAACGCGGGTTTTTCAAAATTAAATCGGATACAATAAACAACAATTTTTATTCGAGCATGTAGTGTCACAAGTGTTTATTAGGCCTTTAGAAAAATCCAATTCTTGTTTAGCATACCTTTGACTATAGTCGGTACGGAAAAAGATAAAAAAACACTATATATTTAAAAAAACTGACGGTACTTGGAATATGCAAAATCATAAAGTTACTATTTTTTCGAAGAAGAAGAATTAGGAAAAAATATATTTTGATGAACTGTGGCTCCATTACATATGTGCAACATTTTTTCAAGATTAATAACAGAGTTTTCAAATTCCAGATTTTTCCATGTTTTTCGGCTCAACATGTCTTCATGTTTTTTTTAATAAAGAATATTAAAATATTGTGCGAATTGGACAAATTGCGGTAATGCGGTAACAGGGTATGTGCTGAAGATTAAACAAATTTGCGCGGTTCTGTAGAGTGTCTTATCGACGCGGAGTGTATTAGGGAACTCGAGCCGAGAGGCGCGGAGATTGAATTATGCGATTCTCAGCGTGTCGCGGTATCGGTGATCGAAAAAGGAAAACTCGAGTGGTCGATGCTTTCCTGCCGATGAATAGCGACGATTCCCCCAAGTCGAAGCGCCTGGGGGCTTCAGGAACCTAATTAACGGACCGATTCACGGAATCGGTCGCACCACCACCGCCAGGGGCGTCTCGCAGGGGTGCTGTTTATGCCGGCCATTGTTCCCCCTGAGACGACCCCGCGAACGTGTTAATTAATTTCCGTTCGAATGTTTCGCTTCTGCCGAACAATAACGCTAGTTTTTCTCGAGAGCCACCAAAGTTCCCATTTGCTAACGATATGCATTCGCTAGTCACACCACTGACGTCACTAGGCATTCTACTAAGCAAGTCGAACAATAGTAGCAATCGCAATAATAAATATCATTATTTCGATCTCATTCAAATTATCCGAAAACGAATCGTCGAACACGTAAGGTGAAATACTCTAAGACTGGACAGCATTTTTTGCTACCTTTAATTTGATCAATTAAAAGTTTAATCAAATTAGTACAATTGCTTTAATTTATTTTCTGATCGAACCTTTGCGCCGAGATCATCAATACCTCTTGTTATAAACAACCTTACGATCGATAAATAGCAAACACATTTAATTTGATCAGCTTAGATCAGTGGTTCTTAACCTTTTTGAAGTCAGGGAACACTTTCGATCATATGAAAAATTTGCGGAACACCAAAGTTAATGATCCAAAAAATAAACAAAAACATCACGCGTAGAAATAAATATATTTTAGACAATATATTGTTAAATATACCGGGTTATGAAAACCACCCGTCCAGGGGTGTTAACTGATTGACTGATAATCAATGCGTTTCTATATCTACAGGGTGTCTCAAAATTCCTTCAACAGCCGAAAATTGGAGATTCCTGAGATCATTTGAAGCAACATTCTCCTTTACAAAAATGGCGTACGCGGCCTTCTAAAGGAGTTATTAACGAAAAACCACAGACCAATCAGAGCGCGACCTATACGCGTGTTGGCACAGTCGGCCCGGCGCGCCATCTGTCAATTGGCCGACTGCTTCCAACACGCGTCTAGGTCGCGCTCTGATTGGTCCGTGTTTTTCGTTAATAACTCCTTAACAAAGCCACTGACGCCAGTTTTGCAAAGGAAAATGTTGCTTCAAATGATCTCAGGAATCTCCAATTTCCAGATGATTATATATCTATTTTTATCTATCCCGAATAACATTGTTCGGGAAGACAATCCTTCATCCTTCCTAGGATCCTCTGGTGACCGAATAAGGACCGTGTAACGCCACAGTATCGCGAAAAAAAGTGATTCTCGTTTTTGGATCTGCAGCGAAGAAGTTAGTTAGCCTGGATTCGTCGCTGTCGCAAGATCCCGGTCTCCATCGGAATACTGTCTCTGGGATGATGCATCGAGGAACATTTTCAGCGACATATTTCGTGGGTTGTTTCGTCGGTGTAGAAACGGGAGCGAGCGTCGCGTCGCGTCAGCCGGAAGGGCCCGGCGATATTCGGAGCTCGTAAAAATAGCGGAAGGAAAACGGTGAATAGGTGGAATCCAGAGGAAAGAGCGCGGAAGGACCGAGGCCATGGAATAAGGTAAAAGGGATGACTGGGGCTAAGCGGGTCGGACAGAGAACGATCGTGGAGCGAAACGGGCAGATCCGAAAAAAAAGAGGAAAAACTCTCTCAGAAAGAGAAGGACCGAGGGCTGTAGCGGAAATGGTTGCGCGGAGAGAGGAAACGTACGGCCGCTGCGTACGACATTCGAATTACCTGGCGCCAATAACGATATTTATGAGACCTATCAGCCGTCTATCGATTTTTCGGGCACTCGAAGATTTGAGTCCAAGTTCTCGCGACTCTGTAGCCTGTATTGAAAGTGTCTCGCGCGTCTAAGACCTTGGACGTGCGTTCATCCTCTTATTGTTTGCTTCTTGGACCCAATTCTCAATCTAGAGTCAACGTTACTATAAGACGAACCCACGGAGACCAAATTCTCGTTTTCTCCTTAATAGTTATTTTTTTGGTATATCATAAATAATATACATATTAACCCTTAGCACTCGAGGATGCTATTGTTTAAAATATTGTTTACATTATTAGATACGTCGGTATCTAACCAATTACATTTTTTTTCGATAATTGTCTTACAATGTATACTGTTCTTTGCCACGAATGCCATGAATATGTCGGTGAAAGTTCCATAAAAAAAAATAATGAAATAATGAAAAATGGAAACGTTTTGTAATTGGATTCGTTATGTTTTTTCTCTTTAATAGTTATTTTTATAGTATAGCATAAATAATATACATATTAAAAATGTATTTTGACGATAAAATTTTGGGGAAAAAACTAAAACAATACTCAGTTCTTTGTTCAAGTTACTTAATTCAAGTTCTTGTTCGTAGATACTATCATTAGGGCTACTCGATACGTCAACAAATTCAAATTAAAGTATCTAAAGAAGGTAGACCCATTTTGAAAAAATCCAAAAGGACGTCTATCCATTTTTCGGGCACTCGAAGATTTGAGTAGAAGTTGTTGCGGCTCTGTCTTCTATATTGAAGGTGTCTCGCGCGTCTGAGAACTTGGACGCTCGTTCATCCTCTTATTGTTTGCTTCTTGGACCCGCTTCCGAACTGATTAGGAGGGACCTTCCGTATGCTTGTCCACTCCCCATCTGCTCCGGGCTTTTGGGTGGTTTCGGTACGGCGGACAACTAATTTAACCTTTATCCGTTGTCCTCCTCGTTTTTCAAGTCGGGAACAATCGTTGCCAGGCATCGAATTACCGGGCAACCGGTAATCCGATATAGTCTGCGTCGAACGACTTCGTTGGATTCCGCAGGAAATGCAGGTTTTAACGTCTTGCTCATGTAGTACTCGAGCGAACCAGGCAATGATGATTACAATGGGCGTTCTACGCGGCCCGATCGATCAGTCGAGCCACTCTAATGGCAAATGAAAGAAAATAGGAATTATTCAAGCGCGTTGCGTGAAACCAGCAGTACCCTTCAACGGGACACGCCCACGCATTACAATTTACCCTCGGAGAGAGAACCCTTATAATATGCTCGTGGACGAAATTGTAAGATATTCTGAGAAATTATGGGATTTGCAGATTAGTGCTGGTTTTATGTTAACACTGGAGGGAACGCGCAGTAAAGCAGAAATGTGTTGTTTTATGAGAATGACAGGATTTAATTTATCTAGATTTTTAAGACGTTTCGTTATACACTCCGGCGAGTTATGGTATGGTAAACAAGGATTTCGTATATAGCACAGTCCTAAATCGCGGCTGTTCTGTTATAACACAATATCGTTAGAACACGGTTTCCACGTAGCACGATTTAATAGACTTGAACATAATTGTTCGAATTCTAAATTTCGTTTAACACGGTTTCTACTTAGCAAAATACCGTTTCTATGCTTGAATATAACACGGTATCTAGAAATCTTAATTTAATTTTAAACTTAACTTTATAGGAATTCTTATAATTATTTAATTTATACTTTGAAAATAGTTTTGCTGTCACACGGCACCTACTTTGAAAGTAGTTTCGATATAATAACACGGGACTTACTTTGAAAATTCAGCTTCGATATAGCACGGTAATTTTAAAAAAGTTTCGATATAACACGATCTCTACTTAGAAAATACTATCACTTTTAAGTTTCGCTCGAGACGGTTTCGATGCAACACGAAACGAGTTGACTATATTATAAGAGAATTTTTAATTACAAGTCAATTGCAAAGAAAACAATAACCAACAGTTCTAGAAAATTCTTATATAATATTTTATATTCTTGTATATTCTTGTTTGTTCTGGTAGACACTTGTGTATACTTGTACATTCTTGCATGTTCTTGTTTGTTATTGTATCTTCTTGTACATACTTGTATATATTCTTGTATATTCTTGTATATTCTTGTATATTCTTGTATATTCTTGGATATTCTTATGTATTCTTGTATATTCTTGAATATTCTTGTATACTCGTCTATATTCTTGTATATTCTTATATATTCTTGTATATTCTTGGATATTCCTGTATATTCTTGAATATTCTTGAATATTCTTGAATATTCTTGAATATTCTTGAATATTCTTGTATACTCTTTTATATATAATAATTAAATAATTAAATATAATCTTTTATATATAATTTTATATATAATCTTGTATATCCAAGTCAATTGCAAGGAGCAAAAGTCCGATGATAATTAATATTCTCTTTTAATAATCAAGTAAATTGCAAATAGAGAATAACCAGCATTTAATAATCGTAAATGAATTTCATATCATGGCGACAATATATGTAATAAAGGCTATACCATATACTATAAGCACAGTATGAAGCTCGTCTAATTTTCGGAGCGTCTTGTAATTTTATCCCGTAACATGGTCGCACGAGAGCGACGCGACGTGTACGATAGTCAAATGAATTTTGCAGAATCAAAGGCAGAGGTGAAGTTCGGTCTCGCGCGAGTTTCCGTCGATAGGTATCGATCGTACATTACATATAGCAGGATGTTGAATAAGCTACCTGAACGATATGATGTAGAGCTGTAAAAGAATATTACGTGTCCAATTCCTCTCGAGTATTTTATCGCCAGACCGGATTTATGTAAGGCTCGTATCTCCGTCCACAAATATAAGAGCTCCCGCTATAATTTCACCTAACGCCAAGTCCCATTCGACTTTTCTTCATTCCTTTCGTTCAAGCTTGAAGTACAAAGGTAGTATTAGTCTCATTTCCAGTCGGAACATCAATACATGGTCTCTAGAACGCTCTAGAGACGTTCCATGTTTCATAGATTAAGCAATAAAAAGGCAAATTGAGTTGTAGACATAACGCCGCGGGCAGAGGGTCGTTTCCTTTTATTTTCATACTCTATTAGATCATAACGGCCCGCTTCGGAGATTTCAGCGCCCAGTAAATCGCGAATCAATAATCATTATATCCACGAGATGTCTCGGGCTATTTGTGATTATGCTCATCGTGTGCGCATGATGTACATTGTAATTAGTATATTATTCTGGTTGATCTAATGTCGATCTATGACGGCGACGTGCGCAATTAACCGTGCGAAATAAATTAGATCTTTCGGAAATTGTATCCTTTATTGTGCGATTTATTACTACTGTACATATTACTCTTCTTGATCAAATTTATTTTTTAATTCATTCAATATTAATAATAATAATATATATAATAATTCGTCCAATACGAACGATATTCTTAGGCAGTTTCTTTTAAATAATTGATTGTTTACAAACCACATATATTGATTTTTAAGAATTTTTTCTGGAAAAATTCATTGCTTTTTTAAAATGAATTCATTATTCGAATGGATGTATAAAAACAGAAATTTTATCGAGCAAACGATTTTTGAGAATATTAACTTTGCACCAAACTACGTTCGTTTATCTCTAAATCTTTATACAATATTTAAATTCATCGCTTCTCGCGTACGGAAACAAACGTTTTTAATCGAAAATATTCCTTCCCCATCTACTAAATAAAATAATATAAAATCTTGATATAATGTGATAAAAATAAGTGTTTAAAAAGACTAAATAATTTATACAGCGGGGAATATCCGCAATATTTTTAACCAATTTTTTAATCGTGTTATACGAGTACATATCGTACATTTACTATCATATGAAATACATATACAAAGTCCTTTTCAACGGTTTTTTGATCGGATTATACGGGGATCCACTGTATTAACAGAATTTTCATGAATCTTTTACTTGAGATAATGCAGCTCCGTGAAATTGTTCCGCCTTCCGGAAAAGAGGCTGTTACTCAGCCATTTTCGAAGATTTTGCAACAATAAAAGTACCATAAGTTGTGCACCATATATAATTTAGAACAAGTTACTTGTTTAAACAACAAGTCCATTGAGTTTTCTAAAAGAAATTCTCAAAGAGCACCTTGCATATTTTCAGATTAAAAATAAACATTTGATCTATCAGAATAATATTGTAATAATAAAAAATCGTACGATATATGGACTCTAAAATATGTTACTTGTTTAAACAAAAGGTCCAATAATTTTTCCAGAAGGAATTTCAAAAAATTTTCTTGGGATGAACATTGAACTCGATTAAAGATTTAATTAATCAGAATAATATCACAGTTGCCAGATGTATAATATACATAATTCGAAAAGTGTTTAAAAAAGCGTTCACTATTTTTCCTGAAGAAAAATCTCGAAGATCGTTTCGCATTTTCAAATTAGTCAGGCGTGATCCCTTACATACAATCACAGGAAGTTCTGCGTCGAATTTCTCTGTTACAGAACGATTTAAGAAGCCGTAAACTTTTTAACGAGGATAGGGAGAAAGCCTGGTTACGTTCTACTCCAGATTTTAGTTATCCTTATAGTCCTTGAGGCACAGTAACTGGAAACAACGGGAAGTCTTATCGTTCCCCCTTCTATCCAATTCTAATGCGTCTTGCGGCTATTAATTTGTCTGTTAAGGGAAGTAGTATGTAGGTACACACGTACAGGACTGGAAGCTATGCAAGGAGTTTCCTGAAACAATTCGAGCATTTCACGCGACGAACACTATTGCTATTTGACCTTATTATACAAACACCAGGTGCATACCGCTCCCCGTGACAGATATTCCACGTTGTTTTCCCAAAAACCGAAACAACCATTTAAACATTCTACACATAGCAACAATGACCTCTATATTATACAATCTACTTAAAGCTATATTTTAAAATGGCACTCTTCACTGTTGCATTTAAATGCCACATTTAAGTTTGGTTTTTAATTCGACAAAATCTTTGTGAAGTTCTTAAAAGTCATAATTGTTGGTGCGCATAAACATTAGTAAAAAGCGAGCCAAAAATGAAAATATTATGAACATTTAGAAAAGTGTGCACCAGCATATGTTGTTTTGTAGAAATTACAATATCCTGAAACCTCTCGCAGCATTCTAATGGAAGTATATTTGTAATTGCAATAATTGTAAATTAAAAAATGTAGAACCGGTCATTGTTCAAAGTAGTACAATATTAAATTGTAATTAAAGTCAACAATCACCAAACTCTAATGAAAGTATGTTTGTAATTTCAATAATTGTAAAATAAAAAATGTGGAACTGGTCATTGTTCAAAGTAGTACAATATTAAATTGTAATTAAAGTCAACAATCGAGATTGGCTGATAATGTTATTATAAACCGAATGTATTTATTGTCCATCGACTATTCGAAATTCGTCGCTACACTTCCTATTTTACATAGAACATTTATAAAAATAATTCCAAGGCAGGTATTTTAAAATTAATGTATTACGAATTTCAAGAGCTTCGTGGAGCCTCGGTTTGCAGCATCCATTAGACGAAAATAGTTTAGCAGTAATGATCGCGTGTATTTTCGCAAGATTCGTCGAAATGAAGTGATCATCGAGAATTCAATTTGAAATATTGGAATTTCACGAACGAAAACACACTCGGCTGCGTCGCATCTATGAAATTTGACTTGGAAAATAGTGACATATTTCTGGGGATGCACAGCTTTATCGACGCACACCGTGCCAATTTGAATGCGCGTCGTGCGAACTTTTCGACCGTTTAGCCCGGCTGATTAATGCAATTGTATATACACTGTATTCAATAATGTATCGAATAGTTGATAATATTAATGTATCGGTCAGTGCCGTTATACCTTCCAATTATGTTCATTACAAGCGTGTTGCCCCGAGCGTGCAGAAATAATGCTTTTTATTATTATCATTATTTAAAGAGTCAATAATGGCGTCGATTAAACGCTGTTCGACGTATCGAATATTGCGCCGTTATTAATATTTTTGGAAATGGGACGGTTGGTACCAACGCGAGAAATTTTATACCTTTTTTTAATTGGGGTCTCGAACGGTTAGTTGATTAACTGAATGTTATTATTCTAGATTGTTTCAGTAAAACAACGTTGAGCAAAAACGTATTATTTAATGGATGCAAATAATTGAAATCGACTCGTACCAAAACTTCTGCATGGAAGCTCGTGTAACAATAAAAATTGTAGAAATATTTAAACACATTTCCGAATTTTGAAAAATTGTCGATATTTAAATTGCGATTTCTTTGTGCAAAAAAAAAATAGTACGACAATATACCTGGATTCTTTTCACAGCTTGAAGTCTACCTTTATTATCCATTATTTATTTTCCTGTAATATATTTTTCCGTGATGTAGCAGGCGAGAAACTGAAGACACATATTTTTTTAAACTATCATAGATTTGAAGATTGAAGCTTGGCTATTTATAACGACGCCTTAAAAATTGATGCACGATTTTTTCCCACTGCTTAATGGAACAAAAACGAGAGACAAGTATAATCGTGCAAAGATTGGCTGCAAAACCGTCACTTAAACGACTGAAAAAGACATGAATTTTTAAGGCGTTAAAAAATTAGAATATAAAAATAATTCCAAGACCCGCATTTCAAAAATAATGTATTACAAATTTCAAGAGCTCCATGGAGCCTCGGTTTGCAGCACACCTCAGACGAAAATAATTTAGCAGTAATGATCGCGTGTATTTTCTGAAGATTCGTCGAAATGAAGTGATTATCGAGAATTCAATTTGAAATATTTGAATTTCACGAACAAATACGTTAAACTACGAAAAGTACTGTCGTACGTCCATAAATTTCAGACTTATCATAATTTATAGATCAGGATAATACAAAGTTTTATAAAATTATTTTTTAAATTAATTAAAGTTTTAAAAAGCCATTTTGTGACATACTAAACGCTGGATTCGAATTTGAATCTTCAGGTTCGAAAACCACGTTAGCTATTAAAAATGTTTTTAATCAGTTTTTAAAAGAAGGAAGATGTTTCGTCCTAGACTCGCTAGAGGACTCATCAGTAAGGCTATCTAGCGGGCCCTGCCTTATACAAGGGATGTTCGAAGGCAATTTGAGAAACGTATTTATCCTGAAGATAAACTACGATCGATAACCAATTAATTAATAGTTTATAGATGCACACAATTTTCATTACAGTGACACATAAACAAAATTACAACGAAGTGTGTGAAATGCAACTTGATGTTCATAGAAACTTTCCAGTGAACGCTTTCAACGGAGAATTCCAATCTGGATATCCCCGGTATTAGAAAAGCGTCACAGGCACCCCGTTTGGGTCGAGGCGGTTCAAATATTATACGCAAGAAATTTCGAATGAAATTTCGCCGGACCCGAACGGAAGTTTCGAGAGTTTCGCGAAACCGATCAATTTCGAAGCGGAAGGACGGACGGACGGACGAGCGAGCCGAGTCGGGGGTTGGTCGGTACGGCGAAATACGTGTGTAAGTATTTGAATCACGAACCGATCCGGAGTGATTCCGGATTCGCAAAGAACAGGGGAACAGTTTTCCCCCTCGGGGATTGAAATTGTTCAGAAGCATTTCCGAATACGTAGCTTCGTATTTGACCTTCGACACGTCCTCGGTGTAGCAAGTGCACGAGGAAAATCGTGTCAGAGGAAAACCAGAGAGGAGAGACGCGAGAAGAGAGAGGGCGAGATAGAGAGAGGGTTGGTTCGAGGGTGGTTTGCGCGGGCGGGAATGGGTGCGCGAGGGTGGAGGGCGAGGCTCTCTTCCGAGTATGAGAAACGACGAAGCTAGTCGTCGCGCAAACGAATAACTAGAGGTGGTTGTTCCGAACAAGTTCTTGTAGAGAGCATACGTACAGCCACTGCACAGGTACACGTTTTACTTAAGTACGACACACGGCATACGTACACACGGAATTTAATTAGTTGCATACTTGAGAGTACACCGCCGTACCTGCATATGATAGATTCTGCTCGACGCGACCCGCCACGAAAGTTCAGACCTTCATTGTTCTCGTTTCCATCGCGGAAAAGACTGTGCCGCTCGTTTAAACCGCGGTTTAATTATCCGCGAAACCACGCGTCGATACTCCGTGCGTCCTTTTTTCCAATCCGGGCCCCACGATTTTCATGGGAATAGGTTCTAAAATGGTAATGTCATTTTTATCGAGTAGTAACAGCGCCGCTCGATACCTCGCTGCTAGTCGTAAAGGAAATAAATAAAAATAAGTTTTTAAAAACGGACTGGAAAGTATAAAATAATCTTTCCTAGTCTCCAAAAAGATTCCTAACCTCGTACAGATAGTTTTGAAAATACGTGATCGTGAATTTTTAATAGCTATGAAAAAATGAAATCTTACCAATATTTTCATAGCTATTAAAAATTCACGATCACGTATTTTCAGGACTATCTGTACGAGGTTAGGAATCTGTATGAGACTAGGAAAAATTATTTTATACTTTTTAGTCCGTTTTTGAAATCGTGGTATTTTTAAAAATTTATTTTTATTTCAATAATTATTTTCTGCTTTTTAGTCTTTATTAATACTTTGTATACTCACTAAGCTTACTGTAAATTACCAGTTTCAAAGCACTAATAACAAGTTTTATAGTTTTACTCTTTTTATAGTTTTATAGTTTTACTTATTCGTTGACATAACTTTTTAGTTGTTAACTATTTCTTTATGGTATTGTTACCAGTATATTCCTAGCATTTTTCTGTTTAAAACTATACCATTTGGGTCGTGTTTACTCGGTTATTTCACGATAAAGAGGAACAAATAAAGTGGCACAATTATTGAAAACATTATGACTTTAGAAAAATCCATTATTTTTAGTGAGAAAAAATTCAGGACACTCGACAAACATTACAGGATAATTTTGGAAAATTTCTGATTGAAAAGTTGAACAGTTTTTCTGGAAAAAAAATATCTAAAAATAGCTTAATGCTACAAACGTCGCACAATCTGTCAGCAATATGCAAATCGATCGAAAACGTTTGGTAATGCGTTTGTCAGAGAGATACTCGACTTTTCAGAACACTTTGATTTGTTGTAAAGGTTTCTCTTGGTTGCGTGCAGTCTGTAAGCATTGCAAATAGGGGAGTCGACTTCGCAAGAAGCTTCTTGCTTTTCTGCCCGAGGAAAAAACAGCAAGCTAGCTGCATTTCCATAGCGCGTCACGTCGCGAGAAAAAACTTGTACCCCCTTTTCAGCCCCGTCGTTTCTGGTTTACTCTACGATCCCAAGGAACGACTGCCAGTGAAATTCAAAATGGCAGCTTTGGCGTGAGTTCACGTACTACAGTCTCCGACGTAGGTAGAAGCTATCTACAAGATCGAAATCGAAGTAATGCGAAGAATCGCTTTGAATTCGGAAGGCCGACGAACGAATCGATAAAAACAATTGATTCTGCGAGCCTGTGATAAACGAGTTCCCAGCATTTACTAAAAATGCATTTTAATTTTCATTTAACACATTGCAAGATGCAAGAGCTTACCCCTAGTAGCACAAAAATATTAGATAGATATTTTTTCAAATATTGGAAAAATATTTTTTAAGCCACATTTTTTTATATGAGAAAAATATTGGATTTTAATATTGTATATACATGTACAAGAATAAAGATAATCTATATATTAGGGAAAAATATTCTATTTCTAATATTAAATAAAGATTTGTTTTATTTTTTTCATAATATGAAATAAATATTATTTGTATATTAGGAAAAAATATTCAACTTCTAGTATATGAAATAAAGATTCATTTAATATTTAGAAAAATATATTTTCCTTTTAACAAGAAATAGATATTTCCTGCATATTTGAAAAGAAATATTTGTTACTTACTATAAAATTAATATTGTATGTATATATTTGAATATTAAAAAAATATTGAATCTCTTTTTAATATTATATGAATGTGTATACAATATTTTGTGCTACTAGGGGATGTAATTAAATAATTTTATTTAGTGAAATTATAATACTATCTTATTAGTTTTTCGTACATTTTATTACTATTTTACTATATTATCTTTGTCCATTGTCAATTGCAAGAAATAGGAGGTGGCTAGATATTCAATAATTTTATTTTTATATTTAGTAATACATTTAGTAATTTATATTTAGTAATAATTTTATTAAACCACAGGCAATCGTGGTTTTTAAATGATCTGATATTTTCACAGTTTTGTATTTTACCTACGCATTTGTGTAACTATAAATTAACTTAAGGGATTACTTAACTTTTTGTAATTACAAGGAGGAATAGGTTTCGCCAGCGAGGCCCAATCGCGCGTCTGGTTTTCCCTTTCTATTGTGTAATGGTGATCTGTTCTATCAAGCGGAAGTTCACACAAAGGTTAACAATATCGATGACTCGAAGAAGCAGCGAGATACGACAGAGTAAATTTTAGCTAATGCACTGTGCCGGTATAATATTACGAAGAGGGAAGGATAGTATGGCACGATGCCATGGATTGCAATGCGATCCACCTGCGTAAGGGAACGCGTGGGTGAGCCTGGATAACGAGCCAGGATTAATCGAAAAGAATTTTACCTATGCTTTCACGGTGGTCCGATCCGATCGGCTCGCGATCGTTCGCCTTGGAAAATTACGCGAATCGAGACTGACAACTTCGTTCGCGAGCTGGGAGTGCCGAGCAATTTACTGGAAAATGTTGAGTCGACTCGGAACGGGAATTAAGCACACTTTATTACTACGTTATAAATCGATTTTAATACGATTTTATTAGCACCATTAAAACGCAAAAAGATTAAATATTCAAGTGGAATTTACTCTGATCAATTTCAGATTTCTAGCTACGGTTCCATTAATTAAATTATCCCTTACTTTTTGCGGATTTTCAAGATCGATATTCACTGGCTAAAGTGCTAGTTTTTCCATTTTTTATTTATTAAGCCCTATTATAATATTATAGATATAGATATGTAGTATATTATAGTAGTATATTATATTTATATAATATATAAATAGTATATATAGTATAATAGTATAAATAATATAAATAATAGTATTAATAGTATAAATATTATAATAGTATATAAAACATACACTATAAATATAAATTTCAATAGGATTTTAGTAGGATTATTAGAATGCAAAAAGTGTCAGGATTAAGGTAGCATTTACTGTGATAAACTTCAAGTTTTTAGTTTAGGTTTCATTCATTTTTAAAGTTCATATTCACTATTTAACATGATAATTATTTCAGTTTTTCGTTTATTAAAATGCACCCATTTACTATTTATATACATTGTAAAATTATTGATCTCATTCTATCGCTGTTGTGAGACGCGTTTAAACTGCGACGCCATAGACTCGTTGATTTAAATTGTGGTGCAAAAATCTTAAATGATTTTGATTTTGTGGAATGTTTCAGGTCCCCAAGCAAGCTGTTAAGTTATACCGAGTTTTTATTGCGAAGCCTGCCCGCCGAATTTCGTTCGCCGCGTCGCATATATTTGCACATAGTTTCGAATGCATATTATAGGGATGGAGATGTAGGAAGTCAAACGAGGACTTCTTGCATAGTTTCCCGAATTTTGCATAAGCCTCGCGCGAGCATGTTACAAGAAGCATGAGATACGCGACGCGAAGATCTTGCACGCGTCCTTGATTTGGGAAACACACGGGGCCCCGCAATCCTTGTGTTCAAATCCGGCTGAAATCTCGCTTATGATATATCAGTCGTTAATGCAGAAATGCCGAGCCTTAATTAGAATTCTGGAAGTTTCTTGGCTGCCAACCACCCGGGAACTCGAATTAACCTGCGTTGCTCAAGTATCAATCGCTGTTCACGTTGTACACTGCTCCAATCAGAGAATATTCAGTTAATAAGCTTTCGAAATGGAAATTTTATCTGCGAATTATTTCTAGCAATAATTACATCCTGGCTACGTTATATACAGGGTGTTTCATCTAAAACAGGACACCTATCTCCTCCAATTGTAGGGGGACAAATAATATTTTGTGCACTATTTGGTTCCCCAGGTCATTTAAAGTAACTTTTTAAAGGAATTTATTAACGAAAAAACACTGAATGTTATTCTTTAATAATTCCGTAACGAAGTCGATCATTTTCGCAAAGGAAAAACGTCACCTTTCAAGTACATTTTTGGGACACCCTGTATAATTATCGACTGCAAAATAATGAGAACATTTAAAGGATTGAAAACCACTACTGTATCGCTGATAGCTCATTCAAACTTATTAAGGGAATAAATAAATATCTATATCAGCGTTGACAAATTGTCATTAATTATCTTTCTTAATTGTTGAAGTCCTCAGGGCTTCCGGAACTAAAAACGAAAATCGATTCGAGCATGTAGACTTCCTAACAAAATCTTGCTAAAGTCTCCAGCGCTACTGTGCGTCTAGGTGTTCCTTCGAGTGCTCGATATCTGATGAAACCGATCGGGAGCTGTTCGAAACTATTTGACACGGTAATTTCCATCGGCAAACGTTCCCTCGGAAAGAACGGAGGACTCTCGGAGTTGCCCGTGCAAAACATATCGCTGGAATATCTCGCAAATTATTCCCGGTGCCGGTCAAACAGTTTCGATTGCGAAATTCTGTATCCTTTCGCGGTAAAGTTCTGATACGCGCGCGGTTTCCTTTTGTCAGATATATCCCTTTGTTTAAATAACGTATTTCCCGGGTGGTGTTTTTTCATCGTTGGCCATCGAGCCGTATGCGGACGACATACACGGATGGGTACATCTACGTGGTACGTATCGAGTTTCGGTCGAATGGAGAATTCGTAGACGACGAAATAAAAATATTTAAAAACATAATAACACCGGCAGAAAGTAGGCTGTTTAGATTGGAACGGAAAGAAAGATCCATCACGCTCAGGTGAATCGTCCGGGTTAAAATAACCCGGCACTCGTCGAGCGTGGCTGAAGCGTTTTACACCTACAATTATGCTCCCTCCTATATCGTATTACCGAAGAATGCACTTTATATTTATCAGATTACACTTTGCGGAACACGAACGTAGGAAAACCGAGCGATCCAGTGCCACCAGACTAAATCTCCGCTCCCCCGTAGATTTCCTTCGTCTGGAACGTCGCACGGCTTTTCATACTCACTTTTATTTATTTTAAGCAATTTCAACCATCCACCATGTTTCGTTTCACACTTAACTGGAAGCTGAAACGCTGAGAAACGATCGCATTCAATGGTAGACACGTGGATTTCTTACCCGAGAATTTTCTGTATTAATTATAAAACGTAGGTACAATTCACTAACTTTAATAATTTTTGTTTTTGAATTTTCTTGAATGGGAGGTCATTTTAAATCATTTTTTCTTTTACCAAACTTTTCTCCGTCACTTTGTTAAAGAGTTATTAACAAAAAACGCTTTTGTCGTATTCTGATTGGTCCGTTTTTCGTTGGTCAGTTTTTACCACGTTTTTATTAGCTCGCTTCCTAGTTTGTCTGTACTGTTCCCGATCAGCTAGAGACTTGAAATTGGAAACATAGCTCAGAACTGGATGACAGTGTAATATTCAAAAAAAAATTTTTTTTTAATGTCTATCCGTTTAAGAGAAATAATAATTAAGGAACGGTATCGCGTTCAGCGATCCCCACTCCGCGCGACAACGGTCTCTACTTTACTATGCGTGCGCATTCTGACTCGCCCCCACTCCACGGACCTACTTCGCCCCGACGGAGCTCAGTATATGATAGTAAGTCTCCGCGTGACGATCGGTAGTATACATCATCGCTTTGTTTACCAATGAAATTTACAGTAAGCTTAGTGAGTATACAAAGTATTAATAAAGAGTGATACAAGTATTAACACAAGACTAAAAAGCAGAAAATAATTTTTTAAAACTACCACGTTTTTAAAAACGGACTGAAAAGTATAAAATAATTTTTCCTAGTCCCATACAGATTCCTAACCTCGTACAGATAGTTCTGAAAAATTGTGATTGTGAATAGCTATGAAAATACTTGATAATAATTGATGCATTTTGCGCCCCACGTTTTTCGTTTTAAACCTTACAAGTATTTTCATAATTATTAAAAATTCACGATCACAATTTTTCAGGACTATCTGTACGAACTTAGGAATCTCTATGGGACTGGGAAAAATTATTTTATACTTTCTAGTCCATTTCTAAAAACGTGGTATTTTAAAAATTTTATTTTTATTAATCTTTATAAATTCTATGATTACCAGTCGATATTACAGTATTTTGTATGACAGCGTTCAATCGACTATTCGCAAAGATAACGGGTCAATGACGTATCCTCTCGTTCCCGGTAGCCACGCTCGGTTGAGCTCGGCTCGAGTCACAATAAGAAGTGGCAGAGAAGATGATAGACTAACATATTAACCGAGATCAGAATAACACTGCCATCCGGGAAAGGACGTCTCGAGTACGACAGAAAATACAGTTTTATTTTCGCGGACGTACTCGGAATACCTTCGGTCAAGACGTCTAACGGTTACCTCTCGTTCACCATTCCTGCACGCCTATTCAAAAATATTTGAACGGGTCATGATTTCTCCGTCGTTTTTTGTTGAAGAAGATCAACTAAGATCGTTGGTTGTCCAGGATAAAAAATTATTTTTCTCCGTTCATGCTCAGTTTAAATTTTCGCGTCACTCGACTTCTGTAAGAACTGGAATTTCAAACGCTTTTTTTCAAATAATTAATACGGTTTCTGGAAAACTACTATACTGATCGAATTAAATTTTTCTATTATTATTATTTAACGTCGCTTTTTGAATTCTTATCTTCAATTCTTATCTTCTGCGCGTGTGTGACTATCGGACGGTGCAAGAGTCCTACCAAAATAATTGTTTTTCGAATTTTTCGAAGATACGTTTTCACCCCCCGAACGAGCAGTCGCTGAAGTCTTCATGTATTACACATAAACGCTTACAGGACTCCCTTTCTGCCGAACTGACCCCATTTCCATTTCTCCATGAATTTACACCGGGTACTTCGCAAGATATTCGAGACGCGCTTTCAATTTTAAAAAGGAAACGGCATTTCGTAGAGCGATAATATTGCCGGGAAACGTCTCGGCAGAAAAGTTCACGGGTTGGCAGCGTTTTGAAATCGTAGCTGTCGAGGCGGTTAGGGAAAAAATCTCCGAATGGTATAAATCAGGGAGCGCTATCGTATCACAATATTTGAAATAGAATCTCCTCGATGCTGATTTTCTATTCACGTTTTTCGCATCTTTATTCAATGGGGGGAGATCAACGGAATTGGGTTTGAAGGGGTTCATCTCCTGTATGTAATGTATACCGAATGGAAGGGACGACAAGCATAGAAGTTGCATGACTTTAAAATTCGTCTGACCAAACTTCGACTGGCCTGAAACGTTGGCTGCGCGGAGGCGTTCGAAATAAACTCGATATATGCTAATGCGGCTACTCAAATATCAACGTTCGTTCTTCCCCCGGCAGTATAGAACGTCTTACCGCGGTTTCAACGGGGAAGTACTCTTAAAAATTAAATTCAACTTTGAGGAAACGTATCCGGGGCCAGTGTGCACCGTTCCCGTATCCGAACCGACACGATAACACGACTGTTCGCAATGAACGAGTTCGCGAACGATAGAACAATACACTCTCCCGATACTCGTTTGGAGATATCGGAAATACTTTCGCTATTAAGTTTATAAAGTTAACCAACTAATTTTCCATACATTATTCCGGAATTGGTTTACGAACATGCGTCGGTAAAGTCCAATTGAATTTCATATTGTATTTAATTTTATATTTCGAAGATGACAATACTTGTTATCAAATATATCAATTAAATGAATATATATATAATCAATTTATATTTCATTTATAAAAATATTTCAATTTCAATAATCTATTTTCATGCCGCAATCGAGGTTTGCTTTTATACACTCTTCCATAAATACGTTTATGTAAGTAAAATCGAATTGACCTGTTGATTGTATTTCATTTTTTT
>CM052325.1:5400040-5420385 GCA_028455615.1 Lasioglossum zephyrum | reverse complement strand
TACCACGTTTTTATTAGCTCGCTTTCTTGTTTGTCTGTTTGTTTGTTTGTTTGTTTGTTTGTTTGTTTGTTTGTTTGTTTGTTTGTTCGGTGGCAAATTTTGCAATTGATTTTAAACTAACTTCCTGATGAGCTAGAGACTTGAAATTGCACACATGTTTTGTGGACATTTCTGTCCAATGAAAAAAATATAAGCCTGTGGTTAATGAAGAGTAGTTCCTCAGGATTTAGTAAAGATTCGAACTTGACATACGACCACAGTAATCTGGGTTTTATAGTCCCGTTTCATGCGAGTCCAATATCACAAGAAAAGAGAAAAGCTTCTAACAAAGGAAGAAAAGAAGCTAAATCAGCTATTATCACTTCTCCTCCAGACGAGGATTGAATCCTGTAAAGAGAAAGAAAACTAAGAAAGAAGAGAGAAAAAAATATTTGCTGACAGGAGAGAAATTAAGTAAATAAATAAATAAAGTAGTTATCGGAAAAAGAATATAGAAACTAGCACTAGCTTAATAATTCTAAATTATTTAATTTATCATATCGTCATGGTAAAATGAAATGTATTTGTTAAAAATATTTCCTTTAATGGTTAAACGTTGTTAGCACTATACTGCAGCTCTCATGTAAATTAAACATCGTCAGTATCAATTGTAACACGCGGCAGTAAAATAATCCAGTTATTCTTCCTTTAATAATTTTGATAAAATAATATTCATGAGCTCTTTTAATCGATTTCACTGTTTTAAATTTCATCTACTCATTTTTGCCATAAATGCATAAAATAATAAAATCCATGGTCCAGTCGTTATTGTAAAACTCCTCTTAAATTTAACGCGAATGTACGTCTGCGTACACGTAAAACTGTTAATCTGTTCGATTTTATAAGAATTACATTCGAAAAATAATATTATATTTCATTTGATATAATTTGCTGATTTTTCGGTAGCTTCACGCTAGGAGAATCGCTACGTTTTTATAGTTGTACATCACGCGGCGTAATTAAAATCTTTAAGCGCGAAAAGTGGATTTTATTACGTGGAAATTATGGAAACATTAAATTTATGGGGTACGCTATCTTTTCGCCGCGGGCTGTATATTTAACTGCTATTAGCTCGGCAGATGTCGCGCTCCTAAAAATTCGTTCTGGTTCACAGTTTATGCGGGAGATACAGTCGTTTGAAATCTCCGTCGCGGTATTAAATAAAACACATGTTTATTTTACCCGAATGAGATTCGTAATTGTTCGTCCCGCACGATGGAATAATATTCTATTCCCCTTTGGACATCATTTTCACAGTGAAACCGTCCAGCACATTTCATTCTGCAATTAAGGCAGTTATAAAGTTCTTGAACAAAAGTATTAAATATATTTCACAGCTTGCACTGTTTTACTGGGAAAAATAAACACTGTAACTAGTAAACTAATGTTTTTAATGAACCCAAACATGCATTCATTGGTTCAATTTCGTTTCTCGAAAATGATTCAAGCAGGATAGGTTTCGAACCCGATTACCTTAAAGCGTTTATACCTAGAAATACCGAGACTGCAATAGGATATTTTAGTGACGTTTGATATCACAGTAACACCCCGATAAATCTGCTAATCGAAAAGTTGCGGGCAAATTTTATTAACCTAGACCTTTGAAAGAGGTGAATCGAGGCGCACGCGTGCGCGCACGGTTGCGAATAAAATAGACCATTAGATAATCCTGGCCACAGTTGATCCAGCATCGGTTCTCCGGGCTATTCCATGCTTAATGAAATATTTGTCCGAGGACCGATCGAATATGCTGCCTGGAATAGGACCAGAGTCGCCGGATCAGGGGAATTGATTCGGTTTGACGGGGAAAAGTTACCCTCTCTGCAAAAACCGGAGCAGTCACGTGACAGTGTGGCACATGAATGCGTGGAAATGGCTGGTTGTGGTCCTGGCAAGAATACGCGGCCGATTGATCGAAGCGATCACACACACGCTACTGCTACAGTATTTTATCCACAAATGTCCCTAAAGACTGACCTGTAAATGTCCTAGATCTATCCCCACTACTGCGGGGTATACCCCTTTGAGAAACCCAGAAACTCGAGAGTCCTCGGTCGCCGAGAAGTATGACATCATGCGGCTCGGATATATCGGTGAGATCACCTAATCTGAATGTCTAACTTCTTTATTTTTCATTATCTTTTGTTGGGACTTCGATGACCATATTTGTGGCAATTTTCTAATAAAAATCATACCAAATATGATATAATTCCGATGATATTTACTTGTGTAATGGACAATTAAAGTTTCGGGCGCGAGGGAAGAGTTTCCCATACGCTATTCCTCCTCGCGCCCGAAACTTTAATTGATTTTTATCAGAACAATGCCACAAATATGGTCATCAAAGTCCCATCAAAAAATAATTAAAAATGAAGAAGGACAAACAATTGAACCGCGCAAACATTGTCTTCACCCTTAAATCTAGTAATATTCTAGTTATTTTTAAGTGACATTTTTCTACTAAAAATCATACCAAATGTGATATAATTCCGATGATATTTACTTGTGCAATAGACAATTACAGTTTCGGGCGCAAGAGTTTCCCATACGCTATCCTTCCTCGCACCCGAAATTTTAATTGTCTATTACACAAGTAAAAATCATCGGAATTATATCATATTTGGTATGATTTTAATTAGAAAAATGTCACAAATATGGTCATGGAAGTCCCATCAAAAAATAATGAAAATTGAGAAGTTGGAAATTGGTATTAGCTTTTACATTTCTCGACGACCAAGGTCTCTCGAGCTCGGCTGTCCTTCTCTACGTTCGGCAAAAGTCAAAGAATACTGTCCCTGGCGCATAAATGTCC
This sequence comes from Lasioglossum zephyrum, assembly GCA_028455615.1. Classification (NCBI taxonomy): domain Eukaryota; kingdom Metazoa; phylum Arthropoda; class Insecta; order Hymenoptera; family Halictidae; genus Lasioglossum; species Lasioglossum zephyrum. The sequence continues at coordinate 5,417,534 of CM052325.1, read as the reverse complement.
CTCGGCAGACCCGTGCTGGGGACTTATATGGATAAAATACTGTATTATGCAGAAGGATAGATCTCTCTTGCCTCTGTGCCGTCCCGGGGCTTATCGTGTCATCTCCACACAGTACGGCAGAGATGAAAGGGGAAATAGCATCGTAGAAGGGGAAGGGTAGAATGGGGAGGAGACAAGTCTCAAACTGGCGACACCGAATAGAACCGTTCATTTTCGTTGCTCGTCTTCTTTATCAACGGCGGGCGCACGCGCCGTCGAATTTACGATTTCATAGGAGCTCGTAAATCTGAGATTTCGATTCGTCGGACGGACAATATGGAGCCGTAAAATCGGCGTCTTGAAGGCTTTCGGGGGTTAGCGCGAGAGGGTTAAACGCATATTGAAAAGTGCGATGTATCGGTCGATGCTCTTTAATGAGCTGCAAATACCGTGCGCGCGTAAAACAGAGGGGAGATGGCGGTGCAGTTACGCTTGCGCGCGGCACTGTTACTTGGAAATTAACAATCGGCTACCGAGATTTATGAAAGCGCTCGAGAGTTATACCGCGAGCATTGATACTGTTTGAACCGGCCCGGTATTTGCGTCTCTGCCCGGCGCAATACTTAACCCTCGAACCCCCTCGCTCATTAGATTCCCGTTATCGATGCACACGGTGGCGTGCAACGTTTATTAACGCAAAGCTATTGGGCCCGATGCTATCGCTCTAAATTATAACGTCTCCGCGCGCTCGTTGTCCCCTTTTTAATCTGGCACGGTGTTCTCCTTCGACCGCGATCAGCACTGTCCAATCAATTACAAATTACCACGGGAGTGTATTTACATTCGCTGATGGACGTCGAGAAACGCGATAATCGGCTACAATGTATATTATCTGTCTTCTGGAGTACAGTCAGCCTTTAACCCTCGGATAATGGACGATTTTTATAGCTATACAGGGTGAGACACCTGCAGCAGCCCATCCTGAATAACTAGGCTGTTATTGGTGTTAGGAAAAAATGCATCAGATGGAACTTGCTTAGTTTCAAGAGGGCATTAATGTAGGATAGGCTATCATGAATTTATTATATGAATATTATTTATTATATTTATATGAATTTTTATTTAGATGTATTAGCAAGAACTCAATATTCTATATACTTTTATACTCGGAGCTAATTTAACTCGAAAATTATACATTTCTTAAATGATTAGTAATTAGTTAGGTCTCAACATATTTAATAACGTAAAAAATATCGTGAATGATGGAACAGCAATTTTCAGTAGTGCCTCTGAGTATATAATGAAAATAAGAAAACTTTTTAAAAACCACGTTTATATTAGAATGCACTAAAAAGGAGAAAATAATATTTTGAGATATTAGTGACCATATATAAAAGCGTGGAGAGCCTACGAAGATTACATTAATATAGTTTAGTGCTTCTTGCTTTTATTTATAGTCACTAATATCTAAAAATATTATTTTCTCCTTTTTAGTGCATTCTAGTATAAGCGTGGTTTTTAAAAAGATTTTTTTATATATTTTTTAGTCTTTACTACCGAGCGTATTTAGTAAGGCCCGCTTAATCAAAATCAACCCCATAAGTAAACTGAGTCCTTCGGTGCGAAGTGACCCAGTGGAGGGGGATCGGTGTCGGAGTGGGGACGCGTAGTGGAGTAGGGAGCGTCGCGCGGCGAGGGACGAAGACGAATATTTAAAAATATTGTTTAAATCCTAAACGCACAGTCTTTTAAAAAAAATTTAATATTGCATTGTCATTGAGTTCTGAGCTATGTTGAAAATTTCAAGCTCATCGGGGAGTGATTTAAAATTCGATTTCAAGATTTGACGCATACAACAACAACGACAACGAGGTAAAAAGCGTGGTAAAAAGATGTAATTAACCGTAACAAGATCACAAGACGCATCCACCAACGACTCGCACAGAACTGCCGTTTCGGCCACGTCTCTCGTTCGATCGGACTCTCTTCGACGTTTTTCAACTTTTTGTGTTCGTTAACCTTTACGCTCGTCAATTCTTCGCGCTTGTCACTTCTTCGCACTCGACACTTTTGCGCTTGTCGCATACACACATTCATTAGGTCGCTGTGCGATGTTTCTATTTCCACATTAATCTGATGTGAGTAGCTTTTTTGTAGGTGGACTCGTAAAGGACATATGAAGGTCAAGTTCATTTTTTTTAAAAATAGAATGTCCAATATTTTTCATCGAACTCGGATGAAGCACAAAATTCTGCTTGAAAAAGTATTGACATCGTAGATCTAATAGTTAACGAGATGTTGTCGATTGAATTTCCCACCACGCTCCGAGGAGAAACGTTATTCGTGCGACGTGATGCGTGCAATCGCCATAGATGTTTTCACTTCGGTCGTGCGGTCTTGTGCGTACAGTATTGATGTATATTTTTTTTTTACAAATGAACTAGAGGACACCAGTTTTTCTGTGAATATTTTGGAAAATTTGCATTTAGTCTGAATAGTTGAATTAATGAAAACCCACCCTCTTGTTGATAGAGCGGTTTTGTCAAGAATATTTATTTATTAAAGTTGCAATCCTGCGTTCAGAATTATTTATCCATCTCGACATGAATGATGAAAGAAGCAGTAGAACTCGTTGTTCACAACTTTCTCGTCCGAGTGGCCGAGTTTTCATGCATTCAGGAAATAAAAATGATTAATGCACCCGATTCTTAATAACCCGATTAATGTTAGCGCTGAATAATTAATGACATTCTACGCGTAGTCCAGAGTTACGTCTCAGACAAATTTCAGGAAAGTGGAAATTTAAAACCGTAGAACTCCGCGCGAGTGCTATTTTAAATGTTCCTAGCGCGAGCGATGTTAAAGTGTTTGCAAAGCGCTGTTGTATTATTTTCGTGCGAATTATTAAGGGAAGAGATAACTGTCGCGCGAAATCGGAATAAAAATGAGACAAATGGTAGATCTCTCTTGTAAAAAGGAATCCTTGATTTTTGCTGGCTACATTGTCGCAAGAGGAAAAAATCACTTGATAGCGCGATATATTCTGGCAACAATAGTGGGGCCGTGGCGAGAGAGAGAGAGATTCAGATCAGTGCAGTGGTTTCCCTTGTATCAGGTGACACGTATCTATTGTTGCACGCGATCATTTGTCATGCTTCGACGATGTACTTCCTAAAAGCAACAACAATATTATTTTACCGAAGTCGCGATACACTCTCGCACTATCTTTCTCTCTCTCTCTCTGGCTCGATCCCTTTAGGAAAAAAAAATAAAACTAACAAAGTTTTCTACGCCGTTCAACACGGGGAGAGCAATATTGAGCGAAATTCCCATTGGTCCTTTTTTCCCCATTCTGTTTCCGCTTGACGGACGAAAATTTAGTGCTCCAGTTAAAACGGAAAGACAGAAATAATTAACGATACGAAATTTCGTAGCCGCGATAGTAACTTAAATGTAGTACTTCACCGCGGAGTATGCGTGTGCGCACTCCAGTTCTGTTTCTCTCCCTTCTCTGTTCTTTTTGTGCTCGAAATAAGGATGGTTACCAACATCTGCGCGGATGCAACGAAAGGCTTCCCTTTTTATGAGCTGTTTGTCACTTCACGCGTTCCGATGTCTCCCGGAAATCACACTCTCGACACTTTCCCATAGGTCTCTGCTGTGTTAGACACCATTTTTTAACACCGAACATGTAGATTAGTAAAATTGCTCGAGAATTTTACTCCGATCACGAATAATAGATTTAGACAATAAACTAAATATATGTACACATGCAAAACATATATTTCAAATACTATTTAATATTTTAGACTTTAGTTTGCTTAGTGAAAATAGTATTTTAAAGAAGATATGCAATTTCGAAAATAAAATATTTCTATTTTAATAATCTGAAACACAAAATAGAATATTATAATTATACAGTGTATCTTATCACTAGGAAACTAATTCAACTTATAAATCTATTGAACGCGACCCATTATTTTCAGCAATTATATTTAAAATTGAAATTGAAAATAAAGACAAAGTTCAAATATTTTCAAATAAATTATTTTATTTTCAAAAATTACTGCATCAAATAAAATATATTATTTTCAAAATTGTACACATACGTTAAAATAAATAAGATTATTTATTATTTACTATTTAAAATACTATTCTCCCCAGCTCCCGTAATATTCAGACACTAATGGTTTTACTTTTTTAAATTACAAATATTAGTAGAAGTCACTGTACCTTAACAACAGTCCCGAGCCATCGTTTCATATCCAAGGAAAAGTATTGTATTCCGAATGTGTTTGTTTCATTTCCTGAGTTTATCGATCGACTGATTCGTGGGCGCGGATTAAATATGAATTTACATTCCAAAGATTGAAGCGAGGATTAAATCCTTCCGCGGAAAAGGTCGTGAACATCGATGACTCTGTCCGCTTTGTCAGTCGATTCCCGGCTCTTTCTACGAATGTCGTGCTCACTGACAGTAGACGCCGCCCCTGTTGATACCCATATTCACTCTAACTCGGAGCGATGTAATTATATAGCCAGCGAAACGCGCCGCAAATTGTAAGTAATTCGAAACTTGCAGCTGCGACTGTGACTAGGACCGTGCCGCCGCCATAACGCGTTAAGATCCGTGAAACGCTATCTGCCGTTGTCTCGATTCGTAAATCTTTCTCGAATACGAAACTCGAGATCTCGGAGTTACGGTCGAGCAGCGTCGAGTTTAATATCGTTAATCCATATTTATCGGGATCGTGATTAACAAAAGCTTCGGATTTCGTTGACGATCGAGCATGCACCACAGGGATATCGGAAAAATCTGTCGCGTGCTTGCAACAGATATTACATTCGGTTTACAAAATATCGCGTCAAAGGAAATTTGGAAACAATGGAACGCGATATTGTTTTCGACATTCGGAACAACTTTAATACCTCTTCGGTGATATTTCAATGATAAATCTCGATCGAAACGGATCGGCTTGTTCTAGGAAGAACTGTGCATTTAATGTCTTTAATGCCTTTATCGGGAGCAATTTTAAAGGTAATACGAATATGTATTTCGTCCGAATTGTTTCTTTATCGGTTGCGTAATTTTCTTGTCGTTAAAGGAATATTGCTGTTTGTTCGTTACAAAAATGTGATTTTATTTTTTCATCTCTTTCAAATTTTTGCTACAAAATTAGTGTTACTATGAATAAATCACAACATGATTTAAGAGCGTATTTCTAATGAGCTTTAAATTTTAAATTTGACTATGACTAATTTTATTAGTCATCCCAATAGTTTAAAATATTTATCCCAATATTTGAAAGAGTGTATCGAACAGTACCTATGAAGAAATTCCACAGATCGATCGCTGATTTACGAATCGTGTCACCGTTCGTATTAAACAACACAGCGGTATAAAACTTACTGTTAATGTTCGAAAACTTCATCGACAACCATTTCCGGCGTCCACTTAATTTCGCGGCCTGCCGTGAACGTATCGCGTTGAAAATTTAATACGTCGCCGAAGCATGCGCGACAGCGTAAAAATAAACTATGGCGGAACATCCAATTTATTTTATTACATGCATGGCCGATAGTAAACTGCGTGCCGGGTAGGAATTTAATGGTAGCTGACGGTAAGAACATACGGCAATCAATTAAGTTCGCCACGTGTCATCGGAATTAATTGAGTGCGTTATTTCGATCGGACGATATGCTCGCACGTGTACGAATACGTACGTATCCGTAGGAAGTCACCGAAACCGAGGCTAGATATGGTCGATGCTTTATGGGAACGGTGTGGCGCGGATACCTGTCGTAAAAATCATAATTTTCCAGCGCATGATAAATTCGCGGGAACGCGATAAATATCCGATGGTTAGTCTTGCATAAATTCACGTTTAAACAAGGAAAGGCAAAGCAGGAGAGGGTCGTAAAAAAACGAGGAATGTCAATTTCTACCCGTTTGCTGCTTTTGTACGTCGGGGATGGTGATGCATTCCATCCTGGAGTGCGAGCGCAGTCCGCGCAACTTGTTTTCAAAGTAAAATGACAGAAACGTTAAAAGCATCCAAATAAAAATGTTCAAGGGTTACTCGTCGTCTCCTATTTCTCGTTGACACTCGCGCACCGCCGTGCACGGGCCACGCGCGGAAACCTCCAGTCTAGTTTTTCGAAAATATGCTCGAGAGCATTCTTCGCGCGTGCGTTACGCCCATAGCCGAAAAATATTGGGGAACTACATACACTGCTCTTCGAACCGAATATCGACACCCATTCGTAGCTCTTGCGTTTGTAATCGATTCGCTCGTTTTTTTTTATTGACTCGAAAAGAAACTCTGGCAGAGAAGTTGTACAGAATGAGATTTATAATATAACGATATAACTCGCTTGTTGTACGTGAGATTTTTTAACGAGGGTCACATTCAGTTATTTAAATGGACTACTGAATGTCTTCCCGCGAATCGTAAAATTTTTAGGCCAGGTGGGCCATAGAACAACAAAACAACCAAGGATTCCCAATATTTTTTAATAGACAGTGATATTTTTATATAAGTTTTTTATTTCACGTAATTTGATTTATAATCAATTGTTTCATGTAAAGAACAATATTAACCTCGTGGATTAAATTCAATAGTGGCTTGCCAACCCTTGGATAGAACACCAAATTTTAGGTTAGAAAGCACTGTGCCAAATAGGGCTTAAAATTAATTATTTTGTTAAATTAATTTTATTAGTATATTAAATGTTTAATAAATCAGTAATCAGTAACTAAATCAAAGAAATAAAATTAAATTTTTTAAAAATTACTAAGATGTTCTCTTTAATTTATAGTAATTTATAATATACATTATAATTGCTCATATCGAGCAACGCAGTCGGAGCTTCTGCACAGAATAAACCATTGAATAAAAGTTCCATTAAAAAAAATTTTTGACCTTCATAAGTCCTTGACGCGACCACCAACGAAACCACTACTGACACTAGTATGTGCATGTCTTGAAACCATTTAAGTTCATGAGCACCACGGTTTGGTGTTATTTTTATGGCATTAATGAAACTCTTCATAGCCTGTTCTACTCTCGTTCTACTCTTCTTGTACAAGCATTCATGCCGCGCAAGTCCTCTTGACATTGCCTCGTGAGATCCATTAAGAGGGCACGCTTTCGTGCCGGAAGTCGAGAATATTATTCGAACCGATTTGCACCTGACGCCGATAATTCTTCCGTTATATTTCTTCAATTTCCTGCCCGGGCGCCTTGAAATCTTTCCGCCTTTCCGGCGGTAATCTATTTTGAAGAATACCAGAAAGCGCCGGAAATAAATGAGAATATAAATCTTTATTTCGACACGAGCTTCATCGGTATTGGTACCTAAAGACCAGCATCCCACCTGCTTCATCGACAGAACGTTCGATTTATTTGGTAGAGGTCCGAGATCGGACCATGAGGGTCTTCTTCTTGTGTTTCGTCGATGATCCAAACGTAATACATACACTGTTCATGGGCTCGCAAAATGATTTTCTGCTACCTTTTCGACAACACTGCGGCTATCTGTTTGGGCTAGAAACATTGTCTATAGTCTCACCTAGGAAAAGAATAAATTTTAGGTGACTGGGACATCCCGTTCGCTTATGGCAATATCTTCAGTGCGTCCATGTTCCATCGATGATCCAATCCGTAGGCGTAGTACTCTTTTCAAGGGCCCGTAGAATAATTTTTTTGTTACCTTTTCGACAACATGGCGGCGATAAGTATAGGCTAGAATCATTGTCTATAGTCTGACCTAGGAAAAGAATAAATTTTAGGTGACTGGGACATGCCGTTCGCTTATGGCAATATCTTCAGTGCGTCCATGTTCCATCGATGATCCAATCCGTAGGCGTAGTACTCTTTTCAAGGGCCCGTAGAATAATTTTTTTGTTACCTTTTCGACAACATGGCGGCGATAAGTATAGGCTAGAATCATTGTCTACAGTCTCACCTATGAAGAGAATAACTTTTAGGTGACTCTGACCTCCAGTGTGCCCATGTTCCATCGATCATCCAATCCGTAGACGTAGTACTTTTTTCAATGACTAAAGAATGAATTTTTTGCCACCACTTCGACAATACCAAAGTGATCTGTTTAGGCTACAAACATTGTCTATGACTATAGACAATCACCTATAAAAAGAATAAACTTTTCCACTAACAGGATAATATTTATTACCGGTGCAAGTGACATTATATACAATATCTTGTTTGGCAACTTTGACAAATGTCATCGGAAGATTTAGATACAATTAGAAGAGAATCGAATCCCCGAATTTCGTTGAAACGATCCTAGAAAGTTTTCGAGCGAAGTGGTATTCAAACTGCCGGCCGGTTTTCCATTCGCATTAATTTCCAGAACAGAGCGGCAACTTCTAACGTCACACACACGGCGTACAGTATAATCCTGTCTAAAACCACGGCAGTTTAGTTCCGTCACGTACGATAGCAGCGGACACGGTTTCATTTTCGCCTGAAGAACGGGACGGGCTTAAACGTAATATTTCCGTGGAATTTCCGAAAGGGAAGCGAACGACTGGGACGAAAAAGAAGACAAATCCAATCCGGCGTGTTCGGGGCCGTGTCATCAGGGTGAAGAACCGTCGCGGGGGCTCCGGTGAACTTCGATAAAAGCTATCTGCAGCTGGGATATGGGATACGTGGTTGTATATAGTATATATACATATATATATATATATAGACAGGCGCGATCGTAGAAACAGAGAGACCTATCGAAAGTCGTACATGGAGAACTGTAAACCGTGCCTGCGGGTTTTCCGCTCGCGGTTCTTCCGCGAAAAGGAACTCGCGCGGAAAAAGCCTCCACGATGCACAGTAGTCCCAAAGCCCGAAAACGCGGACAAAATCTAAAAAATGAACTTTCAGCTAGGTGAGTTTTAATTACAGGGTTGCTTCTCTGAGAGTAATTCTACTTAAAGTAGAATTTTCTATAAAGGTATCATTTTTTTACCTAACCAACAGTTGCAGTCCGACTTCGATATAATATTATAATATTATATTATAATAATACTTGCGTAACAGATTTAATTTGGAAAATCGATTTGATTGAACTTAGTTGTAGTTCTAACCAAATTTGAATTAGTGAGAGCAGTAAGTCAACATAAAACGACTATTACAGGGTAAAATGAATTTTTATTTAATCACTGTTTCTCTTAAACGATGTATGATATTTTCATTTTGCATAAAGATTCGCAGTCTAGTTATTATATAATAAAAATAATACGCAACACAGTTGTATTGATTGACGTTAAAATAAAATCTATTTAAAAGTAAAATTTAAAATCTGAATTAAAATCGAAGATATTAAGAATCAGCTTTGTATTGCCATGAAACCTGTATTAGCATTTCTCGATTAAAACGTTTCGAAAGATGTGCATTTTATAAAATCGAATGTTTCCCCATCTGTTACAAACCAGTATCTCGCTGGAAAAATTAACATTTCTAAACAATCGTTTCTTAACCCTTGATAGCAGGTGTATCGCGTGATTTTCGTGGTGGATCGATCTGTCGTTTCGGAGTTGTGTAACAGAAACACGTGCATATAATAAATAGCGGTTTTTTAGGCGGTTACGGATGAAAGTACGTTCCCCCGTTCCGGCTCGCAATTAGAACGGACCACCAGTCGAAACACGCGCACGACCTCGTTGTGGTTACTAGGGTTAATTGTGTCGATTCGATATAGTTCCGGTCTACCATGAATTTCGACTGCCATACGTTATTTTCCGTTATCTCGATCGCTAGGGCGACCCTCCACTCGATTATTAACTATTTGTAACTTCGATAAATATACGGATACTTAATAAGTAATCCGATACCGTTCCAGCGAATCGAATTTAGGTGTCTCTGAATCATCGCGATTGTGTTTGGCTCTATCGAAGAATTTCATATCGATATTACCCACTTATTACCATGTTTTTATTATCTCGCTTTCTTGTTTGTCTGTTTGTTCGGTACAAATCTTGCAATTGATTTTAAACTAACTTCCCGATGAGCTATAGAGACTTGACTCTTTTCACGTAGCTCAGAACTGGATGACAATGCAATATTACAAAAAAAAAATTTTTTTAAAAGACTGCGTTTAGGATTTATACACTATTTTTACATATTTCCCCTCCGTCCCAGTAAGCGATAGCCAATCCGCGCGGCAGGGCGTTCCCTACTCCACTAGGTGCCCCCACTCCTACTCATCCCCACTCCACGGACCCACTTCGGACCACAGGAGCTCAGCGTACTTTCGTACGCGGAGGTAAAAATAAATAATAAATAATTTCAACCATCCGCTGTTCGTTCACGCAACCGCTCGCGTTCGTCTTCGATATTCACGCGTGTGAATTACATTGATTTTATTGGTGCTTTGAAACCGGTAATTTACAGTAAGCCTAGTGAGTATATAAAGTATTAATAAAGTGTGATACAAATATTAACACAAGAAAAATTATTTTGTGATTACTACTGATCTCGTGAAACTCTTAGTACAACATTTAGTATTTTTCAGACGCAAAATTTCTCTTGAAGATGATCCATAATTGGATCGAAACGTTGAGAAAAATTTTATAAATTGCAAAATTCGAAATGTTATTGTTATCGATCGTATGATTGTTAAAACAGAAAAATTATTAATAATTTCGGCGCAACGGTTCGATCAAATATATAGACACTACAAGCAATTTTACAAATTAATTAAAACTTTTAACCTCTTAACGTTTGAAAAATTGAAAAATTCCTTTGTCTTGACTTTTGGATCGAACCTGTGCGCCGATAACATAAACTAATTTCCAATAATTAATTCCGTTACCTTTGAGATAATAAAAATGTAAGTATGTAGTAAAATTCGTTAGTTTAACGACACTACATAGAAACTGGATCTTTCAGCGGACCGTGTCGCCAGATCGCAGTAATTTTTTATTATCCGCCACAATGCGAGCATTATCGAGTCGAATAACATTTCCCGGAGAAGATTGAACCGAACGTTAATGCATGCAAATTCCCTCGATGGTTCGTGTTGTTAATAAGGTCACGACTAATCTGTGCCGTAAAACTTGCTGAAGATTTTATCTCGATGACAATTACAACGCTAGACTTGCACATACGTGTTTACCCGACTTGCACGGGGGAGGGAGGGGATCATTTCAATATGTAACAGCGAAAAAATATATACGCGTTTTCTTATTCCGAGACGTGAATTAATTATACGAGATCAAACACAATACGTTCGCAATTTGCTGGCTAAGGAACCCGGGGGTGGGGGCAGAGGTCGGCTGTCGGAGAAATTGGATGGAATAGGGAATTTATTGGAGCATAGAAGGCACTGCTTATAAGGAGCAAGAGCGATAAGGCCGATTAAAGCACGACGATGAAAGAATTCGCCGAGAGGTTACCGGAAGAACAAAACGAATTGCTGATTCATATATGATAATCCCGGGAAATGAGAAAAAGTATAGGACTGCGGAGCCCGGGCGAATAAGAAAACGTTCGTCAGCACCGATCTTTTTCTAATCGATCATTACGGGGCCGTATTTCGTCGATGTTTAAAACAAAAAAGAAACCAGGCTAACCTGTCCCGTGAATGAACCCCTTAGGCGCAAGCATTAATATTGATGTAGAAGTACACTGCTCTTGGAAAGTATTTTATAAATCCTGCCCGGAACGTTGAAACGCGTCTTTTTAAAATGTTTCCACGCGACCAACAGAAATTTCGAAATTTACGTGGCATGGCCTGCGTGTCTTATGAATATGTACCGGGTAATGCGTTTATTCTTGCTGCGCGAACGAAAATATTATTGTGCCGCGGTAGTTGCAAGGTCGGAATAACGAAATGCTGATTATACTTTTAAAAACCGATCGAACACAGTGTTTATTTGGCACAGTCTCCCGGAAAATATTTCGCTGCAACAATACCGGACTGTTTTTGCATTCTCGTTACAACGTCCTCTTATTATTTCGCGAAAGAACAATCTCGCACCGGGGCCGATATTCCCGGTACATCTAATTCCCTGTGCAATCGTCGGTGAAAGAAGATTGTTATTATAATCGCGTAATTAAAACCGTGGATAATCGCGGGGCCGCCGTGAAGCCAACTAATACGGTGCCGATGGGGGAAAAAATTTGATCGGTCTAATTGGACGTGCCGTAATTACCTCGAACAATCGAGGGAAGCACTGCCGTAACTGCGGCCGAAGATTAAACCTTTAATGGAACGTGGTTAGTTTGTTTGAAGGTTGACAATGCAGTAATGCCTCGATACATGTGAAAAAGATCCGCACGATATTTGTGCAAAATTTGTGCCCGCTTAGGCGCGGGAATCAGACGATGCTAATTCAATGATAAACCCTTTTGCTTCGAATTATTCCTTCAATAAAAAAATTCACTGGTATCTCTGTAGCATTTCTCTGATCAGAATCAGTCCAAACTCGACACATTTTGGATCACATGTACTCGTTTAATCCACGATTCAGTGGAGCATCGATTAGACTGGTAATTATGGTCCCAATAGGGTCGTTATTTTCAATTATTTTTTTCTTTATTTTTAATTATTTTTTATGAGACTTCGATGACCATATTTGTGGCATTGTTCTGATAAAAATCATACCAAATATGATATAATTCCGATGATATTTATTTGTGTTATGGACAATTAAAGTTTCGGGCGCGAGGAAGGATAGCGTATGGGACTTTTTCCTTGCGCCCGAAACTTTAATTGTCTATTACACAAGTAAATATCATTTTATTAGAAAAATGCCACAAATATGGTTATCGAAATTCCATAAAAAAAATAATGAAAAATAGAGTAGTTGGATATTATGATTAGGCTCATGGTGTCGAGCTTCATGGCCCTTTAAGGGGGTACACCCCGCAGTAGTGGGGATAGATCTAGGACATTTACAGGTCAGACTTTGGGGACATTTATGGATAAAATACTCTATATATAGTGTCTGTGAAAAATAGAATGAAAAACAAACAAGATTTATCAGTGAATTAATTACCACAATAATTAGTATTGCACCATCGATATTTCACTGTCATTTTCAACGTCCGCAATAATGTACTAGGTTCTAGAGGTAAGAAACGAAGTAATAGTGTCTATACTTGCACAATCAACTATTTCGGTCTCTAAGTTTGCACATACATCGAGACGTTACCGTAGTCAGAACCACCTAAATTTTCACCGCCCCATTGTTTCTTTCTTCAGGGCTGCTTCGGCGAATTAATCGACGCACCTTTTCTTTCTATACACGTGTATATATCTTGCCCCGGAATTATCTTCGAGAGCTAGATGCATCGTCGCAATAATTTGGCGTCGTGAAATTTGCAGCGCAGAACGTTAGTCAACGAGCCGGCCCCTCGTAGCTCGTTGCACGTTGCACGTTGCTACTCATTGCGCTCAGAAAAATTACACGGGTAAGTGGCAACCGTTTTATTACACAACTGCGGCAATTCCGGCTGCTAAACTATTTTTCCACGCAACTACATCACCGTGTTCTTTGTGCTTTACGAGCGACTCGGACATTATAGAACGTTTGGATATGCCACAACCGGGTCGTCGCGAAACGCTCGACAAAAATCGCGTTCTCGACCTATCTCAAACTCCAGAAAATTATAGCGATACATCCTTAGCCGGCAAAACCTAGAGCATGCTCCTACGGAAATTTATTGGCTATGCCCTGGAGAAAATTCAGCAAAAATACTTGTATTAGAAAAATTGCAATTTTCGGGAAATTGGCGCATTTTTCTGGTCGGTATTTCAATAACGCTAATAGTTAACATAAATGTATCTAGTATATTATTATTAGCTTGCCGAGTTGTCGTTGTTGTTGTATGCGTCAAATCTTAAAATTGAATTTTAAACCACTTCCCGATGAGCTATCCCCACTATTTTTAAATATTTCCCCTCCGTCCCGGTAAGCGATAACCAATCCGCGCGGCAGAGCGTTCCCTACTCCACTAGGAGCCCCCACTCCGACTCATCCCCACTCCACGGACTCACTTCGGGTCGCAGGAGTGTACTTTCGTAAGCGGAGGTAAATAATAATAAATAATTTCAACCATTCGCTGTTCGTTCATACAACCGCTCGCGTTCGTTTTCGATATTCACGAGTGTAAATTACATTGATTTTATTGGTGCTTTGAAACCGGTAATTTACAGTAAGCTATAAAGTATTAATAAAGAGTGATACAAATATTAACACAAGACTAAAAAGACAATTTTTTCTTTTAAATTCCTGTGAGTTTAGTAGATAAAAAAATCTCAGCAGAGTATCTTAGTGGGAATCGAACTTAGGCCTTAGTAAATACGCTCGGTAGTAAAAACTAAAAAGTAGAAAATAAAAAATATATTAAAAAAACTTTTTAAAAATCCACATTATGTTAGAATGCACTAAAAAGAGGAGAAAATAATATTTTTTTGATATTAGTGACTTTTAGTGGCTTATATGTTAATATTTACGTTAATATAGTTTAGTAAGAAAAAAGTGTAAGTAAGAGTTAACATAAATATTACTCGGTCCAATCATCGAGGAACTTTTAACGATTGCTCTTGCAATAAGCGATCTGGTGCCGTCGAATTTGTTGCGAGGAAGATGAAGAGGCGGAAGAGAAGTAGAAGAAGAACGGAAAGATGAAGTCGGCGGAAGACAAAGTGGTGAAAAAGGGCGTGAAATGTATTCGAGCATTGGCGAATCCGATGCCGGGGTTCAGGGTTCAATTATTCGATCGTGAATCTTTTTCGCTCGGTTTACAGTCGGCTCGTCCGGCTGATGACGGTTGATAGTCCCCGGCTTGGTCTTTCGCGGGGAACAGCGAAGATAAACTGATTCGATTCGCAGGCCTCGTGAGAAACCGTCCTCTCGCGCTAAAGCTCAACAACTTTTCGCTTCAGCATTGCAAATTGTTTGGCACGAGTTCTGCGGAAGACTACTTACCAGGCTCTACCCTTACCCTGTCCTATAGCGTCTCCTCTCTTCCTCTCTTATCGTTCACCCACGTACTCTCCACTGTGCTCTCCTATCCGACACACGGTTACGCCGGCATCGGGCTATCGTGTTTCAATTTATTCCTTTCTTCTCGACACAATCGCGTCCCCTTTCATCGGCGGAACTTTCGCCCGCCTCGCGATCTCGTTGCGACGGAGACTTTGCGGCCGTGTCCCGCAAGTTTTTCCAGTTCAACAACTTAATTCGTTGCACGGAAATTAAGTGGACCGAGTTTACTTCAAATTTTTGGTCATCAAAATCGCCATCTGTGATGCACACATCGGTCCGGCTGGCCAATCTAGCAGTTCATTAACCCTTATTCGTCCCTCCTGTCGATTTTACACAGTTTTCCCCGAAATAAGTTAAAATAATAAGAATAAGTTGAAATAAGTAAGTACTGTTCTGTTATTTCTAGGTAAATTTTCCCGCAACTTTTTTTTTAACGCGGACCACAAGCAAAATCCTAAGATGTAAATGTTAACTCATCAATTTGACGAAAAAAATATTGAATTTTTTTTATTTTCTGTCACTGTATCAATTTGAAGACGGATGAGGATTAAGAATTTTACCACGTTTTGGAAGTTTAATTTTGATTCGTTTTGACATAAAAATTGATTTTTTATAGAATCAACATTCCTCACAATTACATTCCTCACTAATAATGGTAATGAAGTGAGAATGATATGTTAATACTTTCAGTTTTTTAATTTTTTAACCTTCATACCGTTTTAGATGCACTAATTTTTGTCATAAATGCATGAAATCCGAAGTCTAGCGTCATATTCTGTGGACAAATGAATTTCTTATTAATAGATTTAACGTGGTGCAAATAATGTATTAAAAGTCACTTAATCTCTTCACCGTTTCAAAAGCACCCATTTTGTCGTAATTACATGAACTCCGCTGTCTAGTAATCATATTCAGCGATCAAATGAATTTTTCACTAATACTTTTAATGTCGCGAACATAATGTATTAATAGTCTCAGTCTTTTAATCTATTCACCGTTTTGGATGTACTCATTTTCGTCATAAATGCATGAAATCCGAAGTCTAATAATAAGTCTAACAAATGAATTTTCCACGAATAATTTTAATATAGGGAATTATATGTTAATACCCTTAAAGTTTATTAATCAATTCCATGAAGATTTTTCGAATACATTAAAAATTGAATTTCTTGGTTATTCGTGGTCTCCATTTAGGAAGACAATTACAATTTTTTAATGACTATCTGTACGAGGTTATTAATCTGTATAAAACAAGGAAACATTATTTTCCACTTTTTAGTCCGTTTTTAAAAACGTGGTATTTTATGATCCTTGTGGAACTGAACCGCGTTCCTTTTATCACTCTTGGTCTCCGATACCCCATTCCGACGTGGACATATATGCCATATTAAAACAGCGAGTCGTATACATATGTCGGTGACGGTGTAAAAAAAAAGAAGAAGTAGGAGCCGTAAATTTCGCGATTGAGCCGTCGCCGTTCGAGAGAGAAAGCTGGGTCATCGATCGATTAATCTCGTTACTTTAGGACATGTTAAAAAATGAAATTCCTAGTATCGAGATATAATACAACGCGGTGGAGTCTCGCCGGTAGGCAATAAACTTCCGTTCCTTTTTATCCGACAGGGCTGACGTGCCACTATCTAACAGTTACCATAATAAAGTCTAATGTCGTACGATCGTACTTTTTCGCGAGCGAGCCTAGGCACACGCGAAACCCGATTACTTTTTTTCGCAACGGAGCCGAGCCTTCCACTCGAATCGATTGCTCCGGTTATTCCGCGGGAAAAACCGACGAGCCGAACTTCTCCGGCGAGCTGTACTTCCGTAGCTACTTATACTGATTTTTTATTAACCCCGGAGTCGAATATTAAACGCTGGGCGTATCCAGATACTAAGCCGAAACTCGGGAATGCTATGTATATTCCGATCAGATTATTTCCTCAAGGGAATGTTTGCTGCCATGCAATGTTTGTACAGAAGGTGCAACAAAATGTCATTCCCTCAAGTCAAATCTAGGCGAGGACAACATTGGAAACGTCCTCCTTTTTTTTAAATCTATTGGCATTTATGAATTACTATAAATTTTTTGTTAATATTAACTGTAACCCTTTCAGTAACATGTTATATATATTTGTTTGTAAACCATGTGGTCGCTAATGACCTAGATGTTAATGCGACCACATTAAAAAATAAACCATTAATAAATAATAATAATAATAAAATGTCCTCACGTTGCCCCACTGAATTTTAACCCCTTGCTGTGCTTTGACGAGCCAGACTCGTGATGCGGATTTCTAACAAATATGTGAGTTATGAGTTTCATTTTAGATGAAATAAAATTTGATTTGTTTGTGATCAATATACAGGGTGGGGCAACAACTATGTACACCTTGAATATCTCCTTTATTTGTAATAATATGGAAAAATGTTGAAAACAAAATTTGCATTGTACAGAGGGGGGCATGTCGTGACAGAAACATTTTCTGCGAGGATGGAGGA
>CM052325.1:5387288-5399940 GCA_028455615.1 Lasioglossum zephyrum | reverse complement strand
ATGATTTAAAAATTTATCATTGAAACAATCGCGCTATGTCCAGTTAAAACAACGAACCAATACGATTGTCAATCCTAACCGACTATTACAAAATTTATTTCACTTTTCGTAACAATCACGAAAGAAGAGGAAGAAGAAGTTAGCATGGAAGTAGCTCCCAGATGATTCGAAAATTGATTGCCACCTATCGAAACAATCGAGAAAGACGAAGCCATCGTGGGAGGTAGCTAATCAGCTTAAAGCTATACATAGTTAAAAGAATGAACCAATGCGACTCTGTCAATCCTACTACACAAATGATTTCGCAAAACATTCGCGAAAGCTGACATAGAAATTGCTAATCAGCTTAGCAATCAGCTTCCATAGCTGAAATAATCCGGTTAGACCAGTGAACCAGTGCAATTTTATCAATCCTAATAGACGATCATAGCCGGCGGTAGTCAGCAGTAGCAGAATGTAAGAGCTTGGGGGGTTGTTAAATCAAAAGAGTTCAAGCAGAACGGCGCTCCCACCCTCGGCAACATTTTCGCGACCACAGTTGCGCGCAACCCCAAGGTATCAATGATACCAGACGGTAAAGGTGTGTGTAACTTTTGCGGATAGCTAGTGGTCCCTATATCAATTCGCTCATCACTGAAGAAAGTAGCAATCTTCGAGTAACAACCTTGATCAAGTTAGCGTTTTCCAAAAGCGCGCGCGTGCGCTGCGCGCTGAAAGTTCCAGCGCTCTTTGTCGCTCGCACGGAAGAACTGTTGCGGATGATTGCCGATGATTGTCGTCGATTAAAACACGCGTGATACTGCGGTATAGTTGTCACGGGTGA
Organism: Lasioglossum zephyrum; assembly: GCA_028455615.1. Taxonomy (NCBI): domain Eukaryota; kingdom Metazoa; phylum Arthropoda; class Insecta; order Hymenoptera; family Halictidae; genus Lasioglossum; species Lasioglossum zephyrum. The sequence continues at coordinate 5,399,117 of CM052325.1, read as the reverse complement.
ACGGACGCGACAGAACAAGCCCGGCAAAAGGTACGCGTACGCTCGCGACGATCGCGGGCTGAACACTGGCACGTCGCGTCGCCCGGACTTTTAGTTCCTGGCGCTACCGAGAAGCGTCGCGACGCTTCCCGCCGCCCCACTCTCCGGGTGTTCAGCCCTTGGTCCGTGCAGGCTAGCCGGCTCCTTCGAATCGTGCGGCACGTTTCATGGTATCCCTCGTTCCCATCCTCTCTCGCGCTCACCCTCTCGTTGTACTCACTCCTAGTCCCTCTCTCTCTCTCGCTCGCGCGCTCTCTAGCTCTGCTCTCTCTTTCTTCTCTCGTGCTCTCGTGTTCTCGTCGTCCTCTCACCCTCGACGTGGCATCGCCCTCGCACTAGCCCCCGCGCCATCGCCCTCGACCCGATCCTTCTCGTATTTCTATTATCAATCGCTGTGACGCCTCCTATCATCACCTGCATCTACGCTCACTCTCTCGCCCGCTCTCCTCGTCATGCGATGCGACGATCTGAACTCGGTGACGAGAAGGTGGCAGGCGTTTATGGTTTTGTGACAACTTCCGAGGGAAGTTTGTGGGTCAGGGTTCGCTAGGATTTCGTGCAGCATTTGTAATCTCTGCAGAGGTGGTGTCGTAACCGGTGCTCAAAAGTATGTGGATGGTTAGTATTTCATGGTTATGGTAGCGGTTATTGTTGGATGTTACATTCCGATAGCCGAAAGGCAAATATGAATTTGGGTAAATTTGAGAATCACTGTGAACAGGTGATACACGAGAGGTCAATGAACTCACTAGTGGTTCTATTTTGCTTTTTCAAAGGCTTTTTCGATAGAAATGAGATAGAGTGATGAATTTTTTTAAAAATTAAAAGCTGAAAGATTGTAGAATATGGAAAAATAAGGAGATTAACGTGCGAATGTTTTTAACCTTGAAAAAATAAAAGTTTAACTGTTTAACAATAAATCGACTTCTTGAAAAATCCTGAAGGTCGTAGAAACATTTTGAGGCCAGATTTAAAATCAGCGTGAAAAATCTACGGGAAGTGATGTGTAGCATGTTCAAAAAAAAATTTTTTCATGACGTGAGTATGTTGGTGGGAGTACTACATCTGTGTCCCAAAGCCAATCTTATGGCACAGTATTAAATTTTTTCAAGTGCTCCAATCTGTTTCTTCTATATTGAAAAATAAACGAAGCTACCATAGTTCACTATAGACCGAATAAAACTTTTGTATAGTATTATTAATGTTTCAGGGTGAACCCCCACCAAGTGCATCTGAGAAATTTATTATATTGATTGCTGTATAACACTTTTTTTTGAACGTGCTCTAACTGATGTTTAAAAGACAATTTATAGTAAAAAATTATACCCAAAAATCGCACAGTGTCCCTGGATATAATAGATACGTTATTTATCATAATTTTGGTCTCTCCAGGTACAAAGACACTATTTAGCGGTCTATAAATTTCGATACAATAAAATTTTTTCAAAAATGTTTATCCTATGAAAGATTAAGGTCACCTTTAATTTTACAAATTCAATATACATTTTTGGATTCGTAATATTGTAGCTAATGTCAAAACGACAATCCATAACCTACATTTTTAACCGACTTCGAAAAAGGAGGAGGTTACTCAATTCTACCTGTATGAGCCTTTTTTTCGCTTTTTTATACCCTTAAACTTCCAAATGCTAAAATCTTAATGAACTGCTGAATAGGCAGTCTGAACTACTACGTTTTCGTCCAAATTCAGCATCTCTTTCGTACACGGAAACATTTTACCAGTCGTAAAACACCGCGGTAGTACTGCAATAGTTGGCATATTACGCTACATTGACGAAATATATCCGAGTTTATATTGAGATTTTAAAATGCGATATACCGTCTAGTGCCGTGGAAATGTGAATTAAAGACAATTTTACTCTTATACACGATTACGGCCCAAGAGCATACTGCGTCCAATACAAGAATCTAGATCGTACACAATGCACCCTCATATTTATAAACTCCCCAGCAATCGCCAGATATTAATCCTATTAAGCATTCGTAGAATTATCCGGGACATAAAATTAGAAACCTCCCAAGTTCTACCAAACGTGACGGAAAAAAATTTCTCTCGTTGACGAGTGGAATATTATTCTACGAAATATTCATTAAGCCAGCTCGTACTTTTGTCGAAAACATTTATTAATTTTTTCTCGTTTGAACTTCCGTATGGATTTATCATACAAGTAATTGTAAAAGTACTCTGTTCGTGTATTTCTCTTACTTTCGAAAATTTTATCAATAATTAATATTCTGTAAAATGAATAATTTATTATTAATCATATGCCGAGTGAACAACATGAACAATTATAATACACATTGAATATTTCACTTGTTTTTGTTTTGTGAGAGAAGAAGTTGTTGCAGGAGAAAATATTGTTTAATTAGAAAGACTATTGTGTAACTATTGTGAAAAACAAACAATTTTTCTACTACTTATATATACTTTTTTTGGATCATGGAATTGGTCTTCAAAAAAAAAAACGAATGAGGTATTTCTAATAATCAATAAATTGCAGATTTCATGATGCGAATTAGTATAATCATTTAAACAATTCTAGAATACTGTTGTTCGGAGTGACCCAAAAATCATTAAACAATTTAAAATTTGAATTGGCTTATAAAAGAATATATTTAAATTTTAAAAACAAAACGGACCTTTGTTATAAAATGATTTACTGATATGTTTGAGCTGCTCTGTATTATTTGACTCATTCACATGATTACGAGAATATCTAAAATTATTAATAAATGTCCATGTAGCCGATGCATCTTGTGTAATCCATGCAGACTATATAAATTTACTCAATGTTTTACGAATAATTATTTAATAAACTGAAAATTTATAAAACCGTGTTTGAGATTCGTTGTGTCACGAACAATTATAAAATAAACTGAAAATTTATCGAACCTTGTTTGAGATTCATTATTTCACGAACCATTATTAAATAAATCAGAATTTTTATAAAACTTCGTTTGAAATTCATCAGTGTAGGAATACTTTCTACAACCACTGTACGCGAACAGTGCTCGCTCGATTTCGGTGTACGAGTTTCATTAATCTTTCGCGGAATAAGATTTCCCTTGTTCGTAAATAGAGAGACCTGGTCTCGTACGTTTAGCCGGTAATGTATCTGAAGGAAATTATTCGGTCAGCGATTTCGATTTAGGTGGGCACATGTATTTCCTTCGCGTACACTTGCGTGGGTAGTCGATCCCTTGTTAATGCTTTCCTTCTTGCACACGTACGACATTATTATTCCTTAACCCTCGTCCATCTCTCGCTTTTCCCGACGCAATTTGTTCTTCGCTGTCAAATTGACAAAACGGTAAAAGACAAATGCGATGGAAATGTGAATAACTCATTCTATGAATAGATTCATCAAAAATGGTACTCCAACTTCAAATAATATTCGTTCTCAATTAAGGAAATGTGTAATTATATTGTTTATTCAAAATCAGAGGAGAATGTGTTAAATCGATGGGAATATTGAGGAATTATATTTGTGTATTTCCGTTTTGAAAATCACGTCTCAAGTAAAATAAGAATACTAGTATCATTTATAAGCAGCGAAAAAGGAAGAATTATATTTACGAATCTCCGTTTGGAAACATCTACGGTAAAATAAGAATAAGAAAAAATTTGGCCGTTTATAAATTAATAAAATGAAGCGTGCGACACGTTATTTATTGAGAACCTATAATGAATAATCTGTAATAATGACTCGACGTTATAGAAAGATGAATAATTAACTTAGCAACTTCCTTCCTTGGTACTGGTACTCTAACATTAAATAAGATTACTCGCGTCGTGCACGGTCTAATAAAATTATGTATTTATATGACACACTATTTATATGGAAATAATGAGAAATATATAAAATTGAGAAATATAGGAAATGTGTTAAGTTAAATCAATAAGGAGAGACAAATAATTTATCTTTGCGTGCTTCTGCTCGGTATCTAAACTAAGATAAGAATATTCATATCGTTTTTAAACCAGTAAATCGAACCGTGGGACACGCTATTTAATAAAAGATCTCTGTGAACTTCTTTTTTGAAAATGGCATTCTACAATAAAAGCTTATCCGTTTACAAAGTAATAAAATACTAAATTAGTAATAAAGTACTAATTATTAATCCGTGAAAAATGTTTGAGATTATTAAAAAAATAGTGAATTTACTTAAATAATGTGAAAATTGATACAGAAATAATTTTTGTTCCACCATCGCTTCTTCGTAAAGTCAACGGTAACCGAAATTTCGTTTTACGTTCGAGTTCTCGGAGAATCCCTTTGTGCAAAATTTTGTAACGCGATACAGACTAGTTTTCGAGATCACTTCTGTACACAGTGGTGTGTTGCCTGTATGCGTGTGTGTGTGTGCGAAGTTTTATGAAATTCCACTTACTTGTCTTCGCGCAACCTTTGAACTATTCGGCGCGAGTAAACAAACGAAAATTCCATTTTTAATCCCGCGAACACCAATACGTTGTTACGACCTCGGCATAAAATTTAATACTAGCCGAATCCAATATTTTAACTATCAAATTTCGAGAAACTAACGCGCAGTTTGGCCCTGGAAGACTTGTTAAATTTAATAGTAGAATTTACTGGCGGGAACTTCGGGTTTGATGAGTTTCGAGAGGGGCTGGAACGGTGTGCAACGACTAGCCGATTAAAAAGCAGTGCTTGTAAGCGACGTATCCTATCCGCCGGAGTTCGACTTGCCAAATTATGCCGACAAGTCCGACTTGCATTATCGCAAACGATGGCTGGATGTCTGTTCGAACCTGCGGTTAAATCTCACGCACACGCACGTTGCCAACATTTAGATGGACATACATATGTCATTTTAATGATCGTTATCAAATTTTCTAATTTGCACAATTTGTACCATCAATTTTCTTTATTTTTGTATGTTCACTTTCTTTTGGAATGTTTCTAAAAATATTCGAAAATTTGTTTGTGCGACTGACCTTGCTATAGATTCGTAGAATTAGAACTTCTTTCGAAAACAAACATAAAAAATTTCACGTACGATTTTTTATTACAAAAAAATGTTTATTTAACTGAAATTATAAATCGCGCGTTAGACATGTTTATAGATGTCCAAATATTTTCAATATTCTTAAAATAAAATACTATTTTCAACAATTACTGCATCAAATAAAATATTTTATTTTCAAAATTGTACACATACTTTAAAATAAATAGGATTATTTATTATTTAAGTCATTTCACTGATGGAAATGATACCAAACACGATATAATTAGCATTATTTTTACTTGTTTAATCGACGATATTGTGGAACCTCGATTTTCCGAACTAAGTAGCGGATAGATCAGCTATTTTGTTACAATTCCAGATTAAGTATTTACCGATTTATATAATGAATCGTGTTGCGTAGATACCTCCATCTTTTACTTACTATTTATATGTGAAATCCTTGAACATCATCAGTTCGGATAATCGAGGTGTTACTAAATCGTGAATTGAATTAGCAAATATGCTCAGAACTATGTCGTGTTTAGACTCCTTTCTTCAGGAAAATGTCACGAATCTTTTTAATAAGAATATTTTAATAAGGATGTGTATATAAGAAATATTTTCATAAGAAAGTACAATTTTGTTCTTATACTATTTTTCAAAAATCCAGTGTAAATATATTTAATGATACGTCGTAGAAAAGTGGGACTCTCCAATTTATTCAAGTTTCAGAATCTTTTCGAACACTGCGTGACAGCTAGAAACATTTTTCTCTCAATAATGCTTGACTGGTGCTCTGTTATTGGCATTATTACCTTACTGTTTCTGAGAAGCTGGTATACGCAACGACCGTTTACAGTTCGTTACATCTTCATCGAACTACTATAACTTCCTATTACGTGCATTTACCTTATATGTCAAGTAATAAATGTACTGGGAATTCCACTTATTTATGATAAGGATGTACACGCGAGATACGAGACTATATGATGGAAATTCAATCAAACATCAAAGTCTTTAACATTTTCTAGAACAGAGTGCACGTAATAAAAAAGCATCGTAATATCCGAATGACTATAATGCATCTTTCCTTGGAACAAAATTTCCATTCAATCCTTGCATCCGGTAATAACTACGAAAACTTTCAAACTCGCATAAAAATCCTCGGTCCGCTAATAACCGAAGTAAAGTCTCCCACATTGAATTTCGCCTAGATCACTAGCACAGTGCTCCCCAGATTCCCCGTTGGCTAATTTCGCACGGGAGGTTGTAAAATACCAAGAAAATTCATGCCTATTAATTGTGCAATTAGTAATAAAGTGCAGATGTTTATGCATTTTCCAATTATTGTTGACAAAGAAAAGTGAAATATGGAATAACATCCTATTTTTAATAGGAACACAAATGAAAATGAACAAACAAAAAGTTCTATTCAACTTTATGTTCTACAGGGTGTTCGAGATAATTTGGACCAGCGTTTATTTTGTAAACGGTAAATATTAGAAAAAAAACCGAAGAGGAGTAAGTTGTACTATATTTTACTAGCAATATGATAGAATATCTACATTGTTAGTATTTGTAATATATTTCTGAGAGCAAATGTGACTTAAAAAGTTCTTAAAAAACAAACTCTTAAATATCTCAATTTAAACTTAACTGGACTTGGGCCACTTTCTAAATAAACGGCTAAATTAATATAATGGACGTACCTTCGGAACATTATATAATAATAATAATTTAAACGATTTATTGAGAATGATTTATTTAGAATGATTGAGAATGATTTATTTAGAACGTTATATAATAATAAATTAATACATAATAACGTTACATAGTAAACTAATCCTTAAAAAATGTATATCTGGTCAAATTTTAAAATAGTAATTTTTAAAGGGTGTCTACTTAATTTTGATTTAGACTAGTCTCCCATTCTACCTTCCCCGTGTTTTGTCTCTGTCGTTGTCACACTGTCACGTGACTGATCCAGCACTGAGGGAGAGAGGCTAAACTGTTTCCCCTCGTAGGTCCACTCTGGCCCAGACTATCTCAATCGAGTTTTAGCTTAGACTTTTACTCCGACAAAATCTTTTTTAATTAATTCCATACATTTTCACGAAATGGCCCACAGTGGGGCCACTCGGAGAAATTCGCTGGGCATCTCGCCGCGGTGTTTAACGTTAATTGACTTCGTTAATAACGACTGTTTTCAGTAGTTCGGTATACATTCAAGATCAAAGAAGAGTTCTATCCTTGAAAAACTTGAAATCTCTTTTTCCCCGGTGCCGTTTCTTTTCGAGCCCCCGGCCCCCTGGCATCGATTTCCTGTTTGACGACAACTTACGATTTAATGAGTGAGCGACGAGCCAGCGGAGGGAGAAAAAGTAACGAGACTCCGCTGGCATCCCTTTCCTCTCGTGACGATCTTTCTATACTTTTATATTGACTACGTCATTGCGGTAAAAGGAAGCTTATAGGGATTCTCACTACCGCCCCGCTAGTCCACTGTAGTTTCCGCTCGCGAGTGGAAAACGGTAAGAACTCCTTTACCGAGGTACGCATCTCTCACTGTATAGAGAAAGAAGGAAGGAGAGAGCAGAGCCTTTCAGCGAGATCGCGTCGAACGTTTCATCGACTATGGGAATAACGAATAAGGAGAGAGGCACGGCAAAGAACCGGGAAAAATCCCGCTAAAGAAAATAAATGCGCCTCTCCTCTGTCCCTGTAACTGTATCTGTCTCCGTTCACGTTTATCGATATCGTACACTTGCAACCGTTGTTCTTTTCTACACCGTGTTATCGGCTCATCGAGCGTCCCTGCACGCTACCTTCGAATTGCTACTCGATTCTGACACGTTGGCATCCGTACAAACGTTTACCGAAACCAATTAGGATTGCAAATGCATCTAGGAACAATTTCAAAAATGACATCTCACTTACATCGTGTGCAGATAACATTCATTATCTCTTATCGCTACTGTCAAACGTGGAAAAGGTTAACGAGTGGGGGTTTGTAAAGAGCCCTACAGAAATCAAATTTAATAGGAACTATAAGTCTCAGGTCAACCGTACTCTTAACCCTCATCTGTTCCTCATTTTACGAACTGAATCTGTCCCTCGATGTTGAATTGATACAGTGACACAAAATAAAAAGATTTCAATGTTTTTTAGTCAAATTGATAAGTTAACATTTACATCTTAGCTTTTTCAGTTATGTATTCCGCATTAAAAAAATAAAAGTAAGACAATCTTTCGGGAAAATATACCTACAAATAAAAGAACAGTATAACTTAAGTGTTTAGTAATTAGTTAGGTTTCAACATATTTAATAACGTAAAAAATATCGTGAATGATGGAACAGCAATTTTCAGTGGTGACTCTGAGTATATAATGAAAATAAAAAAACTTTTTTAAAACAACGCTTATATTGGAACGCATTAAAAAGGAGAAAATAATATTTTTAGATATTAGTGACTATAAATAAAAGCGTGAAGTGCTAAACCATATTAACGTAATCTTCGTGGTCGCTCCACGCTTTTATTTATAGTCACTAATATTTAAAAATATTATTTTCTTCTTTTTAATGCGTTCTAATATAAACGTAGTTTTTAAAAAGTTTTTTTATATATTTTTCTATTTTCTACTTTTTAATCTTTACTACCAAACGTATTGAGTAAGGTCCGCTTAATCAAAATCAACCCAGTAAGTAAACTGAACTCCTTCGGTGCGAAGTGGGCCAGTGGAGCGTGGTCGGAGTGGGAGTAGGACCGCGTAGTGGAGTAGGGAGCGCGCGGAGTGGGGATCGCTGCACGCGATGACGTACTACCAAACGTCGCGCGGCGAGGAGCGATGGGGAATATTTAAAAATATTACAATATTACATTATTGTTTTAAATATTGTTTTAATAGTATTTTTTCTACAATTCTGATCAATTGTAATGTTTGACAAATTTTTTTTTCACGTCCTGTAGCAAACCAATTGCTCCAGCTTCCCAAATAAAGTTCAAATCGTGTAGTACAATATTTAAAAAGTTATCGTCTTTTTAAGTGGGCTTCACTGTACATACTCGATTGACGACATGGGGAATAAAACAGTTCGATAAACTTTGCAAGAAGGTGTCCGTCAACAAATCAATTTGTATTGGTGAGCTCAACAGGTGATAGGGAATGGTTTTAACATTGGCAAGCAATTTCTAATATTAAACTGTTCGCTATAGCAGCGCGCACGGTTTATGGCTGGCCCTCCCTCAGGTAAATAACTAGCCCGCCGCATCAAGTTGAGAACTTTTCCATAATTTCTGCCAATTAAACAGCGATAGTTACTTATTCATTAGTTTATAGAACGAAGAGGATTAATTAGTTCGGAAAGTAACTAATTGCGCTTGTGAATCCGCTCAAACTGTTTCGGCTCTCGCGCTCGGCTATGGCAGCGTTTTGCGAAAAGACTGTCAGAGTTCGCGCGCCAGTTTCGTCCGACAAAACAAGGGAGAAAAGAAGAAAAATTCTGGCGCGATTATGACCGTGGAACAAAAACGGCCGTAGTCACGGATAAGCTATTAAAACGATCTTGAAGATTACCGCGGAAAGAATTACAGAAGTTTATAAAATTCCTTGAATACTTTATTGCGGAGATAACCGGGCTCTGAGTGTCGCGCCGAATAATTGCGATTTTCCACGGCGATATTTCAAATTGTGTAACTTTGCTCCGAACAAATGTTAGGCGAAATGAAGTACACGGCAATTCGCGCCGGTTCCACTGCGATTCAGATATAGGGGAGTAGACGTTTTCGGCGCGAGCAGCTCGACGCTGTCCGAACGAAATTCTTGTTCTATACATTCTACAAAGAAATATATAACTCGTGTAATTCTTATTACTTCTACTTTGAAAAAAAATATTTAAGTACATCAAATATTCGTAAATATACGTACAAAAATTTTAATACTGCAAGTTCAATAGTTCCTCTGAAAAAAATTTATAAACTATTAAAAACAACGGAGACGATTGCTACTTAACGTAGACCTCCCAAAAATATATGTAACTTACGTAATTCTTATTTTTTCTACTTTAAAAAAATTATTTACATACATCAAATAGCCAAAAATGTACGTAAAAAAATTTTATGCAAGAAGTTCAATAGTTACTCTGAAAAATATTACAAAAAAATAACGGAAATGATTGTCACCTAGCACAGATCTACCAAAAATATATACATATACTTATGTAATTAAAATAATAAATAAAATAAATAAAAAAAATAATTAAAAATATATATATTTATAGTCACTAATATCTAAAAATATTATTTTCTTCTTTTTAATGCATTCTAATATAAGCGTGATATTTAAAAAATTTATTATATATTTTTTACTTTGTTTACAAATTTCCAATATCTTCTCACAGATTCACAAAACGATCACAAACAAAATTGAAATTTTGACAGGTCTGTCGGGTCAGCTAGTATACAATATACCTCATCTAATTCTTATTGTTTCTTCTTTAAAAAACATAGTTTATGTACATCAAGTATTCATAAATGTAAGTGAAATATTTTAGTGAGGTTCAGTCGTTCTGGAAAGAATTTTTAAACATCGGTAACAAAATGGCGTGAATCCGTTGATTATTTTAAACAGTCGTCGTCCGGAATGGTTCAACCGCGCGTGACTTTAGAGTAATTGTCGCTATAGCGATCTTTATTGCCAGTTTCGACGGGCTCGCGGGTATTACATCTGCAAACATTAACACAGCAAAAGACTGGACAGTATCGGGAACACCGCAACTGAAACTAACAAGCGTCATCGGATTCGAGAACGTTACATCCGGAACACGACGGCCGGATCGGATTCAGGAAACACGACGGCTGCTGGTTATCCGTGTAGGCCATTGTTGCAGAGGCTGAAAATCCAAATTATACCAGAGTAATTTCCTGCTTCGAATCCATTCTTTCTACGACTACCTTTTTCCACTGCGCAGTTTTGTAAAAGCAATTTTCATACGAGTTTCTGGCGCATCTTATTCGTTTCTACGTAATTTTTTGAGTGCGTTTTAGGTAGACTTTTATGCAGTTTTATGAAGCAGATTTTACTTATTTTTGGTTGGCTTTTAACATGGTTTCTACCGTGTGAGGAGAAATGATTTTTAACACCAACCGTACCACGACCAGTCAAATTTCACATTCTTTATTTTTCAATTATTGTAATTGTAAAGATGCTTCCATTAGAAGTTATTCTTTGTTCCAGCACGTGTTATTAAAGAAATTATTTAACAATTAGTTGACAGTAACGTTGAATAAATATAAATACTTTTATACAAAGATTTACTGGTTAATGCAAGCACCATCGTGTACATTATATAATACTTTTTGTCAATGAAATTGAATTCTGTGGTTGTTACTTAATGAGGAAGAAATAGTAATTGCATGGTACTGTCTATCAAATATACAGTAAAAGAAAAATTGCTAACTAATAGTTTGCTAAATATGACTTCTTTTGTCATTTTTACTGCCTATAGTAAACAAAGTTGTGAAGCAGAATAAATGATTTTGATAATTAATTATAATGCAAACACAAAACTGTCAGAAATTTAATTATATTAGTTAATATTGTAACAATTGTTACAGCGATGTGGAAAAATTGCAAAATACCGCCAGGGATACTGTTCTTTGCCACGAATATGTCGGTGAAAGTTCCATAAAAAAATAATGAAATAATGAAACATGAAGACGGTTTGTAATTGGATTCGTTATGTTTACACTTCTCGGTGACCGAGGCCTATTGACCTTCCTAGCCCCTCAGTAGTGGGGA
>CM052325.1:5312924-5387188 GCA_028455615.1 Lasioglossum zephyrum | reverse complement strand
AAGCTGAAACTTTGTAGAATATGGGCAAAATAGGGAGATTATGGTACGAACGTTTTTTGACCTTGATAAAATTCGTTAAACTTGCACAATTCCAAAAAAAATTTCAATTTTCAATACCACGCGCGGAAAAATTTTTTTTTGAAAATGCTATGCATCATTTTTTTTCCGTAGACTTTTTCACGCTGATTTCAAATCTGGAAAAAGTCGACTTGTACCATAATCTCCTTATTTTCTCATATTCTACAAAGTTTCAGCTGCAATTTAAAAAAAAATTCATCGTTCTACCTCATTTCTATCGAAAGTTCCTTAATTTTGTTGTTAATTTCGTCCGAATTGACTGCTGTGAGTCGTCGCGACGCATCGTCTTATATCGAAGGAGAACTACAAATATCCGAACTAATAGCACTTGTATATTTTAATGTAAACAAATGACTTTTCTGTGTAAGAAGAGCGGCGGAAAGTTATTCGGGTATCATGAATTTGACTCGTCGCTGCACCATGTTGCTACAATAGCTGAACCCCGGGATAATAGCGGAGTTGTAGACTCGGTTAGCTCGCGATTCACCTTAAAGGACTGAACTGAATAACTCGGGCGCACAAAACGCGAGGACTACCGTCTCCACACTGTGCTAGTTGCCGTTTGGGGTGCAAACATTTAGTCTGACAAAGACGGGCCGAATTAATTCGAGTGCGCCGAGTAAGGAACACACTGATTGAATAGTCACAATGGATGCTACCTTGAATATCAGAATGGGGTATAGTTCGAGTTATTACTTTGGGGACAAAAGCGCGAGACGCGGACGCCGCCGCACGGTGGCCATGATGGCCGATCTAGTAGTTCATTTAATAACAAATTACTTGTCCATATCGATATTTAATCGCGTCAACATACCTTAATTTCTTCGTGCTTAGCAATGGCCGAAAATGTCGATGTTAATGAAATTTAATAAAAATTATTTACTTCGAAGAAACATTTAAAAATGAATATTTTATGAATATGAAAAAATTACTAAACCTAATTAATGTTTCTAAAAAGTTCTTTGTTTAAACGGAGATCATTCTTCTACCTGGAAAATGCTTACCTCTTTAGAATTACAATGCATATTCATTTATTAAATAAGTAATTCTTAATGGACTAATAAGAGTTGTCGAAGTTATTTCCATTTGACATGGAATATCTTTTAAGTTCCAACTGGTTCCACGTTTTTCTAAATTATATACGCACAAACTGTACATATTATAAACAAATATCTTTTGGGAAAAATGATTTTGCGCAAGTAGAGGTTTCGAAGTTTAAAATGAGACTTTTATTACCTTGTACTATTTTAACAAAATTATTATACTCAAATATTAATTCTCGATAAAGGAAAATTTAGTGTTCGAACACTTCTTTTTCTCTCACTAATATTCGGACACTCTTTAAAAAAACGATAACTTTTTTAATATTGTATTATACAAAATATTATATAAATATATATGTATTATATAAAAATTGCAATTTATCGGAATTGAACAAAAAAACTTTTTTATGTAGGCCTATATTGAACATTTAAAACCTACGATTTTTAAATCTGTGTTAATGTGTACGTACGTACAATGGCTAACAATTTATCTTATCGTACGCGATGATGAGAGAAGGTAATATTCGTCTGTGCCGAACACGTTCGAAGTTCGCGGAGATATTCTTGGATTGGATGATTCGAGGAATAGCTCGAAGAAACGTCCAAAGAAAGGGTGCACGGGAAGGGCACAAAACATTCCATTAGGTGCCTTCGTAATAGCTTCTCGAGACAATATACCCTCCATGACGTGGCCCCAACGAAGGACAATGGCACTACACCCTGACAACGATGGGTACACGCCTGTGTCGTTACAATCAAAACAGGGCACAAGGCGTATAAGCTTATTTAAATGAATACCGCAGATCCCGTAGGCATTGCAACCAGATTAAGACGTCATCCAATTACTTCGACACACCGATACCGTGCACAATGTAGACACATTGATTCACATCTACTTACCAACAGAAAAATTTTCTTGCAATTTCTACTTCAAACAATACGTATGAGTTTCATCAATATATTCATTTATATATTCTAATATATTCTTCATTTACTATATTCGAGTATACAATTCTTCTTTTTCTATAATATATTTGAATGCACATATATGTATATTCTTCATTTTTTATAATATATTCGAATATATATTCTTCATTTTCTATAATATATTTGAATGCACATATTCTTCATTTTCTATAATATATTTGAATGTATAAATTCTTCATTTTCTATATTCGAATGTAAATAATAATAATCAAACAGCGGATTTTATGCATTTATAACAAACATGAGCAGGTACAATTTAAACAAGAAAACAAACTAATAAAAACGTGGTACTAAAAAACATTACATGAATTTCAAAATACTGTTATATATATTTTCAACCTATTAGACATAAGAAAATGAATTTCTACTTCACTCCAGTTTATTGCAATTCATGTAAAAAAGTTAAATTTGCATAAAGACCTAATAAGTACAATTCCAGCCTAACCTTTCAATCTTTTTTTTAAGTATAAATAGTAAATAGTGTCATGTTCTAGTCCAGTATAAATAATAAGTATTTAATAAGTATTATTAACTAAATACTTTTAATAAGTATTTTCAAATGGTATTTGATTGGAGCATCCAGTAAAATAGTATTTTCAATCACAAATTTTCCCAACTACTGCAGACGAGTATTAAATATAATTTCATGGAATCATTAAAGTACATATTGATGGTCCACTTGATGGTAAATTGTAACAATTTTTAAAATTAATATTCTACTCGAAATTTTATCCACTAACCCATACATCAGTCACTGTAAGTGCGAAACGCACAATTCAACGAATAATTCAGTGAAATTAAATTTTGTTGTAATTTCTCGGTTTCTCAATTTCGCTTTAGCTGCCCGTTTCGTATCATTATCTCGGAGACACCCAGTGCAAACTGTTCAGCTGTGCGTCCCGTCGCGATAGGCGTCGTGTAGTAAGTCTATAACAATCGCGACTTATCCTGTTGAACAGGATCGCGCACAATGGAACAAGGGGAGCGGCATTATGTCACTGGGAAAGACTGTCCCCTCGGCAATGCTCCCGAGAAATCAGATTTCGTTGAAAATTCGGTGTCGGATTCGCGAGAAAAGCGCGGGACTTTGACGGCGCGGCGCTCGCTCGAATTTGAACAGAAGGCAAGAACGATGAGCGCCCCTAATCGATCAAACACCATCAAATACCCCGGCAATTTTCTGAGGATAAATTCCTGGCAAATTTCGCGAACAACCGTCCCGAACAACAGTTTGGGGAAGCGTTGCAACTCACCTCGGAGGCAGCAATAGTCTGAATTTCACCAATGACACCTCATTTCCATACATCAGTAAATCCATAGACTGTAGTGCTTCACCCTATCGCATTATCTATCATAGACGTGGCGTGGCTGGGCATCACGGTTAACTAAACAGTGCCAGGAAAACCGGCATACAAGGTGTCCCACAATAGATTAGCTACGTAACGTTGATCTTGCCCGCGAAATCAGATCGGAACTGACGTCGCTTTTCAAAAACTGCACCACCTAATGCGGAAGAATTTTTCTCGAATTTTAACCCTTTGCACTAGGAGCTATTTTACCTCGAAAATTCAACATTTCTTCCGACCTGAAATAATTCCATTCATTATGATTTTTCAAATTTTATGGATACGAAATTGGTATAATAAATATATAATAATATATATAATAAATAATAATATATATAATGTATTACCTCATACATTAATTCACAATAAAAATTGTTGTTGCTATTGAAGATTCCATTAAAAAGTGTTTTACCATGTACCATAGATTTTTCAAAATAATGTAATAAAAAAACCGGTCAGTAATGTGTTAATAATGTAAATTACATCACCACTCGAGTGCTAAGGGTTAAAGTAATGCGATAAATTTGATGCGAGGAATAAAATGAAGAAACAGTGACAATTAAATTTAGTTGGAAATTAATTTCGCAAATTGAAAAGCATAAAAATTGGTACTTGGACACGAGACTGATGGAAGAAATAAAAACAAGACGCAATGTAAATTAAATTGAGATGCATCAATCACCCAGTTTCCATATTAATTAATTTCGCAAACTAAAATATAGAAAAATTGATGAAATATTGTACAGTGTCTCTGAAAACTATTTGAGCACGAGATTGGTGAAGCAACAATGGAACTTGTTTGCATACTGGGCCGTTCATGTGCATGAGAAATTTTTCTACTAGTTTTTAAAACAATCTAAAAAAGTTCTGGTATGCATATTGAAGTTCCCATTGAAATAATCGTTGGAATGTAAAATATTCAAAGTATTTAACCAGAGAAAGTAAACAGTGGAAAGCAGTGTTAAAATTTTAATCAAGATTGATCGATTAATGTGTACGATTAAAAAAGTGATCATTGAAAAATCGACGATTGATTCAATGGACTGATGAAGTTAATCGTCAATCGTTGATCAAAAATAATAAATCATCAAAAAATCGGAGACTGATTTAATCAATTGTTAATGGTTAAAATTGGTTAATGGTTAATGGTTTAAAAAAATTAACTAATGGTTAATTGAAAGAAATATATCTCAATAAAAACTCAGTTTACATTTTGTTCAGTATGCATACAGTTTTGATTCCGTATTTCATTTCGAAATTTCAACAGTTCGTCATTAATTAATTATCCGATTGACGATTACAATTGAAACGAATTTAATCATTTACCGCAATGAACGGCTAAAGTAAGAGTTTAATTGTTAATTGCGATTAACGATTGAAGTAGAAATGTAATCGTCAATCGTTGATTAAATTTTTGCCCAACTCTGGTGGAAAGAAAGAAAATCGGTGTGCAGACTGAGTATTAAATTGAGATGTGTATATGAATCATTCATTTAATCATACACAGTATAATCTGGACGCCTTCGAAACTTCCAATAGTTCATTTTTTAAAATTTAATACTTAATTTTCATACGCTCATAGATAACAATAAGTATGAACTATTTTGTAATTATTATATTCTGTTTTGTATGTGGCGTATTTCTTCTTTTTTATAATTATGTTGAAATAAATCTTATATGAGATTTTCTAATAAAAAAAAATTCTAAAATAATATCTTGATCGGAAGGCAACTCGCCGGACCATAATCCGCTACCATAGTCTGTTAAGTTTGATGGAGTGACGAGCAAATAAGCATATTAAAACAGAGAAGATATTGCATATAAGTTTCTGTTTCAGCCCGGTCTACTCGGAGTATCGTAAAACTTTCATTCTTTCGTATACAGCATCGTGAAACTTTTATTTCTTCCCCTTAGTTAATTAAGCAGCTGGAAAAGTGTGCGAGTGAAGAGAAAGTATAATAAGTCAAAGTAACGCGGAAACAAAGTTTTTAGGTAGTTAAATAATCTGCACTCTGATTCCAAGTATGCATTATTTACTCGCGAGGAGGAGACGGGGGAAGAAAAAAGTAGAATTGTCGCGTCCGGAAGGGACCGCGAAACTTTTGTTTATAATATTTAATACGGGCGAATGAAATTTTCAGGGAACATCGGACGGTTTTCTTCGCGAGCGGCAATCTTTTTGAATTTTATAAGCCGGTAAAAACGGCCGGGGAAAAACTTGTAAAATGGAAAAACTAAGCCGGGTAATGAGGGTAAGTGCGCTTGCTTGTAAAATACGATGCGTACGATAATGCAAAGTAAGTAACCTAAAGCGCATCCTTAGCCCCGTGACTGAAAAAATTATTATTAGGGGTAGGTTTACGTGGGAGACAACGGACGATTAAAAAGATATTGTCAATACGCGGAGCAGAACATTCTCGAAACGCACCGGAAAGCCCGCGAACATTTATTTTTATGTAACTGCGTTAGAAAAAGCTGCGGGGTCATTTTCAGTCCGTCGCGTGTGCTCCACGGTTAATTAAAACTAGTTCATTAATGGCGTCGACGAAACTCCTGTTTGCGAAATTCCCCTTACTTCTGTCCGATTAACGGCCGCACAATGTTCATAGTTGAATTTCCATTACACTTTCGGAAGAAGAAAAAATTTCAGATATGTCACTTATAGTTACAGATATAATTTAATTTCTTTTTTATAATTTCCTGAATGAAACTTTTACCAACATACACGCCATCGTTTTCCGATTAAAATGTGCCCAAACACGATACACTTTACGTAATATTTATTCGTTTTATCCACGATATAGTATATTATTTATTTTTATTATTATTTATTCGAATGAAAGAATAGTTGGTTACAGTACTAGATGAAATCTTTACCTTGATTTGTCTAATATATTATTTTTTAAACGTGTTTCTGTTTAGAGAATCCCATTGGTTCGGATAATCGAGGTTTTACTAAATCGTGGATTAAAGGATTAAATACGATCCAAATTGTATGTGTTTGGTATCATTTTAATCGTAAAAAAGGCGCGAATATGTCGATGAAAGTGCTACGAGGATTTCTGTTAGTTGTTAATTAGGAATGTTTATATTTATTAATGTAAATCTTTATTTAGGAAAACGTTCTTTAACGTGTCATTTTCCGCAATACCCTGAGGAGTCTGTCGGGAGGTGGATTCAAGCTTCCATATTCAGTGTTTATGTTTATTGTTTCTGTTTCGTCCGCAACTCGAAAGTCAACAGTTTACAGTTTAAGGGAGTTGTTTCTGTATAGTACGTTCACCTTCGCGCAGACATGATCAAATTCATAATCTAAATGAAGAGGGTGAAACACTGCGTGAAGGATAATTCGAATTACAATCGCGAATATGATAAAATTGGACGTTCAGCGAAGAAAGAAGCATTCCTGATTTATTCCTGCTCATTGGATTACTTCTTTGGCCGACAATGGCACTGCCACAGGCAAAGGTACGACAATAGATTTCCAGTCGATCGGAAAAATATTCAGTTAATTTGGTATGTTCTACTTTGATGTTCTATGTTATTTATACTATACCCGGTTCGAATTGAATATTGCGTTATATTTAATAATTTATTGTATCAGCGCGTGTGTAAAAAGGATCGATTATGTAAAATATACTTCTGTGGTATTAAACATTCAAGCGAATCGCATGGAAATTGCGAAAATATTCGCGCAAGTCGGGTAAAGATTATCGGATTATTATGCGAAATAAAAATGTTCTGCAGTGATTGCGGCAAGCTGGCGCAATTTGATTTCATCCCTTAATGATTTTATTGCATTAAAAACAATTACGATATTCTTAAATTTTTCTAATCTTTCGCTGTTTTATATTTCGTCCAATTATATAATACATGTATATATGTATATGTTTGTATGTATGTTTGTATGTATGTTTGTATGTATGTTTGTATGTATGTTTGTATGTTTGTATGTACGTTTGTAACGGCATCAATTGAGAACGGCTCAACGTAGAAAGCTGGGGTTTGAACCGTTAAACGCAGCGTTTCTTCGAGAAGGTTTTAAAGCAAACCGCATTCGAAAAAGTCCAATCATCACCACGCTTTTATTTATAGTCACTGATATCTAAAAATATTATTTTCTCCTTTTCAGTGCATTCTAATATAAGCGTGGTTTTTAAAAAGTTTTTTATATTTTCTTTTATTTTCTACTTTTTAGTCTTTGCTACCAAGTAAGTCTCGGGTTCGATTCCCGCTGAGATACTCTGTTGAGATTTTTATTACCTCCCAACCGCACAGGTGTTTAAAAAATTATTTTTTAAAGTTTCAAGTCTCCAGCTCATCGAAAAGTGATTTAAAATTCGATTACAAGATTTAACACAACAGGGCAAGCTGATATAAGCGTGGCAATAAAAGTCACCAAATTTCGGACGAATTTACATACAAATAACAGGAAGGTATTATTGTAATACCGTTAATAACTTATTTCGGGGAAACTGTGTCAACTTAACACGAGGAACGGATGAGGATTAAAGACAATTATATCTGTCCAAATAACTCAGGAATCGACATCATCATCAATTGTGCATCATGTGGGTTTTCGCTGGTCAATATGACTGCATTACCGACCCAAAGGTGGCTAGCTGATTAGAGTGTCCTCCCTTCATGGACGAAGAACTATTCTGCGAGGTAGTAGTAATGATGCGCTTTGGAGAACGGTCTCTCATAGAAATTTCGCAAATCTGCGGGCACCGGAAGCGTGTATCGGTAGGACAGCGGGACGCTCCATCGATTCGTTTTCAACGAACGAATCGGTAATTGGTATTCTCGGAAAGAAAATTAGAATGCCGATAGACGCGGCACCGGTGAAGAGCGCGCATTGTTGTCGCGGTTGTCCACGGAGCAATAGAGAAAGCACGCAAACTGCGAAACACACAGGACCAGCGAGAGCCTAGCAGCCGGACCTACCCGGAGTAAATGCGAAGCTTGCTATTTGCTCCGCCGCGGCGCCCGATTAATTTCGCAGGCAATGCCTGCGGGCTCGAAGGACATCGGTAACGATTGTTCTCGGCTTTGTCGATCTCAAAACCGTGTAAACGTCCTGCCGAGGCTCTTGTGTATTTCCTAATTAAACTACCACTATGAGGAACCTCCGTCCATTCGACGAGAACCGACCGCAACCTGCGCCGACAGATCCGAACACCTTTTCCCTATACAGAGATAACAATACTTCCATTAACGTGTCGTCTTTCAGACGCCGATCACGCGACAGTCGCCCTTAACCTTCCCAAAGATCATGCACAAGCTCTTCGTTCATTCTTATCGCCCTCTAATATTGGCTGGAACTGAAAGTTCCGATTTTGTAAAGAAATACAGGCTGAGACACCTAAAACAGGCCACCTGGATTGTCTTGGGAAAAAATGTATTAGATGGAACTTGCTTGGTTTCAAGGAGCATTAATCTATTGTTGGTACAGTATTTTATCCATAAATTTCCCAAAAGTCTGACCTGTAAATGTCCCACGTCTATACCCACTACTGCGGGGTATACCCTCTTGAGTGGCCACTTCTAACTTCTTTATTTTTCATTATTTTTTAATGGGATTTCGATGGCCATATTGTGGCATTTTTCTGATAAAAATCATACCAAATATGATATAATTCCGATGACATTTACTTGTGTAATAGACAATTAAAGTTTCGGGCGCAAGGAAGGAGAGTCGCTGGCAAAATTTAATTGTCTATTACACAAGTAAATGTCATCGGAAGTATATCATATTTGGTATTATTTTCCATTAGAAAAATGCCACGAATATGGTCATAGAAGTCCCATAAAAAGTAATGAAAAATAATGAAGTTGGAAATTTGAATTAGTTTTGTTTACATTTCTCGGCGACCGAGGTCTCTCGAGCTCAGCTGTCCTTTTTCCTGGGTCATTGCCCGTTTCAGAAAGTGTATCAACAAAACTTTAATTTTCGAGGATCAAGGTCATTTCAAAGTAATTTTATTATACATATCTCAATGTATCTTCCATCAGTTACACGATGTAATAAAAAAGAAATGTAATTATGTACCAAAAAACATAATATAACCTTCGAGGGTCATTCAAGGTTATTCAAGCTCGTTCAAACCTTCGTTAAATGTTGTTGAAGTTATTCCGTATTTTCTGGGTTAAAAAGAAAGGACTTTGAATACGAGTATAGTCATTTAATGTAATATTAAACGAATTGTTGTTAATTGCCTTCTCTTTTACGATGTCTGTTCGACGCTATTGTAGGCATCCTCCGCAGATTTGCTGCGCACGAACCAGAAACGCGCGATAGGAGAATATTATGCGTGTCCTTAATTCGAGAAAACTAGTCCGCGATTCCGAGTTCCAACCGTGTCGAAAATTTAGCATACGTATGAGTTTGCAGCAGTGAACCGCTGCCAAAAGGGAAAAAGAAGCTCCCATCGTTTTCAAGTTTTAATCATTTCATTTTCCGACTTGTAAATTTTATATCCGAAACGCGGCTAGGAAGTTGTGCGGGTATTCTGTTATACATTATGTACGTGAGAAATATCGTGGTTGACACCGTTCCGCGTACAACTGTGTCACAATTCGCGGCTTTAAAGTTACTTTATTGAAGGAATGTAGGAAAACACGATAAAATGATTGTCTGGAACCTTAACGAATGTCAATTTTCAATGAGAAAAAACGCGTGCAAAAAATAAAGAAAATTTTGGCAGAAAGCTTTGTCAATCCCTAAGGCATCAGGCATTAAGTTTTGAAGATCAAACAGCTAACAACATCGCTAAACATGATTTTAGACACCAAGCATCATTAACAAGCTGTATTAAACATCATCATGCATCATCTAGTACCATAAAGCATTGTCAAGCATCATGACGATTTTAGACACCAAGAATCACCAAACATCGTTAAGTTTTTAACATTGAGCATCGTCAAACTGTAAGTAACAAGCATCATCAAACTGTATTGAACATCATCAAGCACCATAAAACGTTGTCAATCATCGTCATGATTTTAGACACCAAGAATCACCAAACATTGTTAAGTTTTTAACATTGAGCATTATCAAGCTGTAAGCAACAATCATTAGCAAACACCGTAAAGCATTGTTAAGCTCCATCAAGCACCATCAAGTATCGTTAAATATTATCAAGCATCATTAAGCACCATCATGCAATCGTAAAACATGCAGATCTCATCGTACCGCATCGACGCGAATATCTATCTATTCGAGAGCCGTTTCACGACGTGATAAATCGTAAATATGTCCCTAAAAACATCATGTCGCATTATGTAAGTCTGAAAAATTCGCTCGGCACCGTTCCCGGATCGCCGGAGCTTCGATATCGTCTCCATCGCCGTTAAAAACAATTCGATCGATGTTTTTTAATAACGTGGTACGCTTAAATATTCCTCGCTTAAATTCTTTTACGTCTATTTCCCGGAAGGCGAACGATGAACGCGTTCCCTTTGGGAGCTGATATGCTTAACGACAGTTATCGATCACCGGTTCTGAGCCGCAGGAGCAAACCTCTTAAAAATAATCTGCAATCTTTCGATGTAACCAACCGTGTTCGGGAGATAAATGGCTCCGCGGGCCGAACGGTAACTTTCGGATGCCTGACGCCCTCTCTCCGATCGTGTAATAAGTCTTGCCATAATATGCCGGTTCTGTCGTGGCTCGCCTTTTATTCCGAATCTTCTCGTGGGACTCGAAGGAAACCATAGAGCGTAATTCATTTTAAAGAGGTAGCCCCCTCCGCGAACATGCTCTCCCCGTTGCTTCCGAGTACCTTCAATATTGTAATAGCGATCGCTTCTTCGGCGGACAATGGAATCGCAATCTGTTACTCGGCGATCCACACACTGGACCAAAACACCGACTTTTCTCTACGATTTTGTATTTTCTAACCTCCCAAGACTATTATCAAAACATACAGGGAGGTCCGTTTAAATAAGAACACATAAATATCTCTTCAGATTATGGTCTTCAGTATCAGTGTCAATGGACCAAATATTTGCCACGAATATTTTTTTCAGAGGCTCACTTTTTTTGTTACATAATTACATTTTTTTTATTGAATCGTGTAACTGATAGAAACATACATTCAGATATGTATAATAACATGACCTTGAAATGACCTTGATCCTCGAATGTTAAAGTTTTTTTGATACGTTTTCTGAAAAACATGTTGTATGTAAATAAATTCTTACATTAAAAAGAAAAAAAGGCATATGTGTAAGTATGTTGTTATTGACTGTTATTTTTATTTCTCAAAAATAAATAATACTATCTTTTTATATTATTTAGCCAGCTGAGAGTGTGAAGCATATTTGTGCTGCAAAAGAAAAACTTTAAAATAACTTATTTAAAGAAAAGTACTTTCTCAACAAAACTGGTCGTGTACAATTTAATTCATGATTAATAACACCGATTATCACAAGCAAATGATCAAAGATAGGGGCACAAACCGGCAGAAAATTAAGTAACACGTAACAGCGAAAGTTTGCGATTTAATCTTGCAAACCAAGAGTCGCAAACAATTTTCTTGGCATTATTAATATATCACGGATTGTCACGAGGCGAGGACAAGCACCGAGTTAAAGGATATCGATTTTCTTTGCGGCTATTAAATATATTTAAGTGTCGCTCAAGGGACGAGGGAGGGGGGGGGGAAGGGAAAATTATTGAATATTCGAGCGTATCGCAAAGGCACAGAGAAGTTCATTACGCTGCAGAGATCCCTCGGGAGCGATGTTATAGGACAATAATTATTTGTTAATGAGTCGGTAATTCGGTTTGCGCCGAAGAAATCCAAGATGCGTGACAGTAATCCGATTACGGGCGCGTCATGTGTGTAAATACAAGAATTAGCGGCAAATACTTTCGTGAATATCCATTGTCAGATTTAAACGCGGGCCCCTCTCCTCCGTGTAACGTTTGGATGTAGCTAATTATGATTGTAATGCGATAAAAACTCAACGAGACGCGTCCGGAAAAACTGACACTGCTACATCGTTTTGGAACAATTAAAGTACACTCCAGGATAAAAAAGACGGAATACGTAAAATTTTGTTGCAAAAAGGAGGCTTCAATCTTCACAAGAACAATTTGCAAAATTTTTGGAGACGATCGAATTTGGTCAGGGAAAACAATCTTGGAAATAATATCGATTATGAAAGTACAGGCTTGTAGCTGTAACGTAAATTATTTTTATTTTTTATTAACTTAAAAAATTCAAATTATTTCGTTGACTTCGAAAATTCAAATTATTTCATTCACTTTAAAAATTCAAATTATTTCATTCACTTCAAACATTCAAATTATTTCATTCATTTCAAAAATTCAAATTATTTCATTCACTTCAAAAATTCAAATTATTTCTTTCACTCGGAAAATTCAAATTATTTCGTTCACTTCAAAAATGCACAAATTATTTCATTTACTTCAAAAATTCAAATTATTTCATTCACTTCAATAAAATTGAAATTATTTCACATGAATTCGAATTTAATAATTCTTGGATTTATAAGACGTGCTATAGCATGTGCTGTAGTAGCATGAAAACCGATCGAATAGATTTTATATACGCGAACCCGATTCGAATAATACCTACCAAATGGCGTTTCGGAAATTGTGGTATAATTCAAAATGAAATTACTCGTCAAGGAATTAAATTGTTCCATGTTATGCTTCGACTTCGGCAAATTCATTTTTGAAAATGTATCGAGCACGCGCTCGATCGGGCAACCGAGTAAACGATTAACGTGTGCGTTTATTATACTATTACGATAATACGCGGTTGATTACGGATTTCGCATTAACAATGCACACGCTACCTTATTTTAAATCGTCGCGAGATATAACACGACTCGTCACGCAAATAATTGCGAATTTGACGTACGTTTTGGTCAATTTTCGCGGAAACATGAATAAAATCGATAAAAGTAGTTTTCGGTTGAATACGGTCGAATTAATGTTATTGGTCGACTGCATTTTATGCACTTATGACAAAATTGAACACGTACTATTTGAAATAGAATAGAATTAAAAGAAATTCATTGCATGTATTAAATATTTATGTCGGATTTTGTTGAATTTTATAGTAGCGCAATTTTTTAACTCAAACATGAATTGCACCAATAAAAAACAGCTGAAAATAATTAAAGCAACATAGTTTTATTGTTGTTTTATTAACTGTTAAAGCAATATAATTTTATTGTTTTATTAACTGTTAAAGCAACATAATTTTATATTTGCGGTCTTATAAAATTTAAAACCCCTGACAATGGGCCCTTCCTCCAGATACACATTCAAATAATGTAGCATCTCTACTGAAACTGTCGCGCGATAGGCCCGTCGTTGTGACAGTTACGGAGAAGCTACTGTGTATTCCTCTCCGCCGCCGTTTTTGAGCAAATTGTGGCCACAGGGAACACGTGAGCGCAAGTTTCCCGAAACCCGGCGCGAGAAAATTTCGTTCCGCGTGTGTTCGACCTAATTTCGCGTGCACCACAATTTTACACAAAGCGCGCTCGCCGAAACAGCGCAGCGTTGGCGGCGGCGGGGCACATATTTATTAACTAAAGCGTGTTCGCCGGGCTGCCTAACAAGTTGAGACACGTTGTTGCTCATCAAAGTTGACGCGTTAATTACAGAATGTGTTGAAAATAACAAGCGGATCTTCGATGGTATCTCATTAGGAGAGGCAGCAAGCTAGTGGCCTAATTGGTCCGCGATATTCTCGGAAGGGTTCCGGATCATTAAACCCGCGACGCGCCGGCAGAAAACGTTCGGACGGTGTTAGGTGATTTAACGAGTAATAGTTTGCGACAGGCTGCGACCGCGACAAGGTGGAGGTTCTCGGAACTCGATTAGAATGTGTGTCGTCGAGGATCTGGTCGTTTCAACGAGTGGATAGATCGAGTCACTGGTCCTGAATCCGATCCATGATCGGTTGCGCGATGCTCGATCACCTAGAAGCCACCACTACAATTTAGATCATCGCTGCTCGCCGATTAGATGATCCACTTGTCGATGTAATTATGCTATCCCAGTCGAGTATCCCTGGATCGAATTTGTGGGACATAAATTTCTTTTCTTGGGGATTTTCTAAATTATTCTAAACATTTCGCACTGGTTCGACCAATTGTTATTTTAAAAACCATGTTTGCAAATTACCATATTAATTTCAACATTTCGATCTTACTTTAGATCATTTTCAAGAAATAATTTCGTTTGTAAATTATTGAAGGTTATTATATTTTACTGCATAGTGAAATAGAAAAATTTTTAATTTCATAGAATTATTGTTTAAATCATAAACGCAGTCTTTTTAAAAATTCTTTTTTTGAATATTGTCATCCAAAGTGGTTCAACGGATGAGGGTTAAAAAACAAGTTTCGTAAACTGTTTTATTCCACGCGTCTACAGGGTGTCCCAAAATGGTGTACACATGTAGAAGCTGATTCTACATTCAGTATTGTCTGGAATCCGATGTAGATTCGGTTGGTTTAGCACCGTTCTATCATTGATTTAGACCTTCATTCTGCCGGTGAAGGACTCGTTCCTCTCAGATGCAAGATTCGAACACGCGTTAAACGAGTGATAAATCGTAATCCCGATATGAGCTCTTCGCGAGCGTGATTCCTACACGCCGACTGTATTTTCCGCCGTGATATATTGACAGCTCGTCGCGTCACAAATGATTGACTGTCTGAGGTACCTTTTTTAGCGACATTTTTTCGATTTCTCTCTCTCTTTCTCTGTGTTCCGCTATTTCTTTTTTCACCGGTCGAGCTTTGCAAATAATGATAAATAATGGGGAACGCGTATACAAAGGTCGTATACAGCGTCGATTATTATTTAATACTCGATCACTATCTTCGCGCGAAATATCGACGCGTATAACTTTTCTACCTCGTCCCATAGACTTTATCTAAATAACACTGTTTTTACGTGATACGATACGGTGCGCTGATGAAACACACGTCCCGAAAGGCGGGGCTCAACCGGCGAGCCATACGACGGTAATTAACAGCTCGGCGCTACGTCATTAATTGCCAACGGACGTTATTCGTGCTCAAATATTTCACGGCGCGATACTTCAAAGTATCCGGCCATCATTTTTCCGGTCCCTTCTAGCCTACGCTCCCTACCCCGATATATCGATACATAAAATTTCGAGAATTAAAGGACTTTTTAAATCCATTTGAATCCAACCTTTTCAATCCTCCTCTGCATAGAAAATCTATTTCTGCGCTTCTGTCCATAGATATATTGTTCTTCATTTATGCACAAAAGTACCATAACGAAGGAGCGGATTTTGAGTGGCAAAAGTTCAAACGTCAATCAGAAGTAACCCATTCATTTTTGTTAGGTAAAAAATCATATATTTTTTATTGCAAAACCTATTAATCTATTTGTGTAAAAAAATCATTAGTTTAGGAGATATTTTAATTATAATGTCTATTTACAGAAAAGGATCAATGTGGCGACCAGTTGCATCAGAACACTTTTTGAATCGAGAAGTTAATGACTCCTAACAAATTATAATTAAAATATCTCCTAAACTAATGATTTTTTTACACAAATAGATTAATACGTTTTTGTAAAGAATATGAAGGAGCATCAGCTGATGCAATAAAAAATATATGATTCCATTTAAAAAAAACATTAATGACCTTCATATGACCTTTTATAAAATTTCGAGAATTAAAAGTATTATCCAACCTTTTCAATCCTCCTCTGCATAGAAAATCTACTTCTGCACTTTTGTCCACAGATATGTTCTTCCGGGTCGCTTCATCGTACAGTACTATTACAAACAAATACCAATGAACAAGTGCACATGGTATTTTCATTGCTGTTACTCTATAAAAATCTGATACACGCTTCAGATATTCGTGAATGAATGTCCAATATTCGAATATGCCATAGTGTCTTCTGAACAAATTCCTGAATAATTAAAAACAACGGAGGCAGAATTAATTTCCCTGAGAAAAAATGAAAAACTACAAAAATAAGTAAATAAGTAAATAATGATTGATTACTTCTTAACCGTCTTCAAAAACCGTCTTCAAAAACCATCTTCAAAAACCGTCATCAAAAACTCGATTCGATCTGTATGTGCCTTTTTTTCGCTTTCTTTCTATGTATGTTCATCGATTACGCCGAGATGGATGGACCAATCGGCATGAAAACTTTTGCATCTTGTAGAGTATGTTTCCGGGGTGGCCCCATTAAAAAATTTCTTTTTTCTTCATTGTTTACGATTTTTTTATCGCGAAAAAAACGTACTGTTTCATGTATGTTCACCGAATAACTCCGAGATGGATGGACCAATCAGGACGAAACCTTCTGCATTTTGTAAGGTGTCTCCCGATTGGTCCTTTGAAAACAAATTTTGCATTTTTTCATTCTTCCCAGTTTTTATTGCAAATGAAACGCATTGGAAGAGTAAATGTCCTTTTTCTGGGCAATGTAAATTTCCTTCAGTCTTATTACATTACAGAAAGACGAAACTGATAAATAATAAATATTTTATATTTCATTAAATATATGTTCTATTGAATTGGTTTTCGTACTATTAACCGACTCAATCCGATCAGTATATTGTTTATTTGTATGGGTATTAGCTAACCAATAAGAGCGATAAACCATCCTACGGTGTTCTAATAATAATAAATATTTTATATTTCATTAAATAATAATAAAAATTATATGTTTTATTTAGTTGGTTTTTGTACTATTAACCGACTCAATCCGATCAGTATATTCTTTATTTGTATGGGTATTACCTAACCAATAAGAGCAAGAAACCATCCTAAGGTGTTCTAAAAATTCTGCTCGTTCCACTAAAAACTATGAAATAAAAAAGAATTTTATAAAAGAAAATTAATACACTATAAAAATGTGATACATAATTCAGATATTCGTGAATATGTGTGCAAAATCTTGAACCAGAAAGTTCAACGATTCTCGTGGAAAAAAATTCCTAAAGATCCGCGAAAGCCCACCCTATAGATACGGATCTCGTTCTGCTCTTTCAGATTTTCTACTCGGAGGATAGGCGCGTTCGTAAAATAGCCGGCGGAGTAGGACAAGAGGGCCGACGACGAAAATGTTTCAATTAATTAAAGCAGTTTCCTAGGGCACAAAAGATCCGTCTTCGAGTCCAGGTCCAATAAACCGCATTGCGGGTTCTTTTTCTCGCCGTAATAGGACACAGTTCCGTTTTCGGAGCCTACCAACGCTGAAATTTGTCTCGGAAGGAAATCGTCCACGGTCTCAGCCCGCCCCGAACGCTATCGAGACAATCGGGGGGTTGGGGCTCGGGGCTCGGTTGCTGGGAGTGCTTATTCGGTAAGTTATAATCCCATTTGGCTGTATATATATCGAGCAAAGTATTCAAAGTGGCTTTGTCGAGGCAGCCCTCTCGTGCATGTTGATATCGCGGCCGAGTACTCGTTCTTCTACTTCAGGTGGCCGAGTAAACCAGCCCCGACCCTATCAGCGGTAACAGGTGAAAAGAATCCATTCTCCGCAAGCCGTAGATGTAGTTTTGGCTAGACAACGTCAGTCTGGAAAGGTTCGCCGAGATAAAGACGCCCGGAGCTCCTTTGCTATTCTCATTCGTTCGCCCTCCGAGTTACGTGTTGAATACAGATAAATTGAAACGGGTATACCTTTTTCTTAACGGCGGCTGCGTATTGTACGTTCGGGTAAATAAAAGAAAGTGATTTTGGCGGAAACGGGTCTGTTAGCGAACCCCGCGACAAAACTATTACACAGTTTGTGAAGTGTTACCGGCCGTTTCCACAGAAACGAAGATATCGACTTCGTTTTCGTTTATGAACACTAAACCCATCGGGTCCCATGGAAATCACCGACACAAATTTCCCCAACACGGTTTTCACTGACGCCAGATTTCGCCGACTACTATTTTGGCCGACAACGATTTTGACCGACGACGAATCTAAAATCGTTGTCGGTCAAAGTAGTTGTCGGTCAAATCTGGAGTCGGTGAAAACCGTGTTGGTCAAAATTGTTGTCGGTTAAAGGCGTTGTCATCCAAAGTAGTTGTCGGTAAAAACCGTGTCGGTCAAAATCGTTCTCGGTTAAAGGCATTGTCATCCAAAGTAGTTGTCGGTCAAATCTGGGAGTCGGTAAAAACCGTGTCGGTCAAAATCGTTGTGGGTTAAAGGCGTTGTCATCTAAAGTAGTTATCGGTTAAATCTGGAGTCAGTGAAATGTTTTCGGTAAAAACCGTGTCGGTCAAAATCGTTGTCGGTTAAAGGCGTTGCCATCCAAAGTAATTGTCGGTCAATTCTTGAGTCGGTGAAATGTGGCGGTGAAAACCGTGTCGGAGTAATTTGTTTCGTTGATTTCCATGGAACCCAAACCTATCACCAGGGGTCAAATGACCCAATCAATTTAGATTGTTTGTTTGACAATTATTGAAATTGTAGAGGTGTTTTCATGGGAATTCATTGAATATATTCTCCGACATATTTGTCGGAGAAGGACGGAAAATTTACCAACATGTGGCACTTTTGTTTCTTTCTATTTGTTTTTGTTGTGGCGCTCGTGGACCCTTGGGCCACCGGAGAAAGGGCCCTCACCCTCCTACCTTGATTGACCGGGGAGGGGTCGGCGAACGGATGATTCGCGGCAAGAAAGATAGGCCCGCGGACTTTGTTACGAGCTTTCGGCGAGTGCAGTTTGTTTTCTTGTGTAACCAGTAAAGACTTTTTCGTGAGTTTTTCTCTGAAGTGTGTGAGTGTTCGCTGTCTTCGATTCCCCGTCCCAATGGATAAATCAGGAGGTGATGGGACTTCAGACATATTATAAAATCGCACAAAATATAAATAAATTTAATCCTGTTATTTTTCTAATACTGTACACATCAGTCACTTTTGATGGTCGGTAGATTTAGTGTTAATTAAATCGTTGAGGAGTGCTAATATTTTCGTAAGTATTATATTTTTTGGGGTGGCATTTATTGCGAAGTACAAACTTATTTTCTTTCTTAATATGTTTAATAGGTTGAAAATAATATAACAGTATTGTTTTCATTTTATTCATTTGTATCCTAAATGCATAAAATCCGCGGTCTAACTATTCATATTATTAATACACTTATTCATACACCATATATTTTCGTATTTAGGTGACACACTGAATTGAATCAGCCCGAATTAAATTTATCTCAAACGTCATGGCTCGCTACAGGAAGCTGTGCCGAATTCGGTGAGTGGATTGAAAATTAATAGTTTACGGGAGTCGTCAAAATGGCGAGTCCTAATATGTTTAATGTATGAATATTGAGATTGCAAAGAAGCATCTATGAAGCATTATTTAACAACTTTATTTCTTTTGATATGTTGTTTAACAAATGGCTAAAAGTTTGTATAAACACGTTACTGTTATTTTTATCAAGTGTAATGGTCACTTTTAGTGATCCTAGTGTTAAAGAACTGATTTTGATCTCCGCGCTGGAAGAACTCTATGTTTATGGAATGTACTCGAAGCATTCTAAGACGTTTGTTGGAAATTATAGTCGATATAACGAATAAATGTATCTGTATTTCGGGCCGGCTTAACGACAGCTTGGTCTGCCAAATCTTGAACTTGGCAAGCTCGTTCTTTCTATTTGCGTTTGCATTTTCATTAGTTGATGCACAATTTTTTGCGAAGGAACTGGCGAGTATATGAATTGAAAAGAGGTCTTCGAATACTCGATTCCGTGAAAAATGCACTCGTAAATGTAAAATCTTCAAATCTTTATAGCATTGTATACTTCCAAGCGCCAACTTCCGGTTTGTTATTAAAATTTATTTAATGCTCCTGGCGACTACAAAATTACTACAGATATTTTTATATTTCGGGGTATGAATGGAAACCTCGAGACCTTTATTCTATTTAACATACTTTCTTTTATTAAATAAAAACCCTCATTCGAGATTTCCATTAAATTATAAATTGATTTACATTTTTACAAAAATATAATGAATACCTCATTTTGATAATACGAAAAGTTCAGGGATAAATCGTGACCCAAAAATTGTCCAGAACTCTTGCAACTTCTTATAAAAGAACAAACGTAAAACATTGTCTCAGCTCATTTCAAAGTGTGAAGTCTCTACTTCCACACTCTTCAAGTTTTCTTTCTCTTTTTTTTTAAATTCTATTCAGTTCTAAAACAGAGCGGAGTTGTTCCGTCTAAATTGCACAAATTCAAACGACAGAACACTTTTTATTTAAAACACAATAAAATCGCGATGAAAAATTGTAGATAAACTTTTGAGTGGCCACTGTAAAGCGAAGACTTCCCTTTATTAGGTCGCATTGAAACGAATGTGGAGAAAAATTTTTTAAACTCCGTAGAGTCGTTTAAGTTCGTAACGTTTCGAATGAAGAAAAGCAACTTCAGCTTCTCTCGCTCGGTTTTATGCCAAAAAAGAGACTTTGAAAAAAGTTAGTTCAGAAGGAACGGGAAGGCAGAAGATTTTCAGATTTTTTTTACACTAAGTTACAGAAGTTCAAGGATCAGCAATTTTCCGATTATAATTCAATATTCTTTGAATTTTGAGGAGTCGAACACATATTAATTTTAATCTGATAAATAAGTAAACGAACGCCATTGGAAAATATATTTTCTTGTTAATTTAAAGATCAAATAGAAAAAACTCTGAAAAATTTGTAAGCATAATTTACGTTAGTATTTTATAATGTAGGATTAATATTCTTACGTTTGACAATGGATATAATGTTTTCTTTTATATTTCGCAACTTCAAATTTTATTATCTGTCTGAAATAGTTTGTCTGAAATAAATTTATTATCTGTCTAAAATTATAGTGACTCCCACTAATATTCGGACACTCACAAGAAGACGATAACTTTTTAAATATTGTACTATACGATTTGAGCTTTTTTTGGGAAGCTACAACTAGCTTGCTACACGATGTGAAAAATATTTGACAAAAATTGCAATTGATCGGAATTGTAGAAAAGAATAGTAAGTTGCATTTTACACCTTTTTTATGTGGGCCTATATTGAAAATTTAAAAACTATCTATTATAAACACTATATAAATTTAAAATCGTATAGTACAATATTAAAAAATTTATCGTCTTCTTAAGAGTGTCCGAATATTAATGGGAGTCACTGTACGTGTAACTCCACACAAACTAATTTTGCAAAATCTGTAACAGTTTATATCGCGATAACTATTTGTTTGTTCCTTTCAAATTGCTTCTGTCCTAAATGATTAAATTTATAAACAATTTAGCTGCAAGTTTCTCTTGCAGATGTCTACCGATCCAGAGATGTAGATTCACCCCTAGAATGGATGTCTATTATTATTTTTTATACACCCTGTACGTAAGAAAAATGTATCTAAGCATATGGCAACTCGGAAGTCGGTGATGGTTGACCGAGGAGTGACTACCGGGAGAAATTTGTTTTTTATTGGAGAAGTCGCTGCTCGGTTTTTCGCAGGGAAACAAAGAGGAAACGGGACGGAGTACTAAGGACGATAGTCTTAGAACGTGCTCGTAAAAGTCGTACTAAGGCCGGAAGCACTCTGCTACTCTCGACAGACATATCGCCTACATGCTCAAGTTTAATGGCGGTTACTTATTCAGATGGCCGAAAGAGCGTTACTCGCGGGGCTGGTAATAAATAATTAGTTGATGCAATGAACTCCCATATTCCTGGACACAATGAGAGGATAATGCGCGTGAACGACGAGCGACTCGTTAAACGCTTGTCACGTTAATCCGAACGCGTGCGTTCGATGTTTACAATAAAATTTTTTACGAGCCACTCGAAAACAAAAACGGGAAACGTTCTGTACACACTCGACGAAACACTTGGACATAACGCGCAGTTTTTCGGAAAATTGAAATTTAAAAAATCGCCCGTGACAAATATTAGTCCCGGAAAGATTTTGCCGTTTTATTCGAATAAAAATGAAACTGACATTTCATAGCGAACAGGGATCAGCTTCGAGATATATACTCTCGAGAAAGCTTCTTACAAAACTTCGAAGCTGTAAACTGTTCCGGTTAGTGAAACGAATAAGTATCTCGATATAAAATAAAAAATATCTTGGTTGAAATATGCGCGGCTCTCTACCGTTCGAATACGGCACTTGAAACAAATTTCGAAGGTAGAGGACCGTTTCGTTTTTTTTCTTTATTTTGGGCCACGTTGAATAGCCGAAAGTTCTTTAAAGAAAGAATCCCGGTTTCCGCGAGGGAGGAAAGAATCGGGAAATTGATCAACGGCTGCTTTTTATTCGACAAGGGGAATCTTTTATGTTGGCAAAGGAATGTTTTCGTCGAGGTAAAACGCGTCCAGATGTGGTTCGGGGAGTGTTCTTTTCTTCGTAATTCGCGTCGTAGTTTCGAAAGAGAAAGGGATCGATCCTGCTCGAGGATAAACTAACGTGTGTGTGTTTGTGCCCAGTGTATCATTGTGCATGTATGTAGTCTCTGATCCTGTAATGTGTATTTAGAAAATAACTGTTTCAAATCTATTAATTATAAATCTATATTATATATTATAACTGTTTCTAATCCAAAGAAAAAAGTTTAAACAAAAATCGTATTAAATTCTGCGGAATTTTAGTTTCTAGCATTTTCTGAAAACTTTAAAAAATCAGAGTCTAACGATTACTTTTCTTGATTTCAAAAATGAAAACTCTACATTTTCAAAAAACGCCCACGCCAATTTTAAACGGACATCCTAGGATTTTCATTTAAGAGGAACTCGTTGCTTTAACTCTCTGCGTTTAATAAATTTGTTCTGCTGCAGAATACAACGCACATTCCTTATGTTCGTTGAAACTCCTGCTTCCTCGGCGATTTTTCTTGCGGTTCTCTTAAAACTGGGAGCAACGCGTAGAATAGCCCGTCTATCACGTTCTATTGTAGCACAGGATGTTGCTCTTTTCTTCTCATACGTTTCTAGATTTTTTTTAGAAGATTGCGTGTACCACGTTATGACCCTCGTTTTGCAATTTTTGCAATGGAACAATTTCGTGACCCTCTTTTTATTGTTCCATATGTAAAAAAAAGTTTTTTGCCATCCCATTATGATCGTTCCACAATCTTTTTTATTAGGAGGCTACAATTATGCTGCTACTCTTTGTGCAAAATAAAAAAATGTTATTCTGCATATTTTAAATTATGATATATTATACAAGATTCTAGTACGTTGTACTATATTATATTTTGTTAAACTATATATTAGTATGTATTAATAACTATATATTATCGTGGAAAGATTTTATAGTGTGATCGAAGATGAAGTAATTAATTGAAATTGGACGAATTTAGATTTCTACGTAGCTCACCGCGTTTTCTAATATTATCTCTCATATTATCTCTGAAACGTTAATTACATAAAAATGGTAAAATTCGATGCAGAATAAATTGCATCTGAAAACTGTGGTTTCGGCTTTCACCCTCGAGGAAAATAAATAATTTTGCCATGTACAGAGTGTCGTGACTCTAATCATTTTAATTCGGCACTATTAAACGTAGAACAAGTGACGACGATGAATTTGAATAGTTTCAAGTCGTGTGCATCCGATGGTTAATTGAAATTGGAAGAATGTAGGTTTCTACGTAGCTCATCGCGTTTTGTAATTTTATCTCTGATATGTAACCTGAAACGTTAATTGCATAAAAATGATAAAATTTGATACAGAATAAATTGCATCTGAAAGCTTTGGTTTCGGCTTTCACCCTCGAGGAAAATAAATAATAAAGAAAATGAATAAATAATTTTGCCATGCACAGAGTGTCGTGACTCTAATCATTTTAATTCGGCAGCGTAGCAATTGAAAATCGTCGAAGACTTGACAATGCAGCAACGAGGAAGTTTCTCGTAAGGGCAGCGTAGTTGCAGCGAATGTTGATTACGGTACACAACGCTTGTCGGAGCGCGGGATACGTCGAGGAAAGTTGAGTAATAGAGGAACGATTCACCTTTCTACTTGTCTGCTACACGTATTTCAGAGCTATTAGAGTTCGACTGCAGGAGAATCGATACTCGGCTGCATTCCGCAGCGAATTCCAAAAGCAGCCGAACACGGGGCGAACGGTTACAACGTTAAGACTCATCCCTCTGCTCTCTCGCAGTGTCCCCCGATGTGTTTCGTCGTTTCCCTTCTGTCTGCTGCAACGCGATAATCCGTAATTAGTCGCAGTAAGAAGAGAATCTCCGATCGTGTTGATTCGGTGCATTCCTGGAGAATTCTCGCCGCTGCTGCACGCGTCGCAAATTAATTTCACTCCGTCCGATACCAGCTCGTACCTGTACGAACAACTTTGCCCCGCGTTCCAAACTGATCTATGGATCCACTCTGTCGCTCACATATTCCCGAACGAGCTTAACTTCTGATTTAGAAATTCATTTCCAGAAAGCAGTAAAATTGCTTTTCTTCTCAATTCCAGTGAGCTAGTCTCTCGCTCAAATTTATGCTAATCATTATATAATGTGTAACTATTAATAATTAATTAGTTATCGATCGTAATTTATCTTCAGGATATTATGAATTTTTATTCGCGGCGCAAAGGTTCGATCATTTACAACAACAATTGGCTATTTTTGTAGGAATACTAAACGCTGGATTCGGATTTGAATCTTCAGGTTCGAGAACCACGTTAGCTATTAAAATGTTTTAATACGATAATTAATAATATAGTTTGTGGATCTCGATGAAATTTTACTGTGTCCCATTACGTTTACCATTTCCACAGAGGTAAATATTAATTATAATTTAAGCGAATCGTTGCATGTTTAAAATACATTTTGAACGACCGCTTAAGGACTAGGACGTCTAAACGCTATGATATGTTGGCTATTGAATATCTTAATTATTTAAGAATATAATTATGCTCTTTTGGGTCACGCAAATTTTTTGTAAAAAAAATTGAAATAGCAACTTTTTGCAATTTTTTAAATGTCACGATGCGTTTCCGAATTCTCCTTGAAATCCTCTAACAAATAGGCGTACAAATCTTATAGGTGTATTTGCAAAACATTGAAGGTGATCTTGAAGAACCATAAAGAAAAGAGTGTACAAAAAAAATTGCTATAACCACGTGAAAATTGTTGAAACACGTCGTGAAATAATTCTCACGTAAGAATTCAAAAACGCGACGTTAAATAATAAAAAAAAAATTGTTGAAACCATGCTATACCTGAGAGAAACATATTCGATCGGACTGCTAATAACAGAGTAAACTCTGCTGATCACGATTCACAATGTATTTAATTTACCACGTCTGGTTAAGATCTAAAGAATGCACGAGGATATAATTTTGACTTTGTTAA
This sequence comes from Lasioglossum zephyrum, assembly GCA_028455615.1. Lineage (NCBI taxonomy): Eukaryota > Metazoa > Arthropoda > Insecta > Hymenoptera > Halictidae > Lasioglossum > Lasioglossum zephyrum. Next base: position 5,361,389 of record CM052325.1, on the reverse strand, counting down.
ATAATTTTATTAAATTCTCGAGGTTATCGTTTCTGTTCAAAGAGTGCAATTAATTTATCAGACTGACTGTAAATATTGATAGCATGGAATGGCGATGGAATATGTAGGACATTGTTCGTGTTTGAATTGATTTGACGGTACGTAATTTATTTGCGTAATTAATGTTTTAGTCGCCGAAATTCATCCTACGTTTTTCATTCGATTGTGACGGAGTAGCATCACCTTCTGACACGTTATTAGGTTGCACGTTGAATTCCGCCGCACCCTGTACAACTTGTCACTCTTCGTTTGCGAGCTAACGCCATTCAGAGTCCTTATTCTGTTATTACTCGTGACGTCAAAGATCGGGTAACACCGACGTAACGAACGCTAATATTTTCTGGCTATCAGAATCAACCGGACAACCTCTCGCGAGACGCGACTGACAATTTGATAGAAATTTTGTCCATTCCATGGTACCGCGCGATTGATCTCTTCGTTGAAAATAATATTGATCGAATGGCAAAACTTTTTCGTCGTGGATTATCTCTCCGTGAGACTTTCGCCAACGTGTGCGTGACGTTGTCCTGATTAAAACGATACCAAACACGGCATGATTTCGATCTTTTTTACTTGTGTAATTCAGTACTTCATGGAACCTCGATTATCCGAACATATACGATAATTTTTTATTATTCAAATACTAATCTGTTTGACTTAAAGTCATCCATATATGTTTGGTTAGTCAATAATTCAGGATAGGTGACTCGACGAACACTGTCATTTTATTAAACAATCGAGACATAACAACATTTTTTAAGAAAATACAATTTAGGTGCACAAGTAGATGTTTCACTCTTCAAAATGAGCCGAGACAGAACACCGTACGACTTTTTCTCACGAAGTTATAAAATTTCGAAATCCTCGGTTCGGATAATCGAGGTTCCACAATATCGTGGTTTAAACGAGTAAACATAGTCGAAATTGCACCGTGTTTGGTGTCATTTTAAACAGAACAAAATGGCGGATACGTGCATAAAGGTTTCACGAAGAAATCATTGAAGACAAACGTAATTTTATCATTGGTATTATCTCACCGGCGCAGTTGCGGTGAGAGATGAATGAATAGTATCGGTACACGATAAAATTGACACACATATTTCGGTCACGAAGTGTTCGCGTACACATCGCGGCATTGCCGTATTCGGGAAGTCACGGTCAGTTTGAAAGCTCTTCGGTGGAAATCCGACCTCCGAACAAGCCGGTAGCTGTAATTTCACGGATATTTTAGATTTTCTCTGCTCATAAAACGTGCGGCCGTATGCCGAGGGTGTAGCTGGAACGACAGGGGCGAAAATTGCGCGTCAAGCAGAGCGCTCAGTAATTATTACGTTCATTTTTGCCGGGAGTAAACGCTCTACGGTAAAGAAGAGAAAGAGAGAGAGAGAGAGAGAGAGAAAAAAGAGCTAGGCGAAAAAGGTGGTGAAAAGTACGGCGAAGCTACGGGTGTTACTTATACCTATATACCCACCTCGTCGTTATGGAATCCCATAACCGCGGGTCTATTCTCGAGTGCTTTTTACAGCGACCTCACCCCTCGACACCGACGCCGACACGACGCGTCGGCGTCGGCTCTAATGTTCCCGGAACGGTGTATCAGCAAACCCGGGGCTACCTCGTGCTATCCGATCCCGATTCTTCCGCGCCAATTATCCCATTAACCTGTTAAGGTCCCGAATTCGTTCCAATATTGTGTCAAACGCTCGTCAAAATTAGATTCCCGGTAATGATAACGCGTGCAATCTCAGGCTTATATCCTCTCGGATAAAATGATAGCACATGTGTGTGCCATCTTTAACACCGGAAAGACTGAAACTTAGTATATACCTATATTGCCCCAAAGCAGTCAAAATGACTGCATTGTGAAAGAATAACTAATGTGTAAAGAAATTTGTTTAAAATTAATTTTTAATATTTCTTTTATTATTTACAGTCATACAACAGGTTATTAGTAAGTTCGCGGTCCTCCCACTCTATCAAAGCGTATCGATTACAGTAAGTGATCCTACAATCAGTGATCCTTCTTCCCCCCTAAACTACGTTATATACAGGGTGTCACAAAATTCGTGTAGTTCCCGGAAATGGGAGGTTCCTTGGGTCATTTGAAGCGACATTTTCCTTTACAAAAATGACGTCGGCGGCTTTGTTTAGGAGTTATTAACTCTAAATGTTATAATAATTCGTAAATATAAATGATTCTTGCTGAAAAATTACTTTTAGAGGGATCATAATATCATTTACTGAAGTGTACATATTCGATTATACCGTATTATATACTTACTATATGTATAGATGAAGAAACAATTGATATTGATGAAATTAAGCTTTTTAGAAATATGAAATATATTTTTATGTCAGTTGTGTCTTATATTGTTTTTTATATCTCGATAACTAAATGCGGACGACGGGGTAACATGGCGGAAATGTTCCGAATGACGACCTCGAGAACATATTTCAAAATCGATGTGGTGTATTCGTTTCGATGTAGTCATCGAATTTTTCAATATTGATATTTATTGAATTTATATTACTTTTTAAATTCATAAAATCTTTTCCGAAAATGATAGAACTAGTAAGGTCTAATAAAAATTTCCTAAAAATAATATCAGTCTTGTTTTCATATTTCAAGTATCTAATGAATAACTGAATTAATGGATCAATTAAAACAAATTACACTTCAGCAGAATATTTACTTAATGAAACGTCAGATGCCTCTAACACTGTTCTGTTTATAATGAATACTGTATAATTAACAGAGAGATGAGTTTCATCCAACTTTTTACGATACTGACCCACTGTGCGTCGGTATTCCCGGTGCGATCAAGTTTATACTCCTTGATCTGAAGCCATAAGCGAAATATTTACTAGTCTATGAAACAACTATAAAAGTTTCTGACGCGTGTATGCTCGGAGTAATCTGCCTCACAACCACGCGATAAATAATGCTTCCATTAAAAACAAAAATTCCAGCCTCGGGAAACCTACGTCCTGCCTACCGTCGTTCATTTAATTCCATGTGTACGACCCTTAAGCCCCCTAAAATTATATCTGGCTCGTAAATTTTTGCTTAAAATAATAACGCACACCCCGTAGTAACAATGTAAAAAACTAACAGAGCGAAAACAATTTTCGTTACATCAATCCAGCCGTTTCCAATTTATACAGAACTTTTCGCACTTTTGTTTGTAAATGTATTTTTTTCGAGCTTTCTGCGTTTATTCAATCTCAGCGAGATTGATAATGAAACTACCTACTATATTTTTTCATCGGTTATGTTTCGTGAAAATTGATCTGAAACGTATTGTATTTCGTTTCACGGCTACCTCTCTGGAAAATTAAACAAAAAAATTCATCTTTAATACGACCGAATGGTTATACGAGATTGTTGAACGAAAAGAATGTGCGACTAAGTATTGAAATCGCAATTTTTCATAAATTTGTAACATATTACATTTTATTCTAGCAGAGATTATTCTAAAATATTGTGTGGTATATTATATTATATTTTGGTATATTATAGTACATTCTCGTATAATATATTAGGGTGTAATTCTGGTATATTATGGTACATCCTAATATTGTATATTATTAAATATGATGTTATTTAAATATCGTGAATTATATTCAGGGGGGTATTATATTCCAGTATGTCAGGCAATATTTTGTTATAGTGTACAACATTTTAATATACTATACTAAACTTCAAATAGTTATACTATAATAGTTATACTATACTGATTATACTAATAATAATACTATACTATAATAGTTATACTATACTGATTATACTAATAATAATACTATACTATAATAGTTATACTATACTAATTATACTAGTAATAATACTATGCTATAATAGTTATACTATACTGATTATACTAATAATAATACTATACTATAATAGTTATAATATACTAATTATACTAATAATAATACTATACTATAATAACACTATAATATACTATACTATAATAATAATACTAAACTATACTATACAAATAATTATACTATACTAAACTTCAAATAGTAGTACAAAGATCTATACACAGTGTCCACAATTCCATACATATATCTCCTATAACGTTTATATTAAATATATTACGAATAATTACAAAATAGAAAGGTAGTATCAGAAAATTAGCATCGTCGTAAGTTTGCAGAAGACAATTTCTTTTCCAAAAGAAGCTTTCAGGCGACGCCTTTCCCTCAGGCAACAACTCATTTATTATTTGTTTGTTATCGCCGCTCGTTGAATATTCGCCGGCGCTTCGCTCGAGTGTACGCCGGCTTGACTGATTAGAAATTGCGGCGTAATAGAACCAAACTGCGATAAGTTAGGATAGCTGGAAGTACTCGAAAGACAAGTACACGAAAAGTTCCCCGGGCGGGCGAGGTAAAATGGTGGCCTCGTCGAGGCCAGAAGTGAGGCAAAGGCACGAGGAAGGCGAATGCATTCGTTTGGGGGTTGAAGAGGGGAGGGGGGTTCTTGTAAATATACGGGGACGTAGGGAACGCCACAAGTTCCTCGTAAGACACTGCTTCTCATCCGTATACCGGCACCAGTTGGCGCATGCATCATCCCCGGCGTTTTCTACCACGTTATTCCATTCTAGCAACGTAATCCGCATTCTCCGTTTTACGCTGCAGAAATATCGAGAGAACGTGGCCGGGCCTGGCTTCGCTGCCAAACTCTTTCGGACATCGTGTCAGCCATATCTATGTACGGTCCGCATAGTACGTATGTATGGGACCCCTTCTCTCTCTCTCCATGTACACCTACCTAGGCCATTCTAAATCGACCTCATAAATATCATCATCGATTACATCCCGACCGCGTCACGGTAAATTCTTTTAGAACGTCGATCACTGTTTCACCCCGCGAATAATCTCGATACCAGCGCGGCCGCAGTCGACATATTTTATATGTAGAGACTCCACCACGAAAATAAACGGACCATCTACCAATAATATTTTCATTCGAACGACAAACGAAAAAAACAAAAAAAAATAGCAGCCGCGTTATACTCGGAGCGTACCAATGCGTTTCCACTGTTACGAAAAGCTACACGCCTCCCCGCGGATTTTAATGAACGCTATTTGAATTTTTAATGAATACCCGTACCCTCTCTCTATCGAAATTTTATGCGAGACTAAAGCAGCCTCGTTGAAAGAATACAGCTCGAGAGAAGGACTTGTCCATGAACTATTCAGCCTATTCAACTTTCAGACAAGTGGACGGAACGGGTTCGTGAAAAGAAATATCTGTAAATGTTCAAAAACCTTACTTCCACCGCCCTTTGTCGTCCTGCGATCTCCAAATTTGTGAGATCGTCGATAATTAGGGCGAGTCGTCTACAGCTTCTAATGCTGCAGCTATTTTCTTGAATAATTCAAATGTAACTGTGGCAAAATTATTTTCTCACTTATTATTGTTTCACTATGTTAACGGCGACATTATTCCGATTAAAACAAGCCCAAACACGATGCCATTTGAATTACGTTCAGCTGTGTAATACACGATTTATTAGAACCTCTGTTATCCGAACCGATGATATCGGACTTCCACATATTCCGCAAGATTTATTGCACCGTCATCTGTCACTGTAGCTGATGGTAGTTGGTAGTAGATTAGTTCGGTTAATCGAGGTTCTAATATATCGTGGACGACGGAAATGTTCCAACTTCCACAAGAGAATGATTAATAACAAAAATTGTTGCTATTGTTGCAAATCAGTCTAGAAATTCAAATTATTAATGTGACGTCAAATGTAGCACAGCGTTCAGAACGTAACAATTTTATTTTATTCAGGTTCCCCACTGATTAGTTCGGATAATCGAGGTTATAGAATATCGTGGATTAAACGAGCACCTGTAATCCTAATTGTACCGTGTTTGGACTCGTTTCAATCAGGAAAACGTCACGAATAATTGGTAGAAGTTTCAGAAAAGAATGATTACGAGTCAAAAAATTTTGTCAACGAATCAGTATTGTCCAAAATTTCGTGAAAATTCAATACGATGCACAGAAAGGATCTGAAAGACGCTGTTGTCGTGTGTTTAAAAAAAAAGGACGCTCGTGTGTCCGATACTTGGACAAGTCCCCTAAACCATTCGTCTTTAGGTAACAACTCGTTTCTTTGTTTTAACTCGGTTTCCCAGCAGCAACTGCAGCAGAGTAGCGTGATAGAGGGTGGGCAACGAAAGTGTGATAGATGGCATTAACGCTAGAGGATCAGCTAGCTGTAGCAGCCCCCACAAGATAGCCAAGCCTGTCCACTCCGTTAATCGTCACCGTCTAAACCGGTACTGATATAAATGAATCGGCTGAAAAGCAATTAAACTACTACCGTTCGAAGTTTCCGGTCTGCTTTTTGCTCTCCTCCGCTTTTACTTATCGATCGGGCCACGTATCAAGGTTACACACTGTCTAGAAAGAAAAAATGAATAGCAGAACTGACTGAGAGTGTAAACTGGTACAGTTAACGAATTGGGAATCTTTGTGCAAAATATAAATTGCTAGCAACAATTCCTAGTCACGGTAACCATATATAAATTTCGTTATAATTTTAGAAAATTTGGAATTATGTGTCGATATATTTAAATTCTTTTATCTAATTGTTTTACTCATTCAAATAACTTAAAGCGACACCCACTAATATTCACACACTCTTAAAAAAACGATAACTTTTTTAATATTGTACTATACGATTTCAACTTTTTCGAGAAGATAGAGCACTTAGTTTGCTACAGGATGTGAAAAACAATTTTGTCAAAAATTGCATTTAATCGGAATTGTAGAAAAAATACTAAAAGTTGCATAAATACAATCTAAATACAATACAAGAAATATTATAGATACTATAGCAGCATAAATATATATAATATTTTATTATAGATGCTACAGCAGCATAAATATATATATTTTATTATAGATACTATAGCAGCATAAATAAATATATTATAGGTGAATACTACGGTATCGAAAACATTTCTATTTCGTGTCTGCCCCACTCAAACGTCTCATGTGCATAAAATTTGCAATAAGTAAAGTTCAATGCCAAGGAAAATTGTGTATCTTTATCAATTTATTTCAACACATTCGGGATAGCGTGACTGGCTGATAAGGTCCTGAGTAACGTTCTTATTTGCCGTCGCAACTCATTGGTCGGTCACGCCATAGTAATGAATGAAAGCACGAATCTACAGGGTGGTGGAAAAAGGCGGGGTCAATCTTGGAATACACGCGTAACTCCCGTTGCAGTAATACTTTTTCGATCGATCCGCACACGACGTATACACCGTATACAGGGCAAGGGGTATTTTTTGATAATTTGCAACCGTTGCGGAAGTTCCTGGCGTATACGAAATGCGCGGCAACTAATTTTTCTTCCATCAAGCGAGCCGCAAGTTTCGAGGCATAATCTTGCCCTCCTTTTGCTAGTCGTGTACGTTCAGGACTTTCTCGAGAATTTGTTCAAATCTGTTGTTCTCTTTCATTACTTATTTTTAATACATACTAGGAATGGTATTTGAAAAATTAATAAACTAAATTTTAGATGTTGTTATTTTATAATCAGGCAATTTTTTAATTTACTTTGGTTCAGACTTTATTCGTATTGATCATGTTCTTTAATACGTACCGTGTAAAAAATATAATATAATAAATAATGTACATACTTCGAACAGTCGTAGACATGTTTGCAAAATCCTGATACAGAAAGTGTAACAGTTCTCCTGAAAAAATTCCTCAAAATTGGTTTTTGCAAAAGGGATTCAACACCGGGAAGTTCACTTAACAATGTGTTAGCGGTAGCAAGGTTGCTAAAAATAATGAACCCCTTTCAACCTTGGAAACCGGTATACTCTTTAAAACAATGTCGCAGTAAAGTGTATCAGTAGTAGGTCAACCCCCGGAGCCTTCAACGCCGGAATTGTAGCCCACCATCTAGTTAAAGGGCAAACCCTGTTGCGCGAATGTGATTTTCTCATAGTCGAGGGCATAGCCAGCCAACAAAATTTGACTTTTTCATAGTCGAGCTTAGAGAAAGAAGGAAAGTTGCTGTGAACAGAAAACCCCTAATCTTCAAAGTTTTAACGCAAGTTCCTTCTACTATCTTACCTGTTTTCTGTGTTAAACATGCAATAGTATAGACAGTGGCTAAATTAGTGTATATTGCTGATCTATGAACCTAACAAAAAAATTTTAATGGGAATCCCCATTTTTCATTACATATTTCGATTCTCCAGAAAAAATACACAAATTTGACCTAGGAGTTTTTGCATTTTTATTCACAAATGACGCTGTAATGAACAAAAGGGTATCCCATTGAAGATTTTGAAATAATTTCCTCTCCCACCCTCAGGAGATTGGGGTGTGTCAATTATGGTGTTATTGTATAGCATTTTTAAAAATATCACATACGTCTACTTTTATTTTTCTGATATGATGTGTATTTCTCGAGAATCCCCAATTTTCAACGATTTTTTACCCATTTTGATTTTTGTCCATTACAGCGCCATTTGTGAACCAAAATGCAAAAACTTCTAGCTCAAATATGTGTATTTTTTCTGGAGAATCCAAACCTGCAATGAAAAATGGGGGTTCCCATTTAAGTTTAACTTCCCCCACCACCACCTCCGGGGGTAGGGAGTCGTGTTTGGTATCATTGGATTTCCCCCTTCACGGCGAACAACTTTCATTGTATATATATCAATATATATATAAAATTATATTATATCATTATATATACAACTTTCATTCTCGAGATATTTCAATGTCTTCAGATAAATGGCCCACCCAGTATATCAATCATTTAGAGAAACGCGTTCAAAATGGAATTCTCCATCATCACACTAAATCGCTTACCGCGAATACGATCATAAAATGTTAGGAGTGTATTTTTGTGATGTTGTACTATCGATGTAGCTAGGTGATAAATCGGCAAAAAATAAAAGTTAACGCTGCACGAGAATATTTAAATCGGTAGGACGTCGTATCGTGACTGCTTAATAAGCTTTATTTGATTCCGTCGGCGCGCTACCTTATTTAAGGGAGAACAGCAGCGTCGGCAGTGTGGTAGTTAGTGGTGGTAGTCGGCGCAGCGGGGGCACCGGCATAAATATCAGCCGGCATTATTAATAACTCGGGGTAATTTTACGTAATTGAAAATGCCTAAGAAGGGCTGGACTGGCATTTTCCTTCGTAGGTATTCTCCCATTCCTGAACTTAATGCCGGCCTTTTTTCCTATTTTTCGCCAGGTCGGACACTGGAAACTCGGCCAACCCGTATAATGAACTCCTTCCTACGCCCCTGATTCTTCGTTTCTATCACATTATACACGCACATTACGCGAGAAATGAGAAATTCTGATTCATATCCTCTGTCTTTGATCATGGCGCTGTGGGAAAATAACGTGCTCGCGACATTGGTTACTCCTAACATCGATAATTTACAAAGACCTTGCACTTACAGGTCGTAGTTTGGAACGTGTATTAATAACGCACGTATATTAATGATGCACGTGTATACATGTGCACATGTATTTACATACACGTGCAGTCAGTATGTTCATCAGAATTTTTACACGCGTATTATTTTACAGTATTTTATCCATAAATGTCCCAAAAGTCTGACCTGTAAAAGTCCCAGAACATATCGGTGAGCCCGCCTAATCAGAATTTCCAACTTCATTATTTTTTTATGGGACTTCGATGATAATACTTGTGACATTTTTCTAATAAAAAGCATACCAAGTATGATATAATTCCGATGATATTTACTTGTGTAATAGATCATTATAGTTTCGGGCGCAAGGAAAGATTTTCGCATACGCTATCCTTCCTCGCGCCCGAAACTTTAATTGTCTATTACACAAGTAAATATCATCGGAATTATATCATATTTGGTATTATTTTTATCAGAAATTACCACAAATATGGTCATCGAAGTCCCATAAAAAAATAATGAAGTTGAAAATTTGGAAATAAATTTTGAAATAAATGTTTATGTTGTTCTTATACATAGACACTTGCCATACTCTAATCATAATAAAAATGAAAGTAGACGAACAGATACAATCTTGTTATTTTTCTACGGCGACACTATTGGTCGCTTTTAATGCTCAGCACGTTTACTGTTAACAGCTGCGAACGTTCCTAACATTATTGTTTTAATCGTGTGAATTGTGCAGTCTCGCAAAGCTCGGTTTATGAGTATACTCTAGCAGTTTATAGCAGATGAGAAACAAAATGTACGGACAACTATTATAAACTTGAATACTCATACTGCGTCGCCTCTTTTCGAGCTGCAAACTCTAACATCTAAATATGTTTCTGGATGAATTAAGTAAATTATTTTATGCAAACAATTTTCGTAATTCGTTCGACTGGCAAATCAGCAACTTCTCAAGTTCCATAAAGGCAAAGTAATTTATCCCGTGAAGTAAAAATTCAAAAATTCAGATGATACTAAAAAGTCTTTTTTGCGTTTATCCAAATTTTGGACAATGAATATATTGGAATAAAAATTCCTGTTTGAACACATAAAATAGTATACAGGGTGGGTCATTTATCTGAAGAAATATCTCGAGATATTTCAATGTCTTCACATAAATGGCCCGCCCTGTATACATTTATGTGTGTAGTTCTTCTATAGTTCTACATATAAAGTTTGGCAAAGTACACGTGTCGGTCGATATATGTGATTCTAACAATTAATTAGTGAAACTGTTGTCTGCAAAGATGGCAAGCGTTTGCTTTCGCACCTTTTACGGTGGACCTTAATTTTTCGCCGAAAATTCTGCAAATAGTGGTAGTGGAAGTGTACACTTACTTTCTTCCAACTACCTGCACCAGGGTTTAGCCCGCAGCTGACAATGTTAACACTAATCGTGTCAATGGTCTCTTTGACATGTTCGATTGTTGGCTATTCGATGATAAACCAATGAAACGAATGAAATTTTCGAGCGCGTCGCATTTCATTTTCGCCATTTTCCGAATTTCAATTTTCTACAACCACTTTCTAAAACCATTTCAATTGAGAGGGACACCAATCGTACTCATATTGTCGCTAAAATATTCTCATCAAACAATTTAAATATTTTTTATGAAATTTATTTGAAATTTGTTATGTTCAGTAATTATATAAATATGATAAAATGTGAAATATAAGTATATGATTACAAACAATGTTATAACGACCTTACAAATCATTATAAATTTACCTTCGTATTACAAAAGGTTAGATAACAAAATTTCTCGAAATGAGCATTATAAACTAATTTACTAATACTAGTTTATAGTAAGAATGATTGAAATTAATAAAATATAGATTTATTTCTGGTTTTAATATGAATTAACCCTGAAATGATATCTTTTGAATGAAAACCCCTTCTAGCTTTAAGATACTACATATATAATATGTATTGAAAATTATTAATATCTCATTAACTATTCTATATAGAACATACAAAATTTGATACTCTTCGTATAGACTCACCACGCAAAAGACAGGTAACTGCATTTTAAAAAGCAATACTGTTCGCAAGATCTCGAAAAATACGACCTTCAGATGACCTTTACCTGTACCAACTTGCCCTGCAAACACGATAACTTTCTCCCCGAACATTCTTTATATCTGTACTAATAACAAAACTATTAAGGGTGACAGAACACATTTCTCCAACTCAGATTTTTTCCACAAGAAACAACCCTTCTCGGCCGCACCACTTCTTCCCGAAGCATGCTGTATTTGTTGAAATTTCGTACCGGAGACGGAAGAGGTAAAAATTGGTAAAACAATTTTTGTAGTATTCTTCGCAGCGAATCACGCTGGGTTCCCACGGGACGGTTGGGTGGTAGACGCTAAAGTGTGTGTGTGTGCGAGTGTGGAAGACGCGTGAACGAGGTTAAATCGAAAAGAACGAAGGAACGAACGAAGGAAGAGAGGAAGGAAAAGAGAGCGAGAAAGGAAGGACGCAAGGAAAGAGGAAGGATTATTGCAAAAGTATTTCGGATATCGGTGGAGGCACGTAAGCCCCCGAGGGTCGCCCCTTAGGAGGCTCGCAGAGCTACACTCGAGCTAGGTGTAATCGTGGCTTGCGAACCTGTGCGAAATAGGGAGCTGCGAAACTAGGGGGATGGCCAGGGGTGAGACAGAAGGGGCATCAGCCAGAAGAGTGGGCGAGAGGCGGCCGTTGGGGGGAAGGTGGTGAGGGGAAAAGTGATTTCGACCATAACAGCTGCTCCTCTTAGAAGCGACAGCCAAGCTTTGAATGTGGTCGGGGAGTTTCAGCGGGATTCACGAGACTCCGGGCCCCGGAGTGATCCAAGGCGACTACGGGCAGCGGGGTAGGGTTAAGTAAATGTGTGCTCTTCGGCTGGAGGAGGTCTAAGATTACCGCGAAAAGGTCCAGAGGCTATAAGGGGCGTTTGGGGGTGGGTGTCGGGGGTGTGGAAGGAGGCAGCGGGCGGGGGATGGGGGCGTTGTTACCGAGAAACTTCGACACAGTTCCTAACTGCGCCACGATCGAGACGTCATTGTGTTTCCGGCTCCGAATTCACAATAGTTATAACTCGGGAGGTCTATTTTCAAGTTATCCCGACGTGGAACCGGTCTCTCTTTCCCGCTACAATTTGCGCCCCGGATCCGTCTATCCGCGATCGAACACCGGCAAACTTGAGGACGCCTGTGCGCGCTGTCGCGTTCGAGCTTTTATTTTCATTGTACGGTAGTGCCTCGCTCGTTGAAACCCTTATTTCGCGCGCCGCGCGATGAGAATCCGAATAGGATCGAATTCATACGTGGCGTCTTTATTGCGGATCTTTATTTTCTGAATGGAAAACACCATTTGTGCGTGTAACGCTATAGAAATCATTTTTTAGTAAAATTCTATCTTTGTGGAAAACAAAAGTGTTCCACCTCAGTCGCGACAAATAGAAGTTCGAAATTTATTTTCATACTAGCTGACCTGACAGATGGTGTCCAAATTTTGATAACTTTGTTTCAACATGTCAACCTGACGATTAAATTTATACTTTAGTCGTTAATTGCGATTAACGATTATTAATCGTCAATCGAATAATTGATTAATGATTAACTGTCAATTTTTCATCCATTCTCTGTCTTCCTCTCCCTCCATATTACAATTTATGGATAGACCGTATGGTGATTAACTTCAACAATTGATTAAGTCAGTCTCCGATTTTTCGATGATTTCTTCGTTTAATCAACGATTGACGATTAACTTCATCAATCGATTGAACCAATCGCCGATTTTTCGACGATTTCTTTTTTTTAATCGTACACATTGATCAATCAATCATGATTAAAATTTTAATCGATTAATGGCCAACTCTGCTAGAATTAATAAAACAGTATAATTTATTTCGGGAAAACTGTGTCAGATTGACACGAGGGACGGATGAGGATTAATTTAGCTATCGATATGAGCGTGGTACCGCTTCGGATTCACATTTTCTGGATTCGCCAGGGCGCGTGTTAGTTTCTCACTTTCATCCCCCGACGTATCCAGAGCCCGAGCCGGTTGAAGACAGATATTTAATAGCGGGTAATTCCCGGAACACCTACTCCGGCGATAATTGCCGCCATACGCTTCGCCGGCGTAGTCTGCAACGGGAAAGGCGCGACGCGATGTACGTGGGTCGTCCTAACAGCTTCCATTCAAACATAAATGAAAACACGTATTGCTCAGTTTTTAAGGCCATCCGCCGGGGTGTCGAGGGCTCTAAGCGCGTTTCGTGGCTAGTATAATTAAAAAATTCCAACGATGTATCAAATTAAATGCAGTGGCTCGCGAAAGTATTCGAACATGCTCGCCACCGGAACGTTGAAAAACAAACGTGTACACCATGCACTCACTATTTCAAGGTAGTATTACACCCATGGTAACGTATAGACATCGAGATTGTGTGCGCAATTTTAAGGAAATTGGATAATGCTTGTAGAAGTTATTAAACGTTATACAGGACGTGGACACCTCAAACAATATGTCGGACGAACATTATTTTACTTTATGGTAAGTGGTTGCGTGGAGGACATATAAAGGTCAACTCCGTTTTTGTTTTTTTAATTAGTATGATACATACTACTGTGCAAAAGAAAGAAGCACCCAGTATAATTATAAGATATAATGACAAACAATATGTTTATGTAGAAATTGTATTGTACAACGTTTGATTTATTGCATTTAAAGTGTTAAGTAATCCGCAATAACACATATTCTCAGAGCTATTCAATTAATTTATTTCAATTTATTTATTTTAATTAATTATTCAATTAATTCTTTATTTTGCACAGTAGTGTAGTTTTCTATGCACTATCTAATAGGTAGTTGAAGGTCAACTGCGATGGAAAATATTTTACCTTGAGAAATACTCCCTGTTAAAAATTACTAGACAAATGTACATCATAATTCACACACACAGTATCGAATTTCCATCCCTTGTTCGAAGATCCGAACACCGAATTCAAGTTGTCAAGGAATCGTAACTGGAAGTAATGGGACATTAGACATAGGAGAGGAACGAAAGTGTGACGACCAGACTAGTTCAATTATTTAGAGCAGTCGACCGGCAAACGAAAGATTCTTGTTCGAATCACGGTCCGATAGATCTCCCGGTCTCACGTCTCTCTACATATTCAGGACGAACGGAAACTTCATCTTCGAACAAGCTTAGATTGTACATATCAAAAAAGCTTACACTAAAAAATATTCCGGCTTGTTCCGTTTGCAAAGTGCCAGAATGTTCATAGAAAGATTTGCAAAACGGAGAATTTGTTTATAAATAGTAATAGTGTTTCTTGAACAAAATATTCCTAGTATATGCATTCCGAAATCGAACTTTCTTATTAGAAATATCATTTTTCTAACAAACTTATTATCTACTATCCCATATATTGACAAAATTTTAGTTAAATGAATTTGAGGGGGATTTTTAATCAATAATGCTACCATAAATCGTTTCTATTCTTTTCATTTTATTTTAACATTTATTAGTTTATTTTCAGTGATTATTCATTTATATTTTTTACATAAACCAGGCTCTAAAAATTCCATAGGATTAATAGATAAATATTACTTACATATTTTACTCCTTATCGTTTAATCAAAGATATTCTTGGTTACATTCTAATTGTTTTCCATTTTTAATTGTAACTTCCCATGTTGTAATTTTTTGTAACTTTCCCATACATTCTAAGTGACCCAGATAATTTTATTATAGCAAACCCAATAATTACACCAGAACATATTAAAGCAGAATGATATTTTTTATTTGCTTATACTATTCTTCGAATCATCCCCAATAAATTTGGAGGAGTACTCGTATTATCTTCATCGATTTTAATTTTATTATTTATACCATTTTTAAATTATAATTAAAAATTATAAGATTAGAAATTAATTTACTAAAATGTACATTTTCTTCCGATGTCTTCGTTTTCATATCAACATTCACATTACGAGTAATCGATGTAGTTCTTCCTGTGGAGAGAGGCTGCCAGATTAAATGAAAGATGGAGGAAGTGTTCTATCATTTTGTTTCGGGAATGTTGTATTGCACAAGTATCGGGCCGCATGTAAACTAACGTACATACACGTACACGTGTACGATGGACACATACGTGGGCTGTGGGTGGACGTGGCAGTAGGTACATTAAATGGGCAAAGTCAAGTGTCGAGTTCCCGAGAGTTCTTCTATCTCGCGTAGCAAGTTCAGCGAGTGTCGGCGCTCGATAAAAGTGTTTCTCTTTTCCCCCGTAGTTTATACCGAAGCCATGGCTGAAACTTTTGCCTTCTTGACCAGCCGTAGTCGGTTACGCTTCCTTCCTTCCTTCCTTCCTTCCTTCCGTTTTTGCGTTCCCTCGGCACCCATACGAACACCGATAACAATGAAATCGTATCGTCTTAAGGGTAGTTTTGCAGGACATTAATAATTCAGCCTTACCGGGGACGCAGTGATTTATCCGAGTCTGTTATCGAGGCTAGGATGTGTTTCTTCGTCACCTCTCCAGCCTGGATCTAATATGGAATTTTGTCGAACCGATCGGAATATTCGGTCGACCACGGTCGGAATCATTCGAGAAACTAACTTTCCATCATTTTATCTTATCAAGCCGTGTACCCGTTCTGTCAACGAAGACAAACTTTGCCTTCAATTATTCCGTCGAACGAGAATTTAAAAATTAGCCGAGAGTTTTAAACGTTTCCCCGAGAAACGGACCACCGAGGAACGACGCTTAATATAGTGGTGCTGAAAGGGAGAGAAATTAGCCGATCGTTAGAATTTCATAAGGCCGCGAAGAGATGGTCCGAGGTGATGAAATTCTTTCTGGTGACCAGTGACACATGCTTTTTAATTGTGAAGGAGAATGAGCAAATATGCTAGTTTGTTCTTCAAATGGCTTGGAAAGTATCTGACGTTATAAATCCTGTCCATCCAGCTTCAGTGCTGCTGTGGCGGCTAATTTCCTACCCTCGCAACTAGATAGACAGATAGTCAAAAGACCTTACTTTTTTTTAGAAAATATGTTTATTAGCTTATTTTTGTTCATTATATAAATTATTGCTGCATTAATGAACACAATGAAAACTAACCAATCGCTCTTGTGTTTGAATCTATAGTTGACTGTACATACACAGTGCTCCAAGATTAACATTATGATTTAACATTCAGATAAATTATGGTGAATAATAACAAGGTACGGTTAAATCTATATTAAGAATGATTTTGTGGAAAATACATGCTCAGAGAGCATTGCGAAAAAAACCTCAAAGGCGATTTCATTAAAATAGTCAAAAGATCTTTCTCGCAACAGTAATGTTTCTATTAGTGCGACAGCATCGAGGAGATTTGGTCGCATAAACAGTGCGCAGACAGAATTTTTATACTACATCGCGTTAGTAGTGGTTCACACCGATATACCGAGCTGAGATCAGATTATATACTAAGTTGGGGTGGGATAACTTGGTCGCATCAATCGTGCGCAGCATTGTCTTTCTAATAGAAACATTACTGTATATACATTGCGATGAAGTACGGGCTTTTAGTGATTAGTTTGTAGTAATTCACACCGATATACCGAGCCAAGATCATAGTACTAAGTAGAGTGGGATAACTTGGTGGCATCAACCGTGCGCAGCATTGTTGCTCTAATAGAAACATCACCGTATTACCTGATCCGTCGCCCATATGTAAAGTCCTCAACCACCTTCCGATATTCTAACGTCTAAGGCAGGTCCCGCTAGATATAGCCTTACCAATAAGTTCTCTAGCGCTTGTCTAGGACGAAACGCTCCGTTCCATTTCCACCTTATCTCTCGCTTTATAGAGCCGCCAAACTGCAAGACGAAATTTCAGGTACCTCTTTCCAAAAAACAGATATTCCGCTTACGTAAAAATTAATAAGTTATTGTAAACAAAAGCTCCCAGTATTAACATTGAAAAAAAACAGACTAGAACCTCATTGAAACTTTTTGAAAGGATATATCTGAAGTCATAAGAGCTGTCCACCCCACTCTTATGCTGCGAGCTTATATTTCCCAGGGTGGGGTTGAACATGGGTCCGAAAAGTACTCCGCAGAGCCAAGACCAAGAAAATCGAACGGTTAAAACACCAGAAATCATTACCATCACCAAACATCCAACAAATCATTAACTTCTCGAAAACGTTGAATGTGATTCCGCATGATTCCCGGCGTAGCGAACGACGTTCATTTTTTCCGCGGACACGCGGATAAGGTAAACGAAATGAAAAACAGATTTACAACAGGCATTACAGCTGGTTACGACGTCGCGGCATCGGAATAATAAAACGTGGCAATGAAAAAAAATGGCGAACCGTAAAATAAAGATCCTGCGTATTACCCGGAAATTTTCACGCGATGAGCCATTTACACTCGAAAGCCTAGCAATTTTTAACGGTCGATCTACATGCAACCGACCTACCTATACATATATACATATATACACACAGTGGGATATAGAGTCAGATATGCGCGTGAGAACTGTAAATTAACCGTGGCGCGTCGAGCGGGACTTTATAATCCGGAAATTAAAGGTGTATTATATCCGGGCGACGGACCAACCTCTGAGAGAGAAAGAGAAAGAGAGAGAGAGAGAGTTGGTAGTCGTGCTGGCTGACGAAAGGTGCAGACGTTTGTAGTAGGGTAGGAAAAAGGAGATGTGCTCGGGGGTCGAAGTAGAGGAGAAGCAAAAGGAAGCGGCACGGCGCGGCGAAAGTGGGCGAAACCAGAGGAGGTTGCAGAGGAGGAAGCTCGATATACGGGAAATAGAAGAACCGAGAGAGGGCGAAGTGCTAACTTTTCTTATAAGATCTAAAGTTTCCGCGTGCTAAGACCCTTCGCTTCTCTTCTCCTCCTTCGTCTTCGTCTTCGCCTCGCTCCTCCTACCCTCCGTTCGTCTTCCATTTCCTCTCCTCATCCTACTGTTCCACGTTCTCTCATCCTCCTCGTCCTCCTACACCTCGCGATCCATCTCCCTTTTTTCGTATTCATCTGCAACTCGCGCCCGTTCAATCCGCGGAACCATCTACAACGGGGAGAGAGACGCGCCGCCGGAAATATTAGAGCTTTAAAACGTCGTTATTAGTTTACACTTTGAACCCGCTCTGAATAACTTTTCGAGCACCTTTCACGATATTCGAAAGGTTACCGGTTACTGAAATTTACCTTTCGCATACCGGAACGACCGAACGCGATTTACGGCCAAACCTCTTGCTGACTTGACGGTAACTTTTCCGACCATTAGTTTACTTGTTTTAGGAATTTGCGTTACTGATTCATTGATAATGACGCAATTCTTACGAGTCAGTTAATGTGCGTAGCTATTAGGCTCGTGAATAGGCGAATTAGATGAAATTGTACGAAGTATAGCTAGAAATAATAATTCTTTTTTCGGCATCCATTTTTATTTGAAATACGTACTGACAGTAGTGCCTTAGCTACATCAATTATTTACTGTCTTGTCATTTGCTGAATTACAATTAGCTGTAAATAAAATGATTGATAAAATAATGATAAAATCGATATTGATAAAATAATAGTAAATAATAAATAATCCTATTTATTTTAAAGTATGTGTACAATTTTGAAAATAAGATATTTTATTTGATTCAGTAATTTTTGAAAATAAAATAATTTATTTGAGATAGTCATTTTCGAAAATAGTATTTTATTTGAAGAATATTGAAAATATTTGTACTTTGTCTTTATTTTCAATTTCAATTTTAAATATTGCTGAAAATAATGGTTCGCATTCAATAAAATGAGTAGATTTAGTTTCCTGCTGATAAGATACACTGTATGTTTATCAACAAACCTCAGTAGGCAAAAAAAATACAATATTTTATTTTGGGTTTCAGATTATTAAAATAAAAATATTTTATTTCGTGGTTCCCATTGTTAAAATAAAACTATTTTATTTTCGAAATTGTATATCTCGTTTAAAATAAAATAAAATTTATTTTCTTTAATCAAAATGAAGTCTAAAATATTAAATAGCATTTGAAATATTTGTTTCACCAAAGGTACAAAGTGACCAAAGGCATAATATATTTTTCACTTTATCTTTTTCACTATGTATTTTGTGTATTGAATCGTGAAGAAATCGCACCACGTAGCGTGTCCTTTAACCCTTTATAACTTGCCGGTGAGTTTTGCGGCCACTAGTTTGCTTGTTTTATTGGGTTAGGTTTACGTATTAAAATACTCCCTTAATCGTTTCCTGCGGCGCGACGGCCATAGTTACGTCTCGCGTGGCTCTCGGACTCGTCGAACCTGTTCGCATAATTCATTGTTACGAACGCTGGATCAATTATGACTCCCCCTCTACTTTTCGTTCGTCGGTGTCACGAGTCTGCGAGCGGGGAGCCATCAACTAGTGGTCGTGTACTTTAGCTAACGTCTTAGGAGACAAAGTGGGCCAAACCAACACGCTTTGAACGGCACCTTTGGACAGTATGAGTTTCGTGCCAAATGGTGTTCCTTCGATTAAATAGGTCGACTACCGGATCATTCAATGCAATCATATGATTGTACGTAAAAACGCTGGCGTAACCCTGATTCGCGCGATTGTTATTAACAATTTCACTGCTTAAACGACGAGCTCAATGACCACGTAAAATCAAAGCGATAACACTGAAAACAATCAATCATGTATTGGCAATATACTCTTTGGATCAAACTTTGTTAAAAATTTATATATATTGATTTTTTATAGAAAATTTAATTTTATATAAATTTAATACTTTACTATAATCTCTAGACATACGATTTATATAAAATTGAATACATATAAGATATAAAATTCAATATACCATTTATTATCTAATTGATCATTAGTGTAAGGTTAACAAAGAATTTGGACATGTTTATGGTAATATTTATTGTTGATATTAAACAATATATTACTCTGTAAAATGTCAATATCTCAATTAATCTATGTTATACATCAATTAAATATTTAATTTTATTTGAACTTACGATGTTTAGTTATTAAAACTGTATTTAACAAAACGCAAATGTGCAGCTCACTGAAGAAGATGGAGAATGTTTCACTTAATTTAACTTCAGTCTGGGTCACACGTGTCCCATTAAAAAACAACTGCTAAACGTCCCAGTTTAAAAATGAGCACAGAAATGTCAGATCTGATACATACTCACCTCCAGGGAGTAAATACACATCAATTTATAATGATAAAAGAAACAGGACAAAACTGAAGAGGTTAATATTTCATGTGACAAAGTGATTAATAAAGCTAGTCAAATATTAACAAGACCGCGACGAGTGGTTACACGTGTCCCAAAGGTAATAGTTTATAAATAATGTTTCCTGTTACAATCTACGCGGTTTATACATTTAATTTCAGTTTCACAGTATGTAGAAGAGTCTAAAACTCAATTATTTTTGTGGCAAACAGTATTTTAAAGTTAATTCTCCAGTATTTCAGTAATTTTTCTAAACCGCCCTAGTAGCACAAAAATATTGGATATGTATCTTTTTCAATAAATATTGGATCTAACTATTGTATACATGTTCAAGAAATGTGAATTGAATGTTTAGAAAATATAAGCTAAATATTCAGAGAATATAAACTAGATATTTAAAAAATATAAAATATTACGAAAACTATAAAATCGAAATTGAAATTCAATTGAAAACAAGAAAATGTTTAAAAAAATATTTTTCTCGTAATGTAAAATAGATATTTTCTGCCTATTTAAAAAAAATTGTTACTTAATATAAAATAAACATTGTACGTACGTTTGAATATTAAAAAAAGATTGAATCGCTTTTTAATATTATATGAATGTGTATACACAATATTTTTTGCTACTAGGGGGATTTCCTAATATTAGGAAATCATTCGCTTTCGTCAGCCACTGTATCTTCGTTTCGGTGCGTCCGTATCTGTAGGAAATGTTAGCGATCGTTTGAAAAAGCACGCGGGCCAACTTGACCGCGGCGTACCTCGTGTCGCAGTCGCAGTAATTCGTAGCCACTCGATCGTAACAGCTCGAAATCAACGACGAGCGTTAGCGAAACGGCAGAATTCCATGTACAGTCGGAAATGCCATGGAGTGGTGATCAAACTATTGCTCGTATCCGACGTGTACTTGACCGAGTACAGCCGTGCGCGGCCGCTTGAAGAGGGGAAGATTCAAAAGCAAGCAAGCCACGGAGCAACGGTCACCAATTAATTAGTACCTAAATTGGCCAATCATCGATCTCTCGCTCCATCAATAAACCAAATCGAATGATGATTACTGATTACAGAGAACCCTGCTGGGATATACCATCTCTCTCTCTCTCTCTTCCCGTAGCCACTCTATCGCGCCGATACCCCGGCTACTAATAGATTTCTCTATTGGCTTAATCAATTTAATAGGGATAATGTTTACGTTCAAAAGCGTGCCCTATAATCGTTTCGCAATCGGGCCAATCGAAACGATCCCCCGGAAAATCCAGTTTCCCGCGAGCATTGCCGTTATTTTTTACTCGATACTGTTGAGAATCGCTCGCCGTCCAAAATTTCGTATTCGATCGGTCGGTGACTGGTTACAAAAGAGTGGCGGAAGCTTAGTAATCGAATAGGTGGCACACAGTGTACTACAGTGACGATACATTGTGTCCGCTACCTCGAGGAAAGAAATAAAACGACCAACTGTCCGGTGATTGAATTGTTAGTCTCGCTTCCGTTGATTTACACTGAAACAGTCAATTGTTATGAATTTAATATATTCGAACCTTGCTGCTTGCTACACTGACTTCTTATTCTCATTTTACTCGTCCCGGCATCAGAAATGCATTCCCTAATGGCACAAAATATTGTACACACAATCATATAATATTGAAGAGAGATTCAATCTTTTTTTAATACTCAAATAGACGTACAATATTTATTTTATACTAAGTAACAAATATTTCTTTTTAAATATCCAGGAAATATTTATTTCATGTTACGAGAAATATTCATATCAGAAGTAGAATATTTTTTCCTAATATAACGAATAATATTTATTTCATATGAAAAAAAATGTTTTTTTCTCATTATAAAAGAAATCTTTATTTAATATTAGAAATAGAATATTTTTCTTCTAATATACAGATAATCTTTATTCTTGTACATGTGTACAATATTCAGATCAAATATTTTTCTCATACGAAAAAATGTGGGTTAAAAAATATTTTTCCAATATTTGAAAAAAAATATCTATCTAATATGTTTATGTTACTAGGGTTTGTTCTTGTTTTTAATCGTTTTCTATATCTTCTATATAAATGAAAATCAAATGCTGTTCGTTGGTAAGCGCATTCCTTGAGAACGGCTGGACCGATTTGGCTAATTGAAAAAAAAATTTCGTAATAGTCCCAATAAGGTTTTAGAGAAAGAAAATTCGGAAAAAACTAAAACTACTTTTTGAATCATATTTCAATACAACAAAAACGAACGTCACAGCTTTTAATCAATATTCCAATAGGAATGTAGATTATCGACGTCTTTTTGCATAACCGACATAATCGACATCCGCCAGTTAGTTTATTTCTATCCCAATTTCTGACTTTACGATTTATTGAAATTTGGACAGGAAAACGTCTGTCAGGTCAGCTAGTTTATAATAGAATAAGAATATAACAGTAGCTCGTACAAATTAGTTACACCTTTACATATTTCGTAAGTGTGAACAAATTCGATGTTTCTCACTGAAAAGAAGAAAATATCACTTTTATATAAAATTGTTCGTTTAATTATCCCCGAGGCCGTTTCTGCAAGATACAGTGACAATTACGTCAAACTTCCTCAATCAAGTTAAACATGTATAAGGTCCTGGAAAAATTCACGCGGCTTAATAAAAGAATAACATAAGCCTGCGCAGAGTTTCAAATTGGTTGGTCGGTCCATTAAAAAAAATGGCAAACAAGCCGGATGGTTTTCAGGAAAAAAGATCGGTGTCTTGGGAGAGTGGAGCCAATCTCGGAATATTTGCGAGGGTGGGGGGAGGACACTGAAATGGAGAATTATGGAGTGTTCAGTTTCGAGTGCGGTGGTCCAGTGCAAGCCACTCGACGTGTCGGGCATCAAAATTCTTTTCGAAATGAATTCCTGCGTCGAGTAGGTGTCAGAGTGGTCCTCCAGAAATCGATTCCTTCGGGGCTTTCAAGGAAACGACGCGACCGAGAACAAGAAGGACGATGGGAAGGTAATAAGGTGGCCGTTTGTCGTTCCAAGTGTCAAATAAGCGTAGCAGAGTCACCCGTTAGATCGGCTCGATCTTTTTCCCAACGCTCCGGTTCATCTTACTGCTGTCACATTCCAACGACGCGCGGCTCCTTCCTTTTTCTTTTTCTTCGTTCAGCCCCTCCGCAGAATGTTTAGAATAGTAAAATCGGTCCCGTTCGATGTATGCTAACACCGGTGCTACCTGACGTGACTTTTCCTTGCCTCGCCTCTGGTCTGATACCGCTTCTCCGCTGTCTTCTATATGTATAGGGACGAGATATCATTTTCTTAAATAGCACGGAGAGCCAGCAAGTGTCTGCGACACGATATCCTTTACCGTCTTTCTTCTGCAAAATCATTCATGATATTTTACTATAATATGAACGTGTTCCTTTGATAACAATTTATATCGAAACTACGAAAAACCATAACGACGAACACCGTGGTATTTGTGAGAGAAACTTGCAAACAACTGTTTTTTTAAATTATTTTGTCAATGAAACTTTTACCAAAGGGTTCGTGACGTTCAAAAGTGTGTCGGACTACGGAATTTTCTGCAAAATATAAATTGATTGCGTCAACTGCAACGAACGAGGAACATACAAAAATTTCTTTGATTTTTTAATAACGTTCATGAATTGCAACTAATGCATTGACGTCCTTAAACTGTTACTACTCATTTTTACCATAATCGTACACGATCCGCAATCTAAAAAAGATTTCTCATTTAAATAGCGACGTGCACGAAATGAAATGCTTTCAATTAGTGTAATTTACGAAGAATCCTGTATTCAGCGATTCGACGAATAGGTATAATCGATCGAATCCGTGCGGACGGATCTATGTAATAACGTAGAATATGGTTTCGCGGAGATTAATTTTCGAAATTCCGTCGTTCCGATCTTCGGGTTTCGTATTTCTTCGGGATGAAGTATCTAATATGCCGTAAATGAAGGCTAAACTACGTGCATTACCCGCTAATACCTAATCGTATCCCCTAATAGGTATTGCATTAATCGCGTATGCAAGAGAGGGCCGCATATACGCCTGCAATCTCGCCTCTCGTGATCAAGAAAGGCCTATCATCGATGAAGGGACCGACAGGCTCCTCGTAATTGCAGCTACGATTCGACGTTGAATATGCAATCGTTTAATAGCCAGCTAACTCGATCGATTCTCAAACTTTTTCGAACGTTGTCGACTTGGTGAAAATTAACCGGAAGCATCAGCTGCGAAAATAAATTCGTTCGAATTTTTCAGCGAAGTAAACGGTTTCATTTTTATGCAAAATAAAAATTTTCCGACTATCGACGCGAACGACAGAAACCTAATTCAGTTCGCAACGTTATTGAAAATTTTAACAGAGCGAAAATATTATATGGACATTTTTTAATTAATAAAAAAATTATTATTATTAATCACTGGCTGGCGAGACGTCGCTTCGTGTCCATTTAAATTTCTAATTTTCCACCAACCAGTTTACATCATTAACTGTTCATATTAGATTTATATTATGTTAAATCCAAAGAAGCAGTTACAAAAATACAGTGGTTAATGAAATTATTAAAGCAACATACAAAAGTTGAGTGTTTAACTGTACGACCAATATAAAAGTAACAATTCTCTGCATTCATTTCAAGATACACAAGCTACGTAGACACGTATTTTCTTAATCGTCATAATAAGTTGGAAATAATGCAACAGTACACAATATCTTGTTACTTCCATCTTGTTAAAATTACCAATGTAAGACAACAATGGTGATTTCATTTAGCTCTTGCTAAATGTTTAAAATTTAATAAATTTAGCAATTTATAATATATAATAATTTAAAATGATAGTAAATAATAAATAATCCTATTTATTTAAAGTGTGTGTACAATTTTGAAAATAAAATATTTCATTTGATGCAGTAATTTTTTAAAATAGTATTTTATTTGAAAATTATTATTTCCATCTTGTTAAAATTACCAATGTAAGACAAAAATGGTGATTTCATTTAGCTCTTGCTAAATGTTTAAAATTTAATAGATTTAGCAATTTATAATATATAATAATTTAAAATAATAGTAAATAATAAATAATCCTGTATTTAAAATTATAAATAATCCTATGTTTAAAATTTAATAAAATTAGCTCGTCCAAATTTCTATAAATGTGTTTGTGATCGATGATAATGTAAATTCCTATTGAAATATTGATTAAAAGCTACGACGTTCGTTTTTGTGTTCTATTAAAATATAATTCAAAAATCGCTTTTAATTTTTCCCGAATTTTGCATTCTTTCCGGGCAACTTTTCCAAATTTTCTTTTCCTAAAACATTTAATAAATATAAATCAGCCAAATCGGTCCAGTCGTTCTCAAGTGATGCTCTCACCAACGAATATCATTTGATGTTTATTTATATAGATAGATAAAGCTGATCAGTCTAATAATGATACTTCAAACCCATAAAAGATAAACAGCTTAATTGGCATTCATTCAAACGGAGCTGTATCGTGGAAAATTAATCAGAGAAAAATCATTCGCACACCAAGTATACAAGTTCCAATTTTGATGATCCTCGTTTGCTCTGTTGCTTGTTTAACGTTATCGTTTTATGTCGCCAGTACAAACAGAAAGGAGCCAGTTTTCCATTGAACGCAGCAGAAAGACGGGACGGAAATGTTCCATTTCGTTCGTTCGCTGATAAACCGTGTCCCTTCGACGACAACAGCGCATTTGAAATTCCGAGATACATTTAAATTCGATAAGCTTCGATGTAAATTCAGCCGTGCAAATTCGATTAGGCATTACGCGGCGCATAGTCAATTAATAAACGCCGGTGTGTAACGAACCCCGAGTCTCTCTCCGAGACTTTATATGTATACATGCACGCCGGTGGTGACAGCGTTGCACAATTGTATCATCAACAAAGTGGCCGAGACTGGAAGAGCATACTATGTTCATCGAATCGAACGGAAAGACAAGGAACTGTGAAATCAACTATACTCGACCATCAGATATTCATGTGGGTACATGACGGAACCAATAATCAAAGGCATCAAGGTAATCTTTGTTTAATATCCGGTACAGATAAACAAATATTTACAAGTTAGCAATTTCGACAATGGTAAATGTATCTCAAAGGTCATTTTGCTCCTACCACGCTTATTCACCTTTTAAGATTAAATCAGCTTCCAGTTCGGATAATCGAGGCTCCTCTGTATCGTGGATTAAACGAGTAAATACGATCCGAACTGTGTCGTCTTTGGACTCGTTTCAATCAGAAGGTTGTAAGCTAATCAAGTAACACGACGGAATAATACTAATCATTGTAAATACATTCAAATAACAGTCGAAAACAAAATAGGTTCTCCATAATGGATCCTCCTCTTTACAACGATTCCTTAAAAATTGACGTACTCGATAAAACGATTTTAAACAATCGTATAACACTGTCCGAGGCGTCGTTTTAAAGGGAAAGATTCAATCTTAGATTATATGGTGGTTTCAATCATGGAAGATAATTCTCAAACTTTTCATAGACTTTTGAATATACATTTTCCAGAGAAAAGGAAAAATCTTCGAATAAAATGAACCTAGATGTATCATGAAGCTTCTAGTTTTAAAATGAGTCCAAATTGATGGTCTCACGATTGTTTTTTTTTTCAAAATTATGACAGTTCAGATTACGTAAATTTTTGGAGAATTTACTGGTCGAGAACCTGTAGAATATATTCTGGACAGTCGACATAAAGCCCACAACAAGTGACGAAGTGGAAGATTAGGGTAGCTAGTAAATGGCGTGAAACGAATTATTATTTGCACAGGTTATACTCTTACTTTCAACGGGCTCTATGAAATTGTCCGTGCAGAGGTATGACAAGGTTAAATGAATACAGCCGCGTGAATGGCGACCGATTTAGGAGTAGTTTAGTGGAAAATTGCGTTAACTCTACCACATCTGGCTCATTTTGTGGGAATGGGTTTTGGGAACAGCGCCGGTCGTCTGTATCGTCGTCTCTGTGTCGACGTACCTGCGAGCATCTACGTATGTGCGCGGATTGGTGGTAGGTGCACGCATGTATATCGAAATTCGCGTTTAACGAGAGAGAAACGCCAAAAACGTCGATCGTTTGGTCGGTTGGTCGCGCGCGCGCAACCTCCAATTCTTCCCGTTCTTTCTTTTTCGTCTATCCCGCTCGTTTTTCGATTCGGTGCCGAGACAATGAAGTCCTTATCGCCAATGGCAATCGCTTCGGAAGCCAATGCTCCCCGGAACCCATGTATTTCGTCCTCCGCTTTTCCCCCATTTTTCAATACGTCCTTTTTATTCGGTTCCAACGCTGCTTTCCACACTTTTACCGTGAATTCGACGCCTTTGACCGCAATACGCCGCCACCTGCAACAAACCGCTCCCTCTCTTTCTCCCTCTCACACACTCTCTTTTCTATCAACCAGTACGTCTGATTATCCAACAAACGGTTCGCACTGCTTCTCAACCGATGCCACAGTGGAGTATTTGTACTGAAAAGCTGGTCAAAAGTCGGAAGTTTTATTTGATCAGAAGTTAATGAAATTTTCTTCTCGTGTTCCTAAATATACTCTGGTAGCACAAAATCAGATTCAATCTCTTCTTAATATTTAAATATACATACAATATTTATTTTATATTAAGTAACAAATATTTCTTTTTAAATATGCAGGAAATATCTATTTCATATTACGAGAAAAATATTTTTTTCTAAATACAAAATGAATCTTTATTTAATATTACAAATAGAATATTTTTTCCTAATGTACAGATAATATTTATTTCATATTATGAAAAAAATGTTTTTTTCTTATTATAAAATAAATCTTTATGTAATCTCAGAAATTACATAAAAAACATATAATATAAAAATTTCTTAATTGTAATAAGGTCCTTTGGAAGATAAAATGGAATATTCCCTCAAAGTTGCCGTTTAAATCTCCTGAACGCCTCCAATTATAAAGAAGTTGTAACGATCTGCGTAAATAATATTTTTGTACGTTGTGCGAAAATATTATATTTAAGTTAAAATGTCTGCTGAACATTTCTCGAGATGCATGGATCAATATAATTTGATTGGTGCGTAACAAGTATACGGTATCCTTTAAAAAAATCAAATTTGCCCTTTAAATCTCCTGATCGCCTCCAATTATAAAGAAGTTGTAACGATCTGCGTAAATAATTTTTTTTTTAATAGAAAATCTCATATGAGATTTATTTCAACATAATTACAAAAAAAACGAAATACATCACATACAAAACAGAATATAAAAATTACAAAATAGAATGTGGTTATTAGAGATACACAAATATTTTAATACAGACCAGTTGGAACAGTATAGATAAAACTTATACTTTAAGACCACAGCTCTAAAAAAATTGTACGTTGTGCGAAATATTTTTATCTCATTGGGAAAAAATGCCGCAGTGAAACGCACCTGCCCGCAGTAATAGGTACGTTTGCCCTATAACTCATTCATCGACACACACTGTGAAGTGGAAAAATTCGTTGAATTAAGTTTGCTTCCCAATTTCGGGCTGTGAACCCCGGGATTAGCCTAACCGCAGCGATACAAACAAGCAGAGCAGTTAGCGATGACTATGCTGGTGTTGGTAGCTGAAAAGGATGAAAGTTGTTAAAGCGGCGGAGGAAGGCAGTGATCGAGCGGTTGCGACTTAATGAAACTCTTAAGTACTGACTATTAATATGGCTTTCAAACTACCAAGACTCGTTTTATCCTCTAGACTGCTCGGCTCCTCTTTTTCTATCCTCGGCCCTTTCGCGTCTTTCGCGCACGAACAAGAAGACAATGAACGTAGAATGTACGCTGAGAAACGGTTCAGGATGGACTACACCTGTACAGAGGTGAGCGGGTGTTCGTACAAGTGTGTATGTACAAAGCGAAGAAATAGGACTGACGGTTAATGTAATTCTCCGATATTCACGCGATTATCAGATATGCATACCCATTTGCATAAAGCAAACTGTTTCAAGGCGACGCGACGTATCAATCTGTGCGGGAATTTTCTGCTCGGAAATCGCGAGATCTGCAATGAAGTATTTTTTACCGCGTTTTTATTAGCTCGCTTTCTTGTTTGTTCGGTACAAATTTTGCAATTTATTTTACACTAACTTCCTGATTAGCTAGAGACTTGAAACTTTCCACGTAGCTCAGAACTGGATGATAAAGCAATATTACAAAAAAAAAATTTTAAAAGACTGCGTTTAGGATTTATACATTATTTTTAAATATTTCCCCTCCAATCTTCGCGCGCCGCGGTAAGGGATAGCCAATCAGTGCGGCAGGGCGTTCCCTACTCCAGTACGCGCTCCCACTCCGACTCATCCCCACTCCACGGACCCACTTCGAACCGCAGGAGCTCAGTGTATCTTCGTACGTGGAAGTAAGTAGTAATAAATAATTTCAACCATCCGCTGTTCGTTCACGCAACCGCTCGCGTTTGTCTTCGATGTTTGTCTTCTATATTGGTGCTTTGAAACCGGTAATTTACAGTAAGCTTAGTAAATATACAAAGTATTAACACAAGACTAAAAAGCAGAAAATAATTATTTAAATAAAAATAAATGTTTAAAAATACCACGTTTTTAAAATACACGTTAATTATGCATTCGTGACAAAAATCAGTAGATACATAACAAATATTATTTTATGCGTTTAGAATAAAAATAGCCTGATCAAATATCAAACTGTAAAACCATTAAAAGGATTAAATGGTTCAGGATTATTCTCTATAATAATATCGATGGGAAAGGAAGATTCAGTAGGATATAAAATCGTGTAGACTTCGGTCTATTAACATTCGCAATTTGTTGCCGAGACACAGAATCGCATGCGCCAGGCTGAAGCATAAACATGCCAGACGATCTACCCAGTCCCCTACCTTCTGTTCCGAGGAAAATAGTGGAGTAGAGGCTCTCACAAACATGGTTATTTACGGTACATTAGCGCGATACAAGGCTAGCATCGAATGAGCACCTTATTAACTGGGTTGAGTTTCTGCAGTGGGTAACCGGAGCATCCCCACTCCCGTCTCATCATCATCCTTCTCAGCCCCTATAGTCTGCTAGCCACCCTCTTTTCCATCAATTCATTGCGATTTCGAAGTATGTACCGATAATGAACTGCGTAGGGACGTATTTCAAGGGGTGCATCAAACGAGTAGAATTTTAATTTTTTATATTTAATTTTATCTGATATGTCAAGGTCACCTTGAGTATTTTCAAAGTCAATGCACCTTTTTCTCATATCGTGTTGTTGCCCAATGGAAGGACGACTTCGACAATCTATAATATAACCTTGAGTTAACCTTGAACGATCTGAAATATTTTTTCGAAGATGTCAAGGTTACCTTGAGTATTTTCAAACTTAAGAAAACCTCACTCCCTTATTACTCATTAGGCTGCGAATCTTTATGCAATTATGGTTTCTGAAAATTATGAAAAAATGCTAGATTATAAAATTATTCAGATTTTGGTATGGTTTTAATTGATTTCAAGTCTAATAAAGCTACTACCAAACAAATATTAATAAATTAAATTAAATAACGAATTAAAATTCGTCTACAAAAATTACAAATTGCACAATGATCATGTCTACTGACATTAACTTCCCGTACCAATACTACCACGATAGAAACGTTTCCTCTAGTTCGGCTACCACGAATCGCAACACGAGTGTCGATTCGAGTGGACACAATAGACCCTCTGGGGTTAATATCGCGTCGATTTTCTTTCGGCACCGTTTCTTACCATAGCCGAGGTTTACTCTTTATAATTGGATAATTGGGAAGTTACCTGGCTCGGCAAACACACGGAACAAGAGCAAAGGCTCGCGAAAAACTAGCCGTCAAAGCGACTCCGCGTCTGGCAATGAGCGAACACTGCTCAAGGGGAATTTCTTTCTCGGAAACAATCTCTCGTAAAATCGCGCACACTCGGTTATGCTACTACCCCCCTTGCCTTCCCCTTTCGGCCGCTACACTCTGCGAGGTATTAACGGTTGCGTTTATAAATATTTACTAGTTGCCGTCTAAGAATCTTGTAAGTTTCCCCCGGTAACTTTCCGAGATAAATGCTGTGCTTTACGGGACGCGATCTATCAAAGGCGGACACGGTTCTCGCGTTGAACGCGCCACGACAAAAGTCTGCACGATTTAATTTCGACTCTGTTCTATCCGAAGCGATCTATATACGACACGATCCATTGTACAAATTGGGAAAGATATAATCTTGTATTGTACCAAGGTAATTCCACTTTTATTCCAACACTCGCGGACTCCTTCGAAATAGTTTGGATAATCGAGGTTCTACTATATCGAGGATTAAACGAATAAGCATGACCCAAACTGTATCGTGTTTGGACTCGTTTCACTCAGAGGAATGCCACGCATAAGTTCGTAAAATTAAAAAAAAACATTATACACTATACACAAGTTTGTTGTTTTTGCATCCTCTCATTAATTAATAATATTTTAGTCTTGAATCAGAGATAGGCAAGAAGTAATCGAATTGATGATTAACAATTATAATATGATTGATTTATGTACCAAGTAATCATGATTAATTTTAAACATTCCATACTTTAAGTATTAAAAATTCGAAGAATCCAATGCAGCTAATCGTTCATTGTTA
Source organism: Lasioglossum zephyrum (assembly GCA_028455615.1). NCBI lineage: Eukaryota > Metazoa > Arthropoda > Insecta > Hymenoptera > Halictidae > Lasioglossum > Lasioglossum zephyrum. The sequence goes on along the minus strand of CM052325.1, from coordinate 5,328,918 downwards.
AATGTATATTTTCAAATACGTGAAGAACGAAATTTAACCTATTCCATGGCAAATTGACTGTGATAATGTGATCGCTGTAACATGCCTCATGTAATGCATGCGCAGTCTACCTAGTTCATGCATATTTCGAAGCAAATAGTTGCGTACACGAAAAGTATGTTTACAGGCACGAATTTGCATGGACTTCTTTCGCTGGTACGACGTTTACCCACTGTTGCTAAAGTTTTCATGGCAAACGCCCCTCGCTTTGTATTCGCAGCTCCCGTTAAACTTCTCCCGCATTCCTTGGGAATAATGTAACAACTGAGAGAAACGTGTGGCAATCGTTGCGAATTGCATCCTCGTCTTTTATAGTCATCAGAATAATACTAATCTCGAAAAAAACATCTCCTCGAACGCAACACGCAGAACATTTTAACCCTATTTTGTGACAATGCTTCGTTATGGCAACAATGATGAAAATTAATAAAAACAACTTTTACTATTTCCTTTGTAATTCAGACTGAAATTGTAAACTATTTCATCTGGGCAGAAGAAGTGCCTTGGTCCATTTGTAACAATTAATTTTCCATTACCGTAGTGGTGCATCCATGGAGGAATTATTTAACAAGTTTATTTCTTAGCATCTAGACTGCGAATTTTATGAATTTATGAAAAAAATGAAAAGGTGCAATTTGAGACAAGCTAAGGATGTCCAAATAGATGTACAAATAATTGTGAATTTATTGATTCTTTACAAACAACCAAAATGTTCTACACATTTACTACGTCCTACAAATGAATCATAATTCTCCAATATGGTGACACATGAGAAAAGTTACAATTGATTAATCACAAGAGCCGCGAATCATTTACACACCTAATAGAATTTAACACTTTCCAGTTGGAGCTATTCTAACTCGAAAATTAAGCATTTCTCCGACCTGAAATAATTCCATTGTTCTTTGATTCTTTTCATTTTATGAATATAAAATTGTTATAATACTTCGTACAACATTTAAATGTTCAGTAATTGTACAGCAATTTTTATTGGTAACTCCGAGCCACCACTCGAATGCTAAGAGTTAAAAACAAAAAAAAAAGTGACTTGTATTGTGACTTGTAGCCGAGCATTTTTATTTTGCATGAAGATCGGGCAGCCTGTATCGAGTAGTCGACTGTGCATTGTATAATAGACTAAAGTCCTCGGTTCCATCAGATTCGCATGGTTAAGGGAGGACCATGGCAGTGCTTTCGATCGAAGAGCGGTCCGGTCGTTCGCGTGTAAACTATTTTAATTTTCATTTCGGCTCCGGTCGTGTCCGGGGGACCGTTAAAAAATGAATTGTGAACCTGTCGACGGTTTTCGATCTTCGCGTAGGCTTTGCTAACAAGTGAAATGGAACGAAACGGACGGGACAGGCCGCTTAAAAACGCGCCGCTGTACCATTTTCCACTCTAGCCGCGGCGCAAGCCGTAGCCCCGAGTCCCATCGTCCACCTCGACGCGTTTAATAGATCGCGCACGCCGACTCGTGAATTCCATCCTGTCATCCCGACAACCGTGTTTTTCGTCCGGTTCCCGTGTACATACACCAGGTATAATTCCAGTTAGATATGTACACGAGTATGTGCTTGTTTTCCCAACGGGACGGTGTACACCAATGAAAAGTCCTTCCCCCTCCCCCATCCCTATACTTCTCTCTCACTCTTGCTCTCTATGGTCGCGCAGCTCTCGCGGAGATTTTATTCCTATTCCAGGCTCGGTCGCACAGAGGACACGTGTCCCATCGGATCTTCCGTCACCGCTGCTTTCTATCGTGGCCGTATTACAACGATGAAAGGAGACTTGCCGAAAAAGTTTCGCCGCCGGACAATGCCCAATGCTGATGACGACGCTGACCCGCGCTCGTTTCCGCTAACGTTCCTCTCTGACGGAGGCCGTACTCGGAATTTATAGGCACCGGGGGAAAATGAATACCCTTATTTATACGGTGTTTACAGAGGACCGAATAACCGACCGGACAATACACTCGCTTATGTCTTTTCCTCCGAGAGCAGCTCGCTTCACTTTGTGGCGGTGCCTTTTCGCCGAAACGACCGATTACCGATTAACCCTTTCCAGTCTGAGCTATTTTAACTCGAAAATTAAACATTTCTTCTGATCTAGAATAATTCCAGACACCGGGTATTTCACCTAACTTTTGACCATCTTAAATATGTAAGAGTAGAGATGTTTGAAATATTTGGAAAAGAAGACGACCGATTACCGATAAACCTTTTCCAGTCCAAGTTATCTTAATTAGAAAATTAAACATTTCTTCTGATCTAGAATAATTCCAGACACCGGGTATTTCACCTAACTTGACCACCTTAAATATGTAAGAGATGTTTGAACTATTTTTAAAAGAAGAAATAACTTCCCGATGAGCTAGAGACTTGAAATTGGAAACATAGCTTCGAACTAGATGACAATGAAATATTCAAAAAAAAAATTTTTTTAAAAGTCTACCCGTTTCGGAGAAATAACAATTAAATATTTACCGTTACACCTACCCGCAACTCACTACTTCACCGCGTTCAGCGATCCCCACTCCGCTCTCTATGCGCGCGCACTGTGACTCATCCCCACTCCACGGACCCACTTCGCCCCGACGGAGCTCAGTATACGATAGTACGTCGCCGCGCAACGATCGGTAGTACATCATCGCTTTTTTTTCTGTTATAATTTCATCAAAATGTTTAAAATCGATTGGAATATACATGCAAGAAGGAGAGGAAGCCTTTTGACAGTGGAGAGCATGTGTGATATAGGTAATAATAATATCAAGTACGAGATTATAATTTAAAGAGAAAAATTAAATAAAAATAAATTTTTCATATTTAAAAATAGTATGTAAATCCTAAACGCACACAGTCTTTTTAAAAAATTTCTTTTTAGTCTAGCTCATCGGGAAGTGGTATAAAATTCGATTTAGAGATTGATGCATACAACAACAACTCGGCAAGCTAACATAAGTGTGGTCGAAAAAAGTAGCTATGCTTTCGCGTGAAAATTGATTGTTTTGAGATAAAAGTTTTACGGTAGCCATAGAATAGAATACGATTTCTCGCAGCGCTCGAATGATTTGATCGGCAACTAAGACAGTAAGGTGTTATTGGATTTGTGGTTCGCAATAAAAATTCAAGAAAACGCGAGAAGATCGGAGGCAACGTAAACCCTCGATTGATTTTGAGTACGCGCAGGGTGGCTCGGTTAGCCCGTCACATTTCTCTCGCCTTCGCCTCTCTATTATGGCGGAAAAATTTATGGGCATCCGTGCGCCGGTGATTGAGATGGCCGAATATAATGGCGTGGCTATCTGCGCCGGGGATCTATGCTGCTAAACCCTCTGCTCTCTCTCTCTTCAGCCTCTGTTGAGAACACTGTTAACGGAGTTTTCGGCGTTAAATAAAACTGCAGAAGAATCGTAAAGCAGGAAAATCGTGACCTCGCCGCCACCGTGGCTCCACGGTACACAGTTTAAAAATGTTATAGCGACCGATCAAGCTATTAGAGCCACCTGTACAAATTGACAATTTCACAAGCGAGGAATTTCTTCAGAATCCTCTGCTAAATGTCAACTATTTCTAGTACTTGAAAACATTTTTCTGGCAATGTAGAATATTCAGATTTGAATAAAACATACCATGTTTCACTAAATTATTTATCGTTTGCAGACATCACTCGTTGACAGTTCTAGGTTTTTAAATAATTAACCCTCTGCAGCCCGATGGATGTAAAGTATTATTTGTAAAAAATATACTTTGAAAATATATTTCTAAATTATACCACCAACACCACCGTGTGTATGCCATGTCACGTGTTTAACCGTTATCTATGTTTTTATTGATTTATGCGTTGCACCGTTATATATGTTTTTATCGATTTATGCGTTGCGTTAACGTTTTGTTAACAAATGTACGTCAGGTTGTGATTTTGTTAAACAAACATCATTGACAGTTCCTAGCGAGCGAGCAACCGATGAAGAAGTATCACGTGACATAGGAGGAAAAAAACCGTAATTTCAGGTTATGTATGATATATATTTCGTGGACCACTGCCCAGATAGCACCGAGACATCTTGAAGACGTTTTAAATGCGTCTGCTGTCGAACATTGAAGATATCTTATGGATGTCTTCTCTGTAAAAGACGTTCTCAAAATGTCTTATTTTGGACGTAAAACGAATGTTCCGAAAAAGACGTTTTCAAAATGTCTTAATTTGGATGTAAAACGTACGTTCTGAAAAAAGACGTTTCCGAAATGTCTTATTTTGGACGTAAAACGAATGTCCCGAAAAAGATGTTTTCAAGACATTTTTAACACATCCTTCCACGACGATGTTCGTACCTGAAATGGGCGTAAAATGGACATCCTGAGAACGTCCTGTGCTATCTGGGGTACATCTCCCTGATACTTGAGGAGCAATTACCCATTTCGAGCGAGATTTTCTGTCGAATTAAAAATTGGAATCTAGGCGAGATCCGCTCTCGTAATTCGGTCACCTATCAATTGCATGCCATCTGGCATCGATCTGACCGGATCCGATGCTTATTGTACGATGATTTTCAGGGGCGATGCGGAACGATTCGCAGAATTCGAGCAGCCCCGACAAAACGCGTGTAATTCGCACGAAATTAAAACGATGCCATTTCGGTAGCCATGAACGGGTATAATTAGTAGAGCATTATTCCCCGCGTGACGTTGCACACGTTCACGACTCAATTATTCCCGTGGCGGCCAACAATGCTTCTCGGCGCTCCGTTCGGAATGATAATTAGTTATCGATCTTATCGCAAAGAAATACAATTTGCATCGCGGATTCCAGACCGGGCAATTTGAATACCTTTCAGCCGACCAGAAAATATCCATATTGTAACTTTAATAGTTCCGCTGTAACAATTTATTTTAATTTATGACCGTTAACAGTTTCGTTCGAGCTCCAGGTGATTCACTGTTCGTGAAGATTATGTGAAATTCTATGCAAAACCGTACCGTGTAATGAGAACCCATATGAAGGGTGAACTTATTTAATTATACAGTATTTTATCCATATAAATCCCCAGCACGGGTCTGCCGAGGGACCAAGAAATGTAAACATAGCTAATCCAAATTTCCAACTGCATTATTTTTCATTACTTTTTATAGGCCTTCGATGATAATACTTGTGGCATTTTTCTAATTACAATCATACCAAATATGATATAATTCCGATGATATTTATTTGTGTAATAGACAATTAAAGTTTCGGGCGCGAGGAAGGATAGCGTATGGGAATCTCCTTCCTTGCGTTCGAAAATTAAATTGTCTATTACACAAGTAAATGTCGTCGGAATTATATCATATTTGGTATGATTTTTATTAGAAAAATGCCACAAATATTATCATCGAAGTCCCATCAAAAAATAATTTGCCTACAGTTGATGCGAACAAATTTTATTTTGCATAAAGTTCCGCAGTCCACAGATTGACTAAAGATTCTCGTTGGTCCCTCGGTAACATGAAAATTGCGTTGCTCAATGAACAGAACGCACCATACTTGTAAAATGCCATCGATTCTGCTGGATCCTCGTTGCCAGTCAAACTGTTAAAGTAGCTCGCGTGTCTGCGGCCCGGACAAGGCAGAAACGGCAGAAAAGGCAGGAAAGGCGGACGATAATTCCGGGGAAGTACACGGCTCGATGTGAAATGAGTGGTGCAAAGTTGAACTTTGCGATAGCGTTGGAATAGGTTTGCCGAGGGAAAGGGGTTGAAAGGAAGGAAGATCAGGAAGGAACACGTAATTCCAGAGGCTTAGCGCGTCCCAATTTTCGGGCCAGTAAATTCCAATAACGTCCGATGCCCTTAAACTCTTCGTATATCACGTCCCATGAACCATCGACCGATTTATAACGTCGGAATTCAGGTTATCGATATCCATTGGCAGTCCGTGCTTCTTAGAAACGATTCTTCCCTCGGCTTGCTTAAGGTGGCAGCCGTCGTCACGTTCTTTCACACTCGCTCTGGCTGGGAACGACAACTTTCCAAACAAATCCGATACGGAACCTGAAGATTTCTGGAATAGCTATATGTGTCTTTTTAGAACGGTTATTCGCTTCAGGACGCCTCCTACAGGGTGTTCGATAAACGTGCTTCCTCGAACGGGCTTATTCCCGAGGTCATTAAGAGGGGTCCTATGGTAATGACCGACACAGTTTTCACCGACAACGAACTTAACCGACAACGAACTTAACCGACAACTAATTTGACCGACGACGCCTTTAACTGACAGCGGATTTGACCGACAACGAACTTAACCGACAACGAACTTAACCGACACGAACTTAACCGACAACGAACTTAACCGACAACGAACTTAACCGACAGCGAAATTAATCGACAGCGAACTTAATCGACAACTAATTTGACCGACGACGCCTTTAACTGACAGCGGATTTGACCGACAACGAAATTAACCGACAACGAACTTAACCGACAACGAACTTAACCGACAACGAACTTAACCGACAACGAACTTAACCGACAGCGAACTTAACCGACAGCGAACTTAATCCAAAAATAATTTGACCGACGACTAATTTGACCGACAACTAATTTAACCAACGACGCCTTTAACCGACAGCGGATTTGACCGACAACTAATTTAACCGACGACGCCTTTAACCGTCAGCGGATTTAACCGACAGTCAAATTTGTGTCGATCAAATCCGCTGTTGCTTAAAGGCATTGTCGGTTAAATTCGTTGTCGGTCAAATCTGTGGCGGTGATTACCATGGGACCCAACCAGCGTGGCCCCGCACTGATTGACCGGTGTTTTTCGTTGATAGCTCCTGAACGAAGCCGCGGAGAAGATTTTCGCTAAGGAAAGAGTAACTCGAAGTGACCACAGGAATCATCCCTTTCGTAGGGCGCCCTGTATAAATCCCGGAATTCCTTTTGACTCAGAGCGGAAACGACTCGTCAATTGGCCCGGGACGGCGCGGTGCTCTCTGCCACGTGTGTGTTCCCGGTGCTGTGTTTCCAATCGAGCAGCCGTCGGTTTGGTAACGTTGTGCCCGGTATGCGCCAACCCGAATAGGATTTGGAACGTTCGACGGGAAAAATTGCTCGCCGGATAGCTACGACATACGGCGCACAGTTGAAAAGGCACTAATTTCGAAACACGGTGAAACGAATACGAGCGCGGGCACGCTCCCTCGTCGTTCGTTGCGGTACCGAGTCGAGATTCCCGAGTTTGACCAGCGAGGATCAATCCTCTGCTTTGTATCCCCGAAGGAATCGATCGACGATACACCGTAGAGAAATCGTCGCGGTGAATGTTGCGGTCTGACGATGCACACAAGCCGGTATGCGCAGGACACCGATGCACTCTGCACACCGGATCCCCAATGCGAACAAGGTTCGAACCAATAACTTGCGCAACGCTTTGAACAGTCCCTTGGTTTGCGGCTTCGCGACTAAATAGTAATATCGAGAACGCCACACGTGATATACTATTATACGAGTATAATACTATGCGTCGCGCCGCACAGCGTCGTGCGTTCCGCCTGCGGCCGCGGTCGACGATCGCGACGGATCCAGGGGCTCCTGATCCAGCGGGATTTACAGACGTTTTTGTTAAACTCACCACAATTTTGAATTGACGTTTAGTCAATTTCTACTCCGTTCTACGCGGGCCCACGTTTAAACTACGAGAATTTTTTACGAAATTTTATCGTACGACTCAATGGCGCGTTATAACAGTATTTTATCGATATAAGTCCCAAGAACGGGTCTGCCGAGGGACATTTATACGCCAGGGACAGTATTCTTTAACTTTTGCCGAACGTAGAGAAGGACAACCGAGATCGAGAGACCTCGGTCGACGTGAAATGTAAACATAGCTAATCCAAATTTCCAACTGCATTATTTTTCATTATTTTTTATGGGACTTCGATGACCATATTTGTGACATTGTTCTGATAAAAATCATACCAAATATGATATAATTCCGATGACATTTGCTTGTGTAATAGACAATTACAGTTTCGGGCGCAAGGAAGGAGATTCCCATACGCTATCCTTCCTCGCGCCCGAAACTTTAATTGTCTATTATACAAGTAAATATCATCGGAATTATATCATATTTTGCATTAGAAAAATGCCACGAATATGTTGGTGAAAGTTCCATAAAAAAATAATGAAAAATAAAGAAGATAGAAATACGGATATCGGGGAAAGATCTGGGACATTTATAGGTCAGACTTTTAGGACATTTATGGATAAAATACTGTAGTTGGGGCCTTGCATAACGTAAAATTTCGGGGCCCCTAATAATTTTAATAGAAGAGAAATCATATATTTCAATTTTCGAACAATTTTCATCTACTCAATTTTTCTGTAAGTACATAAACGAATATAGAGGCGTGAAAATTCGTGTTTGCACAAATAATTTGCTCCTCTATTTTTGGCCGATGCGTGGTACTCAAAGGATAAATTCGCATAAAGCTTTATCTTTTCATCCGAAAGTATTCAGATAGCGGCGCAAACGTTTCTAGCAAGGTTAAAAGCGAACGAAATGTTTAGGTGTTTTTGTTCAGCCGGACTGCCCGGTATAATTGATACTTGAACCAGTGCAGACCACAGGTGAAACTCTTTTCGCGCTTTAGATTTCCTACTAGCTGAGAAACTCCTAACTCTGAGAAACTACGGCGGCAGTATTAAAAGATAGAAAACTCAAAGACCCTCTTATTCCACGTAGACGGTTGTTACTGGCATCGGGCTTAACGTTTTGGTTCCTTTTTCCACGCTGGATCATGATTCAACTGTATAATTAGAAAAATTATTAATACGTTCATATTCGCTCATTTATGTTATAACGGGACAATTACAAGAACAAGTATAAATTGGCCAGGCTATATTTCTACTTAATCAAATAAGATAGAAAAATAACAACAATTCAGTGTATCTGAATATCAATTGAAAAAATGTTTGTGTTATATGTATTTGCATCGTAATACTCAATAACATATTTTAGAAAGATAATAAGAATTCAGTGTACCTAAACATTCAATTAAAAAATTATTATTTCATTTATATAAAGATAATAAGAATTCAGTGTACCTACACAAACTATTTCAAAAATTGTTACTTTACCAAGTATTTTTATGTCTTTCAGGAAGTTCGTTTTACAAACAGGCTGTCACTTTTCACACTGAATATGTCAGGCTGAATTTATACATATTCCAATAATGTTTCACATGGTTTTTCAATTAAAGAAAAATATGAAAATCATACTGCATCCTTCCTTACATAATCGTTTATAAAGAAAGTGTCTTCCACACTTAAAAATCATTAACTCAGTTTAATTTTAGCAGTTGATCCATAACAATTTGCACAGATACTCGTACAAGAAAATTTCTTTCCATCGCGGATTTTCGAGTACCTCCTTTAAACTGTTGGAAAAAAATACAGATATTGACTCCCAGATTTGCGTTTGACAAATTGTTTCCTTTTTCGAAAATATCCGTGACATGTTTAATCGTGTTTTTCACGATTTTTGTTTATCGTTTCCTCCGGGTGTGAGAATGAACCATTGGAAAGAGTTGTGTAAACAGTACAACAGCGAAATAAAAGGAGTTGATGAGTAATATGTAACAATGGATAAAACTAGCTCGATAGCAAACCGATATCCTCGGGTCTCAATTTTTCAATTGCCACGAAAAATAGATGGCATCGCATCAAACAGCGCGAAAAAGAAAACACCCGACGGATCGGAAATATACTTGGCGAATTCTAAACACGGTAAATAATTGACAGCCGACAGTGGTGAAAACAAAACGCGGTTGAAATTTCTCCGATAGCTTTCTACGTATATACGAAATAAACAAATAGCTCGCGCTCTCTCCGGCTGGTGTATTTCAAGCTGATATTAATTAATATTAATTTCCATAAGTGAGAATTAAATAGGGATCGTATGTACGTACGTATTTGCTTGCAATATTCGGGTTCGCTTGTCGATAATAAATGGCGGTGTAACGTACGAAAATTATATCGTTTCATACACTGGCTACACCCGTATAGACGGCTATTATCCACCATCTAAATGTGAAGTATAACTGTTGTACGTAACTGACGTTATAACAAATAACACCGAATTCCTATATGTCCTTTGGGATTAATTTTCGGACTCCAGATAACTTACCACTGTTTGTTCGAATTAATGAGCGCTATATATCCTGAAATCGCTCGATCCTTAAATCGTATCTGAACAGGTTGTCTATCGTCTGTTGTTTAAAAAATCTGTTAAACATTTACAGAAAGGAAGATGATCTTCCAATACGTTGTCAAACTTCTACACAGTTTAATCAACTGTGGTTAGTTTTTTATGGATTTATTTTTATGGATTTTATATTTATAATATTTATTTTAATATCAATAGATAAAAATACCGCAGTAAATCAACTGTGGTTAGTTTTTTTTTATTAGAATTAATTTATTTTTAATGGACCTTTTAACCACCACATCCGCGCCATTTTTCTGATTAAAACGAGTCCAAACACGACGCAATTTTCATCATATTTACTCGTGTGATACACGATTTATTAAAGCCTCTATTATCCGAACCAACGATATCTGAATTCTTGTTGAATCTAAAATTATGCTAATTAATTGTACAGATTAGAAAAGTTAGTGGTAAACTAATAGTTTGAAATACCACTGCATTGGCACTGCATCGATAATCGAGGATTTTTCTTGATCGTGTAAATACGATCGTGTTTGGACTGATCTCGTTCAAGGAAACGTCGCGAACATGTCGGGGTAAAGCTTTCACGAAGAAACAGATAAAAAAAAACAACGGAGCATTGTCAATAAATTATTATAATCTTGCCGATGTGCATACATCTGATAGCATATCGCGTTATACCTCTGATCGATCGAACATCTATGCGAAACGTCGTGTCGCCGTGTCGAGACTAAATTTTTCACGAGCATGATACGCGTCTCTTTCGCGTATACGGAAGCATTACCGTATTTCGATTTCGTTGCGAGTTTTTTTTATTATAGAAAATAAGACAAGTCAATGTTACACAGCGAATAAATAATATAAATAAATATGAAAAAATAATTTTTCACCAAACGAGAATCGAACCCTAGCCCACCGGGTGGAAGTCTCGTTGTATACCACTTAAGAACTTTGTTTATGAATATCTCAAAAACTATTGAGTGTTAGCGTCTATAATGGTATATATTCTTAAATGGGAGATCGAGATCTATAAGTATACAGAGTCTCAACTAAATCGGTGTGACAACGTCCTTGCACTCTCCTTGTCAGTTCACATTTTTTCAAAAACTTATAGATTAGAAGACAGGCCCCAATATTTGGTCGGGCGACCAACATTTCCAAACTTACAGGGCAACCGAAGTTTAATTTTATGCAACTGCTGAATTAATTAATTCCGCTGTAAATCGAAGATCGTTGCGAGTTTGACGGTAGAAAAACGACATGGCGGCACGATGGCCGGCGAATCTAATGGCGGCATTTGTATGCGGAATATCGGCGTATCCCTCCCGGTGATATTATTATTAGTGTTGTTCGCGGTGGAGGCAGTGTAAGTGATCAGAAGTGGACGTGGCGGGGGTAAGTGGGCGGGGGTGGAGGGAGGAGGAGAGGAGGGGAGTTTGTGTCCTCTTGGCGCCTGGTTGCCGATGTTCCTGATCAGACCAATGTGTAGTCACCGAGTTGGCCGGTGGTCTGAGCACCGGGGATTCTCAGCAGGTTCACCAACTAACCTATCGGTTTCTGGTCGACTGCCTCGCTTAATGGGAATTGAGAAGTTTCGACTCGGTTACCGGGTGCGATAATTCATCCCTCTCGTGGTAGCGGACGGCGTATGCTGTCCTAACCCCCCTGCCGTTCGAACCCTCTCCTATCCCACCCCTTTTCGACTCGTATAACGCTATCACGATGAAAGCAGCAGGCGCACACGGATCGGTTGGTCTGGTGTGTGCCGATGCCGGCGCCATCGCAATTCGCTATCTCTTACAATAACAACCAATTACCGTGCTATATAGAATTCTTCTCCCGGACAGACGTAACACCCGGCAACACGCGTTTTACCTGCTCGATGGATCGGATACCAGCTATTATCTCTCCTAACTACCGCAAAAGTTACCGCACTATCGCCTACCCTACGTGTACACTCCCAGACGAAACCATTCCACGTGTCCCCGATATCATACTATATTTATTCCATCTTCTCTCGATTCGACACCTCGCGACGAAACTTACGAGTGATACTAAATAATTGGGGTGGCTGGAGATTCGGGTTCCGATTCAGTTGATTGATTCCACGGGCTTGGTTTTTATGAAGATATGTTTTTTTTTTCAAATTCTGAGATTATAAAAATATGAGAATGATTTGCCATTCTGTTTTCATCGTCAAAGAGAATACATTCTCATTGAATTTTACAAATATATTTTGGGTAAAATATTTATTTTTATGGATCTTAATATTAATAGATAAAAATACCGCAGTAATAGGTACCTTTGCTCTAAAATGGCGGATACCAAATGATCCTAAAATGGCTGGCTACAGTCTGTGAAAGCATTAAACGAATTTGAGTATACTGATGCATAGACTGATTAATACTATTACATTAATACTATTTATCTAAAAATATAACGCAAAACGTGGACCAAAGTATTCCGACACCATCAAAAAACGAATTACTATTTTCTAAAATTGGTCCGAGCCTTATTAAAAGCATTAATTTACTCTATTAAATTATTTGAAAGTATTAAGTGAAGCTACCACTGATCGATATTGCGCAAATTAAAAAAAAACCTTATGTAGATTTAAATAAATTACTGTACAAATTTCAATGATATTTAGGTCAGATGCAAGCTACCTAAAGAACAATAGACTGCGGATTTTTGTGTAAAATAAAAATCGTCTGCACTCATTAGAGGTAAAGTTACGTATACATTTCGTTAATTAATCATTTTAATGCGTGGAAAAATATTTTTAAAATTAATGAATATATCATATTTTTACTGCTAACATCCACAGTTTAAGAATAATATTTGTTGGACAGTGTTATGACGTCCATTACCTGCTTTCGAGAAATAAACCATGACTCCTTCTTGATGTCGCCTTTTCGTTTCATTTCATGCCACGTGCAACCACTTCAAAATCTCCCTTTCATCAAAATGGCAGCGCGCGCACACACGTCAGCTCACACGCTTCCGTGTAATTATACTAGACGTTGTGAAAACGAAATTACCAAAGTTTGTTATTGTATGTTTTTATAGTGAACTTGCATTCCTTTAATGTAGACGCCATGCGAAACTTTAACATTTTGTTCGGGGTTGCACGAGGGAGTAAACAATTGTTTAACAATCGCTTTAGAAACGCGAATGGTTTATCAACTAGTTCTTGTACTTTGCGAGTGCGCGTGACAGTAGCTATTAAATATAACATTTTCGTTCCCTTTTAACAATTTAATTGAATTTTAATTTATATTGTTTGAATTTTATATATTCAATGGCATACTTAGTTCTACTTTCAATAAGGTTCTAATTTCCAATATAGAATGCATAGTTAATTACTATTTTTTGAGGTAACAAACTCTGAAATATTAAGAAAATAATTACTGAACGAATACGAAATATATGGAATTATAAATAGCCGGAAAGCAATTATTTTTCGGTGAAAATTTCATTTATATTCGTCCTGGTTAGGAATTTATACCGAAATACTAAATTCTTCGATCTGGGCCATTGTGCGCCGCAACGTGATGAAAAATTGCTTTTCTTAATCACTAATTATATTTTCATGGAACAAAGTCCGATTAAAATAAACGAATACTCGGTCCGTGTGATTTTCAGTAGGTTTTAATCCCTATTAAAGAGATCCGTAATTTGAAATTTAATCGAACTTTGCTTCGTGTTGGTAAAGGAACAAAGTTAAATTACTGGTAGCTTCGCTGTGTTAACAGGACGACACAGGATACACAAGCTTTAATTAGCTAAGATTTAACTATTGGTTTTATGTTTTCTATGTATTAAACGACTTCTTTTTCAATGGCTTCATTTTAGATGTAATAAAATTCCATTCGTTTCTAATCAATATTTATGCATTAAAATAAATGTAGCCATGCAAAATATATACTCTCTCTGTCCATAATAATAGTAACAGTTGAGGAATTTAATTTGTCCTATAATAATAGTAGCATATAAAATAAATATAGAAGGCAACATTTATTATAAAAAAAAACTAGATTACATTAAACAATAAAATAAAAATATCACTCCTAATTTTTGGTTTGAGTGTTTAGATAGAGTTTCTAAATTTTTCAATAATTTTGTTACTACATTTTAAACTTGTAGGTAGGATCTTCTTCATTGCTTTAAGCATAACTTGTTTTTCTTCATCTTACTTTTACAACGTAATTTAAAAATTAAAATTGAACAACAAGAATTCGAGCTAGTAAATACGTGGTACAAAAAGGTACGGCAAGGGGGGGAGGAACGAACAGTACACCTCCCCACCTAAATCCACCCTTAACCATTCGCGAAAAAAAAGAGGTGGCAATCGCAGAACTATTTTGATCGTGGCCGGACAAACTTCTTGTCGTTCTCTGTTATGATTTCAAAGAGTGAGTTTATTATCGTTTGTATAGTGATTGTGTAGAAGTGTTTAGGGTTCGACGGAGTAACAGCAGATTCTGAAAATTGTGTAAGTACCTAATACTTCATATTATGTAGTATTTTATAATACAGTATTTTATCATTCTTATGTATGACAATGGATACGAGGTTTTCTTTCATATTTTGAAAATTGAAGTTGACCATTTTTTTGGTCTCCTGAGTTTAACCCACGTTTCTCTTATTTGCATAATTAAAATTACGCTATTAAAAAATTATTTAAGAACGTCGAAGCTGCATCTATAAAATCATTGTTCTTTTCCCTTTAATGATATTATTCCATAATCTTCATATTAGTATTTTTTATAATTCTTATGTATGACAATGGAGACGAGGTTTTCTTTCATATTTTGAAAATTGAAGTTGATCATTTTTTTTGGTCCCCTGAGTTTAACCCACGTTTCTCTTATTTGCATAATTAAAATTACGCTATTAAAAAATTATTTAAGAACGTCGAAGCTGCATCTATAAGATCATTGTTCTTTTTCCTGTAACGATATTATTCCATAATCTTTGAAATTAACGAACGCGATTTCCATTAAAATGGCACCTGGAACGTGTTTGATACATTTCTATCATTCGCAAAATGTAACTTAAATTACACTAATGAAAACGTATTGAGAGCCATCGAAAACTGATTACCTAGCCAAAGCAAAGTACTATAATATACTCCTTCTGGTTTAAATATGGCGAACAAACGCGGTTCTGGCATGGATTTCGCGCGAGTTCGCGTCGCAAGTCCATCGATACATATTAATTTCAATTCCTACGAATTTCATTCGCGGAAATATTGAAAGTGCATTGTTATATGCATTAATGTCATTCATGATGCGCAATAAAAGCTACGGAGTGGATTCGGAATTATGTGATTGACGCGTGGCAAATTCCGGGAACTAAACTTGGCATCGAGACCGTGACACGCGTTGAAACACGAGATTGATATCGAACATTTACTTCGATAGTCTAGCCATGTACGCTCGTATTATCTGCATATTGTATTTCTGGACCATTATATGTTTATTCTCTATGCATTTATATATATATAAAAATATATGTACATATGTATGTGCATATATGTATATGTATGAATATATCAGGATTTATGGATCAGTCGTCTCGACTTCTCGCATTTTCGATGACTCGGATATGTTCGTATACTGTGCAGGTAATGTGGACCGGGATTTGAAAAGCTTGCTAAAAATACAAGAAATTGCTTCTCCTGACGAAATCTGTGCGAGACATCTGAAAAAATTATAAACTCGTGCAGTTTTGTTCAGAAACATAC
>CM052325.1:5296959-5312824 GCA_028455615.1 Lasioglossum zephyrum | reverse complement strand
AAGACACCATAAACGCGCGCGGCGACTACCATGTACCACGTCTAACGACGCGAGCGTACTTGAAGTATTGTTGCAATGGCGGCTCGATTCGTGTGGAGGCCCCAAGTGGTAAAAATTTAGCGGCTCTCAAACTCAAGTTAAATATGCAAGTTGCAAGAATGTTTTCATAAAGTAATTTAAAAAAAATAATGGGTAAAAAAATACTCTAGTTATAGATACTATAACGATCAAAATTTGCAACGCAAAGATGAAGACCGTATGGGAAATACAATGAACTATGTCTCTTTCTTTACAATTTCAGTTTCACAATTTTCTACTTTGCTACGTTAAAATTGTACAATTTTTCGAATTTTTGCAACTTTAGAGTTTTACAGTTTAAGATTTGCTGCTTTGGAATATTACAATTTCATCGTTTCACAATTTTCTACTTTCAAACGTTAAAATTGTACAATTTTGCAATTTTGCAATTTCACAATTTGCCACTTTGCAGCTTTAGAGTTTTATAGTTTCAGATTTGCTGCTTTGGAATATTACAATTTCATAGTTTTAGAATTTTCTACTTTCCAACTTTAAAATTGTACAATTATAGTGTTTCCCACATTCCTCACAATTTAAAACTTGAATTCCCCTGAAAACTTGACATTTTCCTCGATTTAAACTTCAAAATTCCTTCAATTTTTTAAACTTGAAATTTCCGTCGATTTAAACTTGAAAATTCCTTCAATTTATACTTCTTTAATTTTAAACTTGAAATTTCCCTTAATTTAAACTTGACATTTCCCTCAATTTAAACTTGAAATTTCCCAAAATTTCACAGTTTCACAATATTCAACTTTAAAATTTGACAATTTTCAACTTCAGCATTTCCCAGTTTTGCATCTTTCCGAATTCACAATTTTACCATTTTCAACTGTATAACTTTAGCATATTTAAAATGAAATTAGGAGTAAGCGTACACAGGGTAGGGCAACTATGTCCATTTTCACTTCAAAAAATAATGAAAAATTGCATACCGTTGCACATTAAATAAATTTATTTAAAATTTGGGACCGCTCAGTCCGCTTAAGAGGATGGTAAGACAACCCCTTGAAATAACTAGAATATTACTAGATTTAAGGGTGAAGTAACTTAATGTTAGATCCGCCACTGCATTGTTGTGCACGAGCCGGGGAGGGGGTGAGGTGGGGGGCTCCGTGCATTTAATGCATGGGCACTGTATGGGTTTTCTTTTGGGTAATGTCCACACATGAGCCATCCGGCCGCGTTAACTCGATTGACTAAAAACTTTATTGCGACAGTAACAGCGTCACCCGTTCGCGTAAAAATAAAGTCGAGTCGTAAATAACTATCACCGGTAACAACGGAAGTATATTCTTGTCGTAAAAGCCTACCGTCTATCCGCGGGAAAGTTACTGCGTGAAATGGTATCGATCATTAATAATAATAGGCCATATCGTGTACTATTTTTAACTGATCTTGTTAAAACTGACTGTCGTCTGGGGACTAGAGCCGAGATTCTGCGGAGACACTTTCATGTACAACTGTAATGTGTCCCAAAAATTGAACATGTCTAATGCTAGTCCAAGTTCATATACAGGGTGAGTCACCTAAGACAGCCACCTGAATAACTTCTACATTTTTTGAGATAGGAAGAAATGTTTCTGACAAATATTGTTTGGTGTATAGTGGCCTATTATTCATAAAGTAATGTAAAATAAATTCAACGTTCAGTTCAACCAAAAGTGATATATAGTACGATTTACTATACTAATCAGATTTAATCTATGTACATCTACCACTGTAGGGGTTAGTTCGGATAATCGAGGTTCTATTATATCGTGTATTAAACAATCAAACATGCTCCGAATTATATCGTGTTTGGACTCGTTTCACTCGAAAAAATGTCACGAATATACTAACAAAAGTTTCATTCAACAATATCATAGTTTACATTAACAATATCATGTATAATCTTCTATGAACCGATTAAAATATTTCAGGACACGGTATTTAATTCCTCTTCTCCAACGAATAATTCTTTCTTCTCCTGCACATTGTGCATAGTATAAATATATTCCTTTGTTATCGATATCGATTAAAACAATCTACCAACCCTTTAAAAAAAACTGTGCTATCGCTGGCCGACTTATTCGACTTTCCTCGTGATTTTTACTTTTAAACGATTAGCCCTTTGACGTCCCCCGTACGCAAAACCCAACAAAAGTTGTAGACATGGATTTCTACCGAAGATACATGAACATTGAATTGAAGTGACTACTAGTATCTGCGTGCACTTTCGCGCTGCGTGCCGCACGCTTCGGTGTTCATGTATAAATGCATTTAGCCTTTGACTCTTTGGCTGCCTATCATACCTACAAAGAACCACCTATCGTGATGTTTGTGGGAAGAATTCGTCTCGGAATTTTGCCGCGACAGTTAGCACGATGTCATGTTTAAAATATTCTTACAAAGAAACTTACTTTTTGTTGTTGTTGAAAGAATCTCTTTTTCTTTCAAGACTAATTCAATCGTGTATAATGGCTTTACCTTCAAATTATGAACTATATTAATATATTAATATATTATGAACTATATTAATATATTAATAATAGTATTTAATATATTAATAATAGTATTTAATATATTAATAATATTAATCTATTTATTAAAATTACGATTTTTTTGTGGGACAACGAGAGACAGATATCCGGTTCGTGAGAGAGAAATGAGGGAGGAATAAGGGTTAATAATTTTTAAATAATATATAATAATAATAATAATAATTTTTAAAAGTTTACCTTTGATGATATCTCACGTAGACACATTAGTCTTTCCGATATCCTCAATGAAACCGCTATGTACTCAATTGAGTACTAATTAGTTGAACTGCCACAGACTGAGTAATTAAATGACAATTAGGATGTTCCCTGTGAAAATACCCTCCAGCACAGTATACGGAGCTGAATGACAGAAAAAGCTCTCTACGCAAGACGCATCTGAAAAGAAAGGCAAGTTGGGCAATTAGAGCAGGGATAATCGGCCATCCGTGAACCGGTGAACTCCTCCGATCCCAACTCATGTAGATAGAGTAATTTGTTCCGATTATACCGACCGTCAGAAGCAACCGCACTAGAGTTTGGTCTGTCTAGTTACGGATGAATCCCCTAACCGATGAGTTCCAAGCAAGCAGCATCGATCTGCTTGATCTGCGGATCAGGACAATCAACCGTGAGCCTGCTCAAAACCTTCTATCAAGACGGACGAACACAGACAATCGCAAAAGTTGACGTGCCACACTTCGTACACGCGTCTCCTCAAAATGGAAGCCGTTGGCCTTGGGAGCATCCTCTCCTGAGAGCATTCGGCCCTTGGCAAACCACAATAATTAGTTATACGATAAACGAATACAGTAAGTAATACTAAAATTTAATCATTTATGAAGAACTGAAGAAAACTTTTCTAATAGTAAAAATTATTTAAAAGAATATATATAGATTATAAATATAGATATATAATATGGTATATGGGAACTGTTAGCACCTGGAACAATTACCCCTGGGAAACGTAATGATAAATTATATGATAAATAAGTACAATAAGTGATACAAAAATTCAGGAAAATTTTGGGGAACAAGAAACATTATTGAAGACATTATTTATAAAGAACTGTAGGCAGGCTAAAGTAAATGATTCTATTTTTAAAAAATAGAGTACATAATAAAAAATGTGAATAGTAGTATAAATTATTTACTAGAAGAAGAGTGTTTCTCGTGTCGAATAGCTCCAGCTTCGAAAATTGATATTGCGTTAAGCTTGACTATGAACGGCAAGAATGCATCGCCGTTACCAGTCGTGGACCGTCGCCATCTGCGGACAAAGTTGGTCGCAGCAGGGTTTTCCTAGTTTCCCCAGTTTTCCGTGATACGTGCAGGTCGAACTTGAATCTGCTGGGCTGTGTTGGGAGCGAAAAAGATGAATCGGCGGATGAAAGATAAATAGGGCGACATTGAAAAAGGGTGTGGACGTCGACGGAGATGGACGGCTGGAGTGCGGAAAGGGAGACATCGGAGAGAAAGGGAGCGAGAGAGACGGCGAAAGACAGAGAGCGAAAGAGAGAAAGAGCTAGACAGGGAGAACGTGTGCGAGGGAAGCAGAGAGAATAACCAGATGAGGAAGGGCTGAAATTTCGTCAGTGATGCCACTCCGAACTCCTATCCAGAGGCTTCCTCTTGGCGATAAGAGGTCCGAACGTGATATAAATTCGCGAGGGGTTTAAACCACGATCGGTCTAACGAGCGCCACAGCTCCTAACTCAGGGTCAGGAGTTTACTGAATGGCGAAATCGCACGGTAATTTTCTCGAGTAGTCGTCGCCTGTACTCCACGAGGTTTCCTCACAGTTCGCCCCGGTGTGCCCCCTCCTCTGTTATCCCACCGTTCGTTCCCATTCTACTCGGCCGCGTCACCACACTTTTTTCCTAATCGTTCCTCTGATTCCCCAGATTGCTCCTTTCATCCGTTCCCCATCCCTTCATTAGCTCCACGCGTTCTCGATTCGTCCTCGAAACCGTTTACGATGCAATATCGAATGTCCCCTTTATTGTGCATTATACTGGAGTATCTTGTTTCGCGATGCATCACTCTCCGCGCTATGTGTGTTCGTCAGTTTTTATTATGGTCGCTGGCATAGTTTGCTCTTGTTATCTGCAAGTGTAATATTTCATCGGAGGAAACTGCTGTATGGTGGACTTACCAGCCTGGAAAATTAAGAAATTAACGAAACCAAATTAATATTTTAGTTGGTCAGTGTTTTATCCATATATGTCCTTAGCACGGGTCTGCCGAGGGACATTTATGCGTCAGGGACATTATTCTTTGACTTTTGTCGAACGTAGACAAGGACAACTTCTTTATTTTTCATTATTTTTTTATGAGACTTCGATGTCCATATTTGTGACATTTTTCTAATTAAAATCATACCAAATATGATATAATTCTGATAATATTTACTTGTGTAATAGACAATTAAAGTTTCGGGCGCGAGGAAGGATAGCGTATGAGAAACTCTTTCCTTGCGCTCGAAACTTTAATTGTCTATTACACAAGTAAATGTCGTCGGAATTATATCATATTTGGTATGATTTTTATTAGAAAAATGCCACAAATATTATCATCGAAGTCCCATTAAAAAAATGGAAAATAAAGAAGTTGGAAATTCACGGCCCCTCAAGTCACCCTGCAGTAGTGGGGATAGACTTTTGGGACATTTATGGATAAAATACTGTATACACGCACACACAAACTTGTGTACAGACGCTCTCTCATCTCTTGCTGTTCGAGATGAAAGAATAGCGGGTAGATAAAACTCATTCGTTTCTCGAGATATTTTTAGTAGAACATTTACTGTTACGCTTGCGACACTTTTCTGATTAAAAAGAGCCCAAACACGATAGCATTTGGGTTGCATTTACTTGTTTGATCCAAGATAAAGTAAAACTCAGCTACAATTTGTATAATTGTGTATTATATGGATCGCTAAAAAATCAGTCCAAATCAATTTAAATACCATCAATTCGGATAATCGAGGTTCCACGAAATCGTTAATTAAACGAACAGTTATAACAGAAATTGTGTCGTGTTTGGACTCGTTTTAAACAGAAAGCTGGCACAAATACACTGGTAAAAGTTTCACAAAGTATTAACTATTATGTATTATTAAGTTTAATTAAAATTCGTTGGAGTAAAATAGAATGGACATAATATACTTTAGGTCGGGCTTTCAGCGTTTGCTCGATATCTTTCGATCTTGTAAATATGTACAGCTTTCTTCCCTGCACCCCGGGGGTTACGTGACAGATTACGTTTAATTAATGCTATCTACTCCCGCATTTGTTTGCGCGTTCTGTGGTAGCGTTGATCTGTTCCTTCGCTTTGTCTCGCCCCAGGAAAATACTCGCAACGTGCACAAGCCTTTGTTATACCTCAGCCATGATAGCCTGTAGGCATCAAAATTACTGTTGGATCTTAAGAGTGAAGGATTGATTGCGATGTATTAGTACCTCGTAACGATAATGTAATATTGCATGATGCATTGTGGTTCGTATACAGTGCGAAGTAATTAGAGAACATAATCGTGTTTACATTAGAAAGTTTTCGTATACTCGAGAACAGCCATATTTTCAGAATATCGTATTACTCGACGATGTCGATTCAAGATAGACAGTATGTGTTCTCTTCATAATGAGGATTTTCAGCATGTACGTAATTTATTTGAATCTACAAACGCGCATTGTTTAAATTATCAATACAGCCTCGGATAAAAATGTTATAATAATTATAATTAATCGTTACTGTTTCTGAGTATTCTCAACGGCAGCTACTCTCTACACTCTTTACTATTACAGTGACTCTCGTTAATATTCGGACACTCTTAAAAAGACGAAAACTTTTTTAATATTGTACTATACGAGTTGAATTTTTTTGAGAAGCTAGAACAATTAGTTTGCTGCAGGATGTGAAAAAAATTTGTCAAAATACTAAACGAAAAAAATACTAAACTATACGAAAAAATTCTAAAAGTTAATTGAAAGATTCTTACATCTTTCAATGCCTGTATATAATGCCTATGTATATGTATATATTTTATTATATATTATAATATGAATAGTGACGTTATAATATTTTCTTTCTTATGTATAATTTTATATTATAATTCTTAATATATATAATATTATATATAATATAATATGTATAATATATGTATAATTATATGTATGTATAATATTATACATACATTACATGTATAATATATGTATAATTTTATATTATAATTCTTAATATATGTAATATTATATATAATATATAATAAAATATATACATTAAGAATTATAATATAAAATTATACATAAGAAAGAAAATATTATAACGTCACATATTCGTTCTGATCTATATAAATCTATACTCTCTGTTTTACCAAGACATGGAACACCAACACATTCTGTATACTTATATTTAGTTATTTCATAATGCAATACTTTTATATTTTCGACAAAACTTTTTAGTCGACTTTTGGTCAGCTTTTGCGGGCCAAATACTCCAGTGTGCGCTGTTACATTGACTGGGGGGCGAATAACGGAATCGTAACATCTGATAAGAATAGTGTGTCAAGGGTACGAAATATTTGGTGGAATTCCAAGAGATTACGGGCATTTGAATTCCTGCAGCATGTCTTCCTAGTCTCTAAGCAGGGAGCTGTTATGGAGGAGAAGGATCTACACGGCCAATAGGCCCTCCTGATAGCGTCACCCTTCGACTGATGAGAGTACTCAGGATAGATTGACGGCGGGTCGCTCGAGGAAGGGTGGATGCTACGCGGGGAAGGGGCCGTACACCTGTCCTCGCGCCGGGTTACCGAAAACCGATAGATCACTCGTGTCGTGAGCGATCAGACAGACTGTCGTTTCTTTTTTAAAGTAGCACTGCTACCGTGCGTTCACTTTTCATGCGTTTCGCCTATTCGTTTTCGGTAAGCCGAGGTGCCATTCTCAGCGAAAGCCTACGGTCAGCCGAAATTTATTTCGAATAATAATTTACTGCTGATCTTCGCGAGACATCAAAATTCTAAATGTTCCTTTCTATCGATCGTATATTTGTTTATAAAAGATGTCTTTTGAGTTTGTCTCTCGGCAAACTGGTTCGATCAATTTTTACTTAGAAATTTATTTATTAAAGAAAATTAATAATTGAGTCTGTAAATTATTAAACAAAATTATATTATATTGACTATTGACATCAGTTAATTAAACAATATCTAATTATGAAATAAGTTACTCGCTTGCTTTATGATAATAATTTTAATTTTTTTAGAACAGACAAAACACATGCTGTTATCATGTTTTATAAATAAAAATTCTAAGTAGCCGTATAAATATTTGTCTGAACATTACATTTGCTCCCCTAATAAACCTCGATTCGTTTCGATACAGACAAATATTGACTTACATATTTTAGGGGAAAAAAAATCCAATACTAAACCAAAATAAAAAAGTATTGCATGAAGTTTAAAATTTTCCCAGAATAACAACCCCTCGCGGAACAAGGATCGTGCAAGAGTTGTATAATTGTCGAAAAGTTTTACCGCCGCCTGCACAGTCGCCGGTTCTTAATCCCATAGAGAATCTATGGGACAATTTAAATAAACGAATAAGGACAACAATGGATACAAAATAGAGGGGAACTAAAAAAGAGAGTACAAGAGCTACGGGAGATAAATAAGTATAAAAAATCGGTGGACCGGGGGGAAATACGTAAATAGGATCTGCGAAATTATATTCGGGATACTGAAACGTTCTGGACTTTTGTAATTAAATTACTAGGCTACCGATTTTGTATAATAAAATCAAAAAATCTTACGTATTTATAGTGTCGGATTTAACTCATCCACTTTTATCATAAATACATTAAATCCGCACTCTGATAACGAAGGGATCACTTGTAACATTTAACTGTCGATCCGTGACCCGATTCAAAAAATACAATGGTTTTTTTTATATAATTTGACCACAATTTAAATAGATTGAACGTTAAAAATTTTGTTCGAACGACGATTAAAAAAAGATTGAGGATCTCTATAAAAAATATAAATTGTCCAGGTCACAGTGCTAAAAAACAAAAGTTAAATGAACGCGTATTTGCTTTTCTAATAATTTTAATAAATCAGAAATAACTATACCAAATCCATAAATAATAAATCCTACTTGATTATTAACATGATTAAATTAAGTAGAGAAGCACTAAAAGAGAGAGAGAGAGTACAGTATCTGCGAAATTATATTCAGAATACTGAAACGTTCTGGACTTTTGTAATTAAATGATTAAATTACCGAGTATTAAAAGTTCGTGGTTTCAATTCAATTTGCAAAATCATTTGATCCGACGCAAGGAGAATTGGCAGAAAGATTGTGAGCCACCAGACAAGATTTAATTTGTAGAGTTTATTTTTAGAGCTAATAGATCAAAACACACCTCGAAGTCCATTTCTGCGATTCACTGTCACCGAATGCTCCTTCGTGACTCTCTGCGACGACGAGGTGCCAGTTTGACAGGCCGCGTGGCCCGTAAACTTCTCGCGGGAATGACGTTCGCGGGCGAAGTTAATTAAAACGGCCGCACCGTTGGAAGAAGCAAGACACGAAACGATTAAACATGTAAATTAGGAGTGCCGATAATGCCCGTATTTCGCGGTAATCGTTCCGATGAACAATCTCGGGGCTAAGCGTTCATTACCCCCTGGCATTCGTTAATTCTGCAAATTGGTTAAATATCCGCTCCGAAACCGTTTAGATTATATTTGTTTTCATTAAAAGTTGAACCGGCCCTCTCTCACTCTCGACTGTGCTCTCGGGCCAGCGGTTTGCCACGCAACAAATCGAACAAGTGCTCGCACGGGATATCGGGAAATATTCCTTTGAATGGGCTGGACGGTATATGTGTACAGCAGCGAAGGGCTCACGGACACGTTTAAATGACAGAAATAATAAAGGAACGCATTGGGGCACTGTTGGCAAAATAACGTCGTCGTCCGGCTAGTGAAATCCTCGATAGATTTATTACTCGCCATTAATCGAGCTTCGCTTGCGTTTGACTGTTCACCCTTTTGTTTCCGGGGTGAGGGGTTTCATATACAAATAGGGCCGTCGACAAAAGACGTTCCGCGTCGACGGTCGTCGCGACGATGCTCGACCTCGAACTCATCGTCTCCTCATACTCATCCTCCTCCTCTTCGCCCGCTGCGTTCAACCGAACAGCTCAACTTGTCGATTGGAAATGCAAATTTTCGCAGTGCATCTCATCACTGCCGTTGCTTCGCATCTATTCGATGCCAGCGCCAATAACATCGAACCGATGTAAATCGCGATGCATTTTGTTTCGCGATGTAAATGCTCCAATGAAGAATCCTTGGATTTCTGTGTACAACATGGGATTTACTAACTTCTACATTTACGAAATTAAGGAAGAATATTTTAAGGTAAAGAAAACCATATTGAACAACGGCGATATAGAATTTGTTTAGATTGAGTCCCATTTGGGCATTGTTGAAAATGATGAGGCTAAGAATAATATATATTATATATACATTATTCAGTATTATACAATATATATAATATATATATATTATTCTTAGCCTCATCATTTTCATCATTATATCATTACCTCATATATATCCTGGAGAAACGAGTCCACCCCCTTAAACAAAGAAATATACTTGGAATGGTGTCGTGTTTGGGCTGATTCTACGGAGGAAAGTGCAAGGAACGTGTCAGTAAAAAGAACGTGTCTCGTCCTTGCTCGCAAATAAATATTTTAATGAAAAAACGACTTGGTTGTTCTGGCGTTTGGTCGTTAGAAGTGGTAGACGAGCGAAAGTAAGGTGAGAGGCTAAGGGTAAGATAAGACTCGGCGAGAAGCTAGGAGGAAGGAAGCATACGAGCTTAGCTCTTTTAACGTCGAGCAGACTGCTCCCTTATAAATCGATACGTCTCTTAATATCTGGCGACTCGAGTCGAACTCAATCGAGGACGATCGATCATTTTTTATGAGAAACGAGAAACGGGATATATCTCGCAACTCGACAAATCCACCAGGCCCCTCCTTTTCCCTCTCGCCTTTTCTTTTCCTCTTTTTCCTTTCTGTTCATGCGAGTCTCTGATCCGCAAAAGAGCCCATAACTCCCAGCCTGCCACTGATCTTTCCGACGTGACCATCGATATTACCGCAGATATTTGGCGAAAGGTGATATTATATCTCACGTTCGTACATTTTATTTCTGCCCGGGAAACGGACCGTCATTTGAGACAACATTATCTTCTTGTAGCGGTACGACACGTGTGTTCTACCGCGCCAATTATTTCGATTAATTCACGATTCTTTAACGCGCAATGTCTGTTCAATATATTCCTTAGTTATAGTTCATAAGTTACTGCTTAAATCTGCTATTGTAGAGAAGGTATACGACGAATATTTATTTTAGAGGTATATAACGAATTAATTTCGGCTAATTTATTTATAATTTATTAATACGTTTGTTCTTTAACTTGTATATAAATAAATGTGCAATATATTACGAACAAGTTAATGTTACACAGCGAATTTATTTATAATTTATTAATCCTTTTGTTCTTCAACTTGTAATAAATGTGCAATCTCATATAGACAAGTCAATGTTACACAGCGAATAAATAATATAAATAAATATGAAAAAAAAAATTTTCACCAAACGAGAATCGAACCCTAGCCCACCGGGTGGAAGTCTCGTTGTATACCACTTAAGAACTTTGTTTATGAATATCTCAAAAACTATTGAGCGTTAGCGTCTATAATGGTATATATTCGTAAATGGGATATCGAGATCTATAAGTATACAGAGTCTCAACTAAATCGGTGTGACAATGTCCTTGCACTCTCCTTGTGACTAGAAAGCTGCGTTTCAAGCAAAAATTCCGGTTAAGAATTCAAGTTATAAATCAGCTTTTATGGGAAGAAATATAAAAGCAGGGACCACGTTACGGCCCCTTCTATCAAAATTTTTATGAATATAGTATAGTTTGTTTACCAAACATCTTAACGAAAAATTCAGATGTATTTAATCTATGAATCAGAGTTTAGGAAGAAGTATAAAAGTGGAACCAACATTACCAAACTTTCCATAAAAATGTTCCTATGCATAATGTAATTTAGCCTAATCCCGACAGTTTAAGCCCAGACCAATGAAAGAGCTATTCGTTGAATTGAGACGATAATGAAAAGTTTCTGAATGCCGATAGCTTGAATTGAGGAATTAACTCGTCGTCGCAAGTTCGAAGGATAAGAATGAACAGTTCGAGACATGGGGCTTTCACAATTTTGCAACTGTCTCTGTGCCAACTGTGGAGGTCTCCAACGATAGCTGGTTGCCAGTCGTCGCCAGTTGTACGTAACGGCAGAGGGCCGAGCTATTATTCGAGGCACTGGCCACCTTTGTTTATCAGGGCTAAAGTGTTTAACGTGTCTATTGGTTGGCGAACGTGATTACAAAAGCGGTTCACCGTAGATGCTTTGCTATAGCGTTCCTTGATTACAGTTAGATTGACTAGTATTCGATAGAGGGATGTACAATCAAGATAGAACGGTTCGGCTGTGCTCGCGCGCGCATGTAAGATTGCTTGTTCCCATAGATTAGAAAACGTGTAGGTATCCGAGCTCGAAATTAATTACGCCTAAAAGCAATCGCTGTCGGAAGGGAAACGTAATTGGTTGTATCGGTATAATAAAGGAACACTTGTAACATTTAACTGTCGGCGCCGTGGACTGGATCGAGAAATATAATGAAATCAAGTTATAGTTAAATGAAAGTGCATTTTTAATAATTATTACTTAATCGAAAATAACGTAACGACATCATTCAATTTTTATAATGTATTTATAGTGTTGAATTTGACCAAACCATTTTTTTTATAAATGCATTTCGAATAATTATTACTTAATCGAAAATAACGTAACGACATCATTAAATTTTTATAATGTATTTATAATGTTGAATTTCACCAAGCCAGTTTTATCATAAATGCATTAAATCCACACTCTGATAACGTAGGGATCACTTATAACATTTAACTGTCGCGCCGTGAAACGAGTCAAAAAATATAGTGGTTTTTTTATATAACTTGACTACAATTTAAATAGATTGAACTTTATGCAAAATATAAATTGCCCAGGTTACAGTGCTAAAAATTAAAAGTAAAAGTTAAAGTTTTCCTTTGTAATTCTCTCGAATTCTTTTCCTGTGAAACTTCTCCAGGACCACAACAAACGAAACAAAGAAAGAATTACGCATATTCACCGTTCGAATTGTGAGTTATGGTCTTGAGTTAATAGAAAAATCCCATAGAAAAAAGCACTTCCATTTTTTCCTGAATTTTCCATTTTTTCCGGACGATTTTTCCAATTTTTCTTTCCCTGAAAACCTCATTCGGACTAGTACGAACATTTTTTCAAAAATATTAGCCAAATCGGCCGAGCCTCAAGTGATGCATTTACCAACGAACAGCATTTCATTTTTATTTATATAGATACATAGAGATAGACATTTATAATGTTGCATTTGACCAAATTTATCATAAATGCATTTAATACGTATTTTGATGACAATGAAAAACTTGTAACGTTTAACTCTCACACCATGGACCATACCGAAGAATTCTATACCCAAGTCGCAGGTCGACGAAAATATGTTCGACGGTGAAACGACTCGCTTAAACATCCACCAATCTGCTACTGCGGTGGCAGTGGCACTGCCAGTAAGTTCCCACCCAGCGATAAGAACTCTGCGGAGAAATTGCTCGTGATTCAGGATCCGTTTTTACGGCGTACGTCATATCCAATTAGTTCAAGTTGAGCAGTTGATATATCTTTGTCCAGACAGATTTCAAGTAATATAAGTACCGCAGCAGTGAGATGCGCGAGCAATCTCGTACCGTAATTTACTTAACTCTGACCGAAGATTGTGAACATTTTCCGACCGTTCTAGCCGGTAAACTTGCAGTTAATTAAATTACCAATCACCGAATTGGTTAATTGACGAAGAAACATATTAAGAATTCGGTAGCCCATTATGCGAAGCTGCAAACGCCCCACAGTGGACAATACGCACGAAATCGGCAAAATCAAAGAACTTTCGATAGAAAATTCTTAAATTTTACCTGAAACTTTGTAGAATATTAGAAAAAAATTGCAGATCCAATTTTCACACAATTTGTTAAGCGGGCCCTACGTCAATCAGGAATGACAGTCTGATTGAAAAGTCACATTGTCTTTCTTGACTTTTCATACTGAATTCCCGTCAGTATTCCCGTCAGTAGGGTCTACTTAATATAGCTTCAATTTTTAAATGTGCGGTGGTTTCATATGAAGAGACAAATTTTTTAATGTTTATACACAGACATTTGAATTTGTAACATTTTGGACCTCGCAGGCATCTTCAGTTTCTCAGTCGCTGTCAGTGTCGCCAGATCAGGAGTCAACGTACAAGCGGAATAGGATAAGTCCTTAGTGGCCAGGCAGGACCCGATACGATGCGTCCCTCAGCCTCCGGAAGCAAATGCGAACAGTAGGACCACGGATGCTGGTATATCGGGTTAACTAAGAGGAGGGTTCGGGCGGTGGAGTTTTAGCAGGTAGGAGCAGAGCTGGGGTACATAGTATTTTAAATATTAAATAATAAATAATCCTATTTATTTTAAAATAAAGTATTTCAAACTTTGTCTTTATTTTCAATTTCAATTTTAAATATTATTGCTGAAATAATGTATGTGTCTGGTTTTTAGTAGGGAAAGGGTAACATTTCCCCTCGTCGTTCCCATTGTCGTTGTATCTTGAAGCCTCTACTTTTGCAATTGTTCATTTTAAAGCAAGTTTGAAAATGATTATTCGATTGAAGTTTTAAGATGGGTTCAGTCATATTGTTGTACTATATTTTTTAACGAAATAATTGCAGTCCAAATACATGGGTCAGGCTAACATTATCGCTGAAATGGCAGCAAACTTAGTATTCAAAGTTCGATAAATCGATTTAAAAAAATCTCAAATCAATTTTTACACATTTGTTATAAAGGGAAAGCTTCAATCTTAAAGTCTGCGGTGGTTTCATATGAAGAGACAAATTTTTCAATGTATATGCACAGACATTTCAATTTGTAACAATTTGGACAATTTGTAGCACACAAACGTCTTCAAAGAGAGAGAGAGTGGAACCATTATGACCATGTACGTGGTCCAAATGTTGCAATGAAAATGTGATTGAACTGAAAATCTGCTTTCGGAACAATCTAATCGATAAACTGATAAGATTACATCGATAAACTGCCTCCCGTCCGCCAGCTCGCAGTAGCTTAGGCGGTGTTTGCGCATAACCGTGCTACTTTTGATTCACGTAACACGATTATAGAGAGTAATCGCTACAATTACGAAATCCTTTAATTTAGCCGAACGAATCCCTTCTGTCCGACTGACAGAGACAAAGAAGTCTAATAACGAGGGAGCGAGAGGCAACTATTAGAACACCTTGTGATACGACGGTGATAGCGGCGCCATTACACGCAATTACCGAAGAATAATTACAAGTTGGAAATATTCTGATGCGTTAGCTTCTCGCGCTGCTCGTGTACGGAACGCGTACACTCTTATTGCCAATGTTTATGCCAATTACGTTTGTCTACCGGTTAGACCTGGGGAAACTGTAATATTCGGAGCCGACAACAACGCGTCGTAACGCTTTCCACGGTGCGTGTAAAACATTCGGTTCCGTTCGATGTACCCGAATTGATATGACTGCGTGCCACACCCCACGAGTCCACCCTCCGCACGCAGGATACAAATAGACGTGCGTTCTCCGCGTTACGTTTTTCAAATCCGATGCGTTCGATGTAGGACACGCGAACCAAATACCGGGAGTGCTTTACGCTCGTCGCTCGATAGCGAACCGTTGCCCAGCTGAAAAATGTAAATCATCGATCATTATCTCCTGATATATCATTTACCAATAAAAACATCCTGTAAACAGGAGGCAAGTTTCTATGGCAATATCTCTTGCAATACTGGAAAAAGAGTTTGTTAAAATTAGTTCAAATTTAATAGCTATTTAATTTTTAAAGAGTTACATGGAGGGCTAAATAACCTTTTATGGCCATTGGTTTAAAAAGTAACGGGCAAGTTTGAATAATTTAGCCCTACATGTAACTCTTTAAAAATTAAATAGCGTTCTTATAAACTAATTTTAACAAATGCTTTTTTTCAGTATTGCAAGAGATATTTCTAAGCTAACGAACTTGGCC
>CM052325.1:5286570-5296859 GCA_028455615.1 Lasioglossum zephyrum | reverse complement strand
ATTTTTTGCATGACTAAATTTATTTTAATGCTTAAGTATTGATGATTTACCAGTGAATCAAATGTTATTTCATCTAAAATGAAACGCGTAACATTCATATTTGTTAGACATTGTTAGAATGATTCTTTAAAGAATGTGCCAATGTTATTAAGATTCGATTAGTTATTACAACTTACAATTGTAAGTTGACGATAGAAAAATTTTCAGAACGGGAATGACAATATTGTAAACGATGAACGTGAACGACCAAAAACTTCAATTTATTGTAAAACTCAGCGTAGGCTTACCATTCTATTCCCAACGTTTTCGTAGCACACCACTCCAAGATATTCTGCGTTCACCGTAGAGTCGAAAAGCAAACTTCACAATAAACCAGCACCGACCTTTAAATATACGAAACTCGTAAATACTTAAAGTGCCTTATTATTGTGTCCGGCATCAAAGTACAATGTAACAGCCACCGGGAATTAAGTAGCCTCGCTCGCAAGTTTCAACTAACGCAATTTCACGTCCGATGGAGCCTTTTGTATCGCAGTCGAGACAATCTGCTAGGTAACGATTAAATAGCTGCATTAATTTCTATGCATCGTTAAGTTTCTCCGAATTTGGGACAGAATATCAGCGACTGTGCCAGTCACTTAACGGAATTGGGCACCTAATTAGGTCAAACCTTCGTTCCGCGTTGAATTCGTAGCGGAGGAATCGTCACCTTCCATTTCCCGGAGACAATTAGCTGATAGCGATTCATAAAATCGACGAACTCACAACCGTATAGGTGGATCCTCGGTTTTCTTCGAGAAATCGAGAGGATAGAGTGCCGGGGATGAGAGGAAAGTGTCGTTTGATTATCCGAAAAATTCGATTGTCTGGATATATCCTGACGTCGCGCTGTGCCGCGCCGCCCCGCTCCAACCGAGTTCGTGTAAACGAGGTTCCACTTCTGTGCGATGCAATAAAGGTTCTGGAGTACCATGTAGCTACCTACATCTCATAAAAGACTTGGCTGCACCGGTTTCCGGCACCCGGAATCGGAATCGGTCACAGACACCTTATTTACTCGCGCGCAACCGTGCTTCCCTCTTTCCTCCAGCGCGGCGATTTGTTCTTTTGCTCGGCGATACCAGCGGACACGAACACATCTGGAACTAATAAATATACGGGATTAGAGCGAGTCATTATTGAAGTCCAATCGGGTCAGAAATATAGGACATTCTAGGTTCCTCTGCGTTTCCAATAGAGATTGTCGTTTTGAACGTACAGTAGAGGGACGAAAGTTTAAGACGACCATCTCATCGGTAGATTATAGCATTTTATTCGAGAAACCAACCCCCCCCCCCGGCGTCAAAAAACATCGATGACCTTGATAACTTTGAAAAAAATGACCCTCGGAAAAAAATATTCGTGCCAAATATTTGGTCCATTGACACCATACACATTACGTAACAGATATTTTTTGCATCACAATAACCTGAAGAGATATTTAGGTGTTCTTATTTAACCTTCATCCGTCCCTCGTTTCACAAACTGAATCTGTCCGTCGGTATCAAATTGACACAGTACATGTTCCGCATGAAAAAATTAAAAGTCACACGAAGTTTTGGGAAAATTTAACTATAAATAACAGAACAGCATGTATAACTTATTTCGGGAAAACTGTGTGAAATTGACACGAGGGACGGATGAGGGTTAATCGTGACGAAAAAATTTAAAGGTCAGCTTTTGTGGTTTATTTAAGGGAAAAATGTTAAAACAACATTTTCAGAAAATAAAGATAATTTCAAATAGTAAGCAAATACATTCTATAGTTTACTATATACCGGATTTGTTGACTGTATCGGATATAATACACTTTGCAGCGAAGGGTTAATATTTACACATACATTATTATTCAATTATTGCTTTAAACCAGTTATGGTATATATAGCATATACAGTACATGACTCCATAATGCGCCTCTTAACTTAACCTGATTTAACAATAATTTGTAATCCAAAGATTACTTCAATGAAATTAAATTTTTATTGCGCATCGCTTAATAAAATAATAATTATATATGTTGAATTAACTTATGCATTAAAGAACAGCATAAACGATTCTAAAAGTAAAACACAATAATGATTTTAAAATATCAGAGAATTTCATAAGAGTTCTGTTCGAATCTGTTCGAACAAGATTCAAGTATACTTGCAAGTATTTCTTCCATTTACTTGTAAAAAGTAGTACTATTTTTGTTTTTCGAAGTACTTACAGAGTTCGAATTCCATCGATCAAACGTCGAACCTGTTTGCGAGGTACTTGATTCGATCCCTAGTCCTAACAGCTGGGCTAAGAAGGCTGGCAGTTGAGGAAAATCGGGCAGAAACGTTTCCGAGACTGAGTTGCAAGGTACGTAGGGTAGGCAGGATAATCGTGGTACGAGGATCGGTGTCGGAGGCTGCGAAATACTGTTCAGAAGACTAGGGAAAGTCGGCGCGGGGACAAGGTAGACACGGGAGCCGCTGGTTAAAGGGACGAGATGCGAGTCAAAGAGAAGGTTGAAAAATTACCACCGGAGACGATGAGAGTATTTCCCTCGTCGACTTTCTCTTGCTGTTAGAAAAGACCGTAAGGAGAATAGAGAGACCGCGCCGGAAAAGAAGGGTGCAACCCGCAGCGAGACAGAAAGACAGAGGGACGCAACGTGGAAGGAACCTCGGGAGAAAGGAAGAGAGAGAAAGGGAGACGGAGAGTCCGAACGAAAGAGAGCGAGAGCAATAACAAAACGGGCTGACGGAAGGAAGGGAAACGGACGGGACCCTGTGAGGACTGACAATGAGAGCGAGTAGAACGACACTGACAATGAGCCAAGTCTGCGGTCTCTTGCCACATTTTTTCCGTTTAAAGCAATTTTTCTGCTCGTTCTGCCCTCCGAAACGTCGACCCGGCTTTGCAGGACTCCGGCTGGGGTTTCGCGATAATTGTTTAAGATATTTTCATCCCCACGTTTCACCGTAGAACCACGTCAATTTCCCTAACCGGGTTGATTACTTACTTCTCCTCGGATTTCTTCTCAGTCTTCCCGTCGATTATGAAAAAGTCGAGCGCTAGCTTATTGATACGACAAGATTCATATTTACAACCCCCCACCCCCTGCGAATTACAGTTCATTCCCAACCACATTTCTGCAAGTTTGATTTGGAGAGATTGCTGTTGAAGATTTGTATTCGTACATGTGCAAGTATTTTTTGCGAATTGTATACATGAATAATTATTAACATATTTATGCAAATTTATACTGCTTTTCGTTAATAAACTATGAACATACGAACTGTAGATTTATTCTAACCTCACCAAGACTCTGTGAACGTGTATATATAAACTACATATTTATTCTAACATCACTACTTAATTGAATTGACGTTGTTGAATTAGTTTTGAGATAAATTTTAGAAAAGTATGTATTTTCGCATTGCTAAAGAAACGTACGGGTACTTTACCATGTTTTTACGAAAGTTTTATGGTCAACTACCATTTTTGCTCAATGAATATGTGGGAGGACGCTTCAGTGTTCTCCAGACTGTCGTTTTTGACACTACAGTTTCTGATAGTGCTGCCAACTTGCAACATTTTAACGCGGAATTGCTTGCAGCACGTAAAACTTTTCTCTCGTCTAGTACAGTTTCCTTTTTCGCTCTTTTCCCTTGATTTTCCCATGAAGTCTGGACTTTTTCCAAAAAATTATTAACGTGATTACAACAATGCATTATCTCCAAAATTTTACTCATGCCAACTTTCTCGTTTTCGACTTCAATGGCGAAAGATGGCATTTTTATTTTTTATTTTGATTTTGAAAAATTAACATATATAAACATTCGTATGAATATTCATCGACGATTTTGTTTCTTGTTCAGGAGTACATCTGATAAACTATTACATTTATCAATAATAATAATAAGAGGATTGTTGAGCCAATAAAATCGGGAAGATGTTATATTAATTAAAAACTGTGTCTATGACAAACCATTTAATCATCTTTAAATACGAGAAAATATGAAAGTTATAATAACCCCGTCATAAATAAAACTTTTTCATTCTTCTCTGAATATAAATTCATCAAATTGAAAATTATAATTTATAAAAGTAACGAAAATAATGGTACGCTTCACAGCAACGATAAAAATCTTTTCCTGTCGACATACTTCAAATAAATTAACCTAATTTACGTAACGAATCTTGTTAATATTACAAACAAACGAATTATAAATACCAGACCTACTGCATGTATTTTTTCCGTCGACACTCTCGAGATCCTCTTAATTCCGTTTTAAATAACAATTGCCTCGCTCGACTGTCTCGCGTTCGCCAATTAGCGAACGAATTAAACTTCCATAGCAAATCCGTTCGGTCCGAGGAGAAACTAGGTTTTTTCAACTTTTTTGAAAAATTAACGTTTCTATACCGGAGGGAGCCGCGGCAAGCTTGCTATAGTAAAGTAAAAAATTAGGAAACAGGACATGGAATTCCAACTGTCGTTTCGGCCTCGGGGGACATTTTCCCTGTCACGTTTCACCGTCATCCAGTTCAATGGATGACCACTTTTCTTTAAACTCTTTGCTATTCAGTGGTCGCTTTACGAGGAATACAAACGATCGTAATAGTCAGGCTATACGAGAAACACTGCTGCACGAAAGAATCGTTCCAACAATTCGTATTACGAAGGCAGTTCTACCTTTTCGCTATAAAATCTCTAAAATGGATGCATTGTACTGTAAATATATATCACCGTGCTTTTCAAGCAAACGCGACATGCAAAATCCCGAGGCCCGTTCACATGTGTACTGTCATTTAGGTTCCAATTTAATTATTACACCACTGAAGCCTTCTTGAATTTATCATACAATTTTTAGAATGATTAAATGTATTATACATGTTTGCGACATGCAAAATCCCGAGGCCCGTTCACATGTGTTCTGTCATTTAGGTTACAATTTAATTATTACACCACTGAAGCCTTCTTGAACTTATCATACAATTTTTAGAATGATTAAATATATTATACACGTTTGCGACATGCAAAATCCCGAGGCCCGTTCACATGTGTTCTGTCATTTAGGTTTCAATTTAATTATTACACCACTGAGGCCTTCTTTAACTTATCATGTGATTTTTAGAATGATTAAATGTGTTATACACGTTTGCGACATGCAAAATCCCGAGGCCCGTTCACATGTGTACTGTCATTTAGGTTACAATTTAATTATTACACCACTGAAACCTTAAGCCCTCTTGAACTTATCTTACAATTTTTAGAATGATTAAATATATTATACATGTTTGCGACATGCAAAATCCCGAGGCTCGTTCACATGTGTACTGTCATTTAGGTTACAATTTAATTATTACACCACTGAGGCCTTCTTTAACTTATCATGTGATTTTTAGAATGATTAAATGTATTATACATGTTAAATGAGATAGCATGCGTTTTACCTTGAAACTCTCTTGAATTTGTACGTATTTATAAAATAGAAAATAATGATAAAATATTATACTAACCCTTAGCAGTCGAGGAGTGACTCAGAGCCACCACTAAAAATTGCTGTACCATTATTAATAAATATGTAATCAATTACTACACATTTAAGTATTGTATGAGCGAAAAATATTAAACTGAAAATAGTCTGTAATCGACTTTGAAATCATTTTTATCTTGCGAATTGTAAAATGGCTTCATACAATACCACACGAATGTGAATATATTAAGATGGCAGAAACCGGGATAATTACTTCCGCAACTAGCCTAACGTTGCGCATAATTCTAGTAATTGGGCGTTGTGCAAAATGACTATTTAAACGCTTGAAAAATTGACTACCAAGCAAATCATTGAAACAAGTCCGTGCAAAGGGATGTAAGTGATTTATTGTCTCTTACGCTGCAGTATAAATATCGATTTACCATTAGTAACGAGACATTGTTCGTACGTGTGCATTGTTGGCCTGCGGTTGGTGCCACTGTAGAATTCTGTTGATTGTCTTTCATTGAAATGGATTCGTAAGAACGAAACCGAACTTCGTAAAACTATAATCACATCTTAAATTGATATTGCTTTGCATGTTGGAAATATATACGTTCAACCAAACACTCGTGAAAAATTCAACTGGTGCCAAATGGATGCAAGTGCAATAACCTGATATTTAGTGTATTCTTAGTATATTAATAAATAATTTTATAATTATATACATTTTGGCAAAAAGTATATAAAATTGCAGCCGATAGTTACAATGTCAATAAGCTTTATTCCAGTCATTTTTAATTTCCATCACTCGACAGAACTTTTATGCAAAATAAAAATTGCCTTGATCAATTCCAAGAAAATGGCAGTTCAACAGAATTTCTAAATTCTTTAATCTACTCGCTACATTTATTTTGTTCCCCTCAGGGTTACAATTCATCCCTTTACGCCGTTCTTAGCTTACCCTTAATATTATCTTATTCTTGCTTAAACTTAAACTTAAATTTAAACTTAACTTTACTTATTTAATTATATATAGAGAGGGAGAGAAAAATGTATTTTTAATAGCTTCTTTAATCTACTCATTTTATGCATTTTACAAAAATAAATAGATTAAAAGAATTTAAGAATATCTATGTGTGATTTTCATCCTGTTGAAATTCTTTGAAAAGAATAACAATTACTTAACTGGTATACAAACAATTTTTATTTTGCACGAATATCTGCAGTCTACTTATTTAATATTTGAAACTCACTCTATTTCCCGAGATTTTCGTAATCTCCGACTTCCCAGCTTCCACAATTTTGCTATTAATGAAGCATTGATGAAATTATTTGCAGGAAATGCAACTTTGACTTTTTAGAAGCTGCCGTTTATCTTTCATTTTCTGCACCGTCTACTTAAGCACTGTTGAAGTCGGAGGCGCAGCTCGGGCCTCGAATTATCCGCGTCGTAAATTTTCAGACGGCGCCGAGTGATGCTTGATACCGAAAGCTCCGCGTTTCGAGACATGTTCCGGTTGTATTTCAAATATTTCCATTTCACGCGTCGTCACGTTTCGACGAAAACCGGAACACCCTGTGAACGTTGCGAACTGGATAGTTTATAATGGTTATGCACGATAATGGCTCAAGGAAAAAATACCTCTGGCGACAAACTCGGCTGAATCTCTTCGAAACTTCATCCTTTATATTCTATAATACCGGATGTCCGAAAAATGTACTTCTGTGAAAGGGACAAATCACTTGAACTTTATTTATGTTCAACAGCATAAGTTTCTCAGGTTTTGTTCATATAAGGTAAATAATCTAATGTCATTCTTTGATCATGATTATTTAACAATATTAACTACAACATAACTCATTAAATAATGATTTATTTCATACTTGAAACCAATATTTTATTCATAATATGGAGTGTGTATTTCTTTCATATCATGGAACAAATATCTTTTTATGATAAATATAGAATATTTGTAAAATAATGTTAAATAAAGATCCATTTTATATTGAGAAAGAAATATTTTTATCATAATATAAAATAAATAAACCTGTACATTAAGAATAAATATTCTATTCCCAATATTAAATGGACATTCATTTTACATTTGGAAAAAATATTTTTCTTGTAACATTAATAGATATATATTTGTTAACTAATATAAAATAAATATTGTACATACATTTGAATGTTAAAAACAGATCGGACCTCTTTTTAATAAATTAATTTACTAGAAACGTTAATTAATTACAACACGTTGACTAAAAATCACGGAACGATGTCATCAATACGTTATTTATCCACATTGTATAAAATCATACGAGACATCTAAATTATAATAGCAGATTGTATATTAATTTTTTATAGAAAATTTAATATGCGTTAAATAAATAATATGCGAATTTATATTTTTAGTTCCAGCACCTTGCAAAGGACGCAGAAAATCGTTACTCTCCATACAAAATCCGCAGTCTAGTTCTAAGTGTTTGTCGTCGGAATTGCTCGTTGCGTTAAAGTGTTTGACGAGAACGGAGATCGACGGATGGTGCGTATGGCGCTCGTTATGGGTCGTACGTCACCGTTTTCCCGGCTCACAGTTCCGCTTTAAAAATTCTTTTAGACTTTCTTTTCAGACGTTCCCATTTCACTTGGTCGCTGTTACCGTGTACTTTTCTCTTCGAATCCGACTGAATAATGCAACCATTACAGGGTATTCTCTTCCCAGATACACCGTGCACTCTGCGAGGCTCCCTAAACATCTACGAACGAGCAGCATCCGTTACAGTTGATTCCATCTTCGCTGGGAAGCAAGCGCGACGCACCCTAGCAAATGATAAGTGCGCGCGTCAACCAAAGGATTTACTCTGCCACCGTCTCTCTCCCTCACCCGTTGTCTCTCCCTCTCTGGGTTTTTCACCGATTCACCGTCTCTTCTTCTTTTTGCGAAACAGCAGAAATACTCGTACCCGGAGACCTTAAAGTAGAAACTCTCAAAGGTTGTAAACGAAGGGGTCGAGATCTGTGGAGCTCGTGTGAACCTGCCTGTGAGAAAGAAGGGTCGTGGAGGGAGGATGGATCAAGAGGTGCTTCAGTCTCGATAATGAAATGGATGCCCTCGGGTGCGAACGGTCGTGGCAACGCGTAGTGTGAAACCCATTCGCAAATTAACCTTACTTATTCATTAACACTAACGACCTACCATCATTGCCTTCAACGCCAGCACCCCTCCGCTCCCACCCCCATCCCTTATCCGCGACGTTCTCGCGTTCTTCCATGATTCTTCCTCTTTCTTTCCCCTTGTCACCCGGAACAACTATATTGGAAAATCTATAGTACGTCGGGGTCTTCCTCTATTAACTCTACAACCTCTCGAACCTGAGGACCTCCTTGAAATCGCAAGTCGAAGGTCGTTGAATTAGACTACATTCTGTGATTACGACAGACACGAATAAATATACACTGTGCGACAAAATGATACCATTCTAATATTTTTTTTTACTTACCAAAACAGACCCCTTTCTGCCTTTGATAACTCCCCTGTATAAGTAATAGTATTATCATCATTCAATTACAATGTAATTTATAATTGTCCTCCATTACAATTACGAATTACATTGTAATTTAATTGAATGAAGATCTGAATATAAATTACAGTATAAATTACAATATAATTGAATTTCCATGTAATTCAACTACATTGTAATTATAATTCCGAAGTAATTCAATTGTAATTCTGCACAACTCTGACTGTTAATAACTTTGCAATAGTTTTGGCGCGCTAAACTTGCCAAATACCCCACTGAGCGACGTGACGTATTCGTTTTGGTTCTTCCTATTCATATTCACTTTTCTAAAGATTAAAATAAATTATATCTACATTAATAAAATATAGACGCATTATTTTCAATACATCCTAATTTAATGAAATCATGAGGGATTAAATTCTGTCGGTGATGGAACAGCGTTAATTCGTGCGACACGATGTTCTCAGAAAAATGATTCGTAGTTAAACAGCTGAATCTCGCGATGTTCGAGATAACATAGTCATGTTTCCTAACTGAGGGATATGAAAGTCAGGCTCCTCGAGGAATACCGGAGCCGAAAGGGTCGGATAGATATTGCGAGAAGTGATTTATGCGAGAAGCGCGAGGCTGCATATTGCTAGCAAAGATCCGCATATAGAGTTCGCCCCGCGATGTCAGTATGATCGAACTCGTAGTCGTAGTCGTAGTCGTGGTCGTGGTCGTGGTATGTTCGTCTCGGTGGTCGTAGCCAAGCTAGGAAACCGGCATGTACGTATAAGGAACACGCGTACAAATACGAACGCACCCTAACTCCGGAGCAGAGCAGAGCCAAGAGCAGAGACGGTTCCTTTGCCATAGGGGTTTGAAACACTGCGGGTACCGCTACTAATACCTATGCCAATATTCCCCAGGGATATCCCCCGCTCTCTTTCCTCCACTTACACCCATGGAAATTCCATTTGCGGTTTTCTCGAATCGGCCCGGACCAGCTCAAGGTCAAAGCGGAGTCTCTTTATCTAGACATTAGCCCCTCCATTACCGCGATGACCGTAACCCGACTACAGTAATCCCTCGATTTTTGGGCAGGGGGTGGTTCACCGGAGTGGAAAGAAATCGTGATGTTCCTTGCTTTTTACCACGTTTTTATTAGCTCGCTTTCTTGTTTGTCTGTTCGGTGGCAAATTTTGCAATTGATTTTAAACTAACTTCCTGATGTGCTAGAGACTTGAAATTGCACACATGGTTCAGAACTGGATGACAATGCATTATTCA
>CM052325.1:5264576-5286470 GCA_028455615.1 Lasioglossum zephyrum | reverse complement strand
TAGTTGGGGAAGAAGTTGCCAGATCTGAATTAGACTGCGGATATTTCTGCAGAAACTCTTCTGCATTAATTATAAGGTAAAGGAATGAAATAAAAATTTATTTCTAGCTACTTTAATTAGTCCACGATAGTATTTGAAACGTTACTTACGAACTATTACCTGTACTTTGAACCTTTCTCAAAAATCTTAATAGAATCTAGTTTATTCGAATATAAAAAGTGTCACGCCGCTCCTCACAAGAGGCTAGAAAACACCCGAAAAAGACGACTAAGAGCTTTTATGGC
This sequence comes from Lasioglossum zephyrum, assembly GCA_028455615.1. Taxonomy (NCBI): domain Eukaryota; kingdom Metazoa; phylum Arthropoda; class Insecta; order Hymenoptera; family Halictidae; genus Lasioglossum; species Lasioglossum zephyrum. The sequence continues at coordinate 5,286,186 of CM052325.1, read as the reverse complement.
TCTGAGACCGGGCCACGTGCAGCCGTATACACGCGGTCCGCTCGACACAAAGCGAAATCTCGAAGATCCAACTATCTCACGAAAGCTTAACAATAATTTAATTTTTCGGAAAATCCTGAGGTCGTAGAAAACTTTTGATGCCAGAGTTGAAATCAGCGTGAAAAAGTCTATGGGAAATGATGTGTTACTATCTGTACGAAGTTAGGAATCTGTATGGGACTAGGAAAAATTATTTTATACTTTTTAGTACGTTTTTAAAAACGTGGTATTTTTTAAAATTCATTTTATATTTAAATAATTATTTTCTGCTTTTTAGTTTTGTGTTAATACTTGTACCACTCTTTATTAATACTTTGTATACTCACTAAGCTCACTGTAAATTTTACTTGGTAAACAAAGCGATGATGCACTACCGATCGTCGCGCGGCGACGTACTATCATACACTGAGCTCCGTTGGGCGAAGCTGGTCCGTGGAGTGGGGACGAGTCAGAGTGCGCACGCATAGCAGACAGCGTTGTCGAGCGGAGTGGGGATCGCTGAACGCGATGACGTAGTTCGCGGGGGGATGAAAAGGTAAATATTTAATTGTTATTTTCTCTGAAACGGTAAGACTTAAAAAAAAAAATTTTTTTTTTAATAATGCATTGTCATCCAGTTCTGAGCCATGTATCCATTTTCAAGTCTCTAGCTCATCAGGAAGTTAGTTTAAAATCAATTGCAAAATTTCTCACCGAAAGACAGACAAAAAAACAAACAAGAAAGCGATCTAATAAAAACGTGGTAAAATAGGGTTCCTTGGGCCTGTCTTCCATGCACATTCGGCCCTGAAACTTGCCGTACCTACGGAATCTCCTCGGGGAACGCTATCGAATCCTGTGTTTTGTATCGCGTCTCGTTAGTTGATGGTCCTTCGTTACATTCACATCGTACGGAAAATATCGGAGAAGTGACGTGGCAGAATTTGCAACGTCAGATAAATATGAGTTTCTAAACTTGGCGAAAGATTAGTGTCGGCCGCAAGTGACCACCGTAGCAGTTAGCGTGGTAATAGGGGAACGTTACCACGACAGTGGACGCGTTAATTCATTTTGACACACCCTGAAGAGGGACGACGCCGTTGACAGGAAAATCAGGAAGCGCCCTCTCTCTCTCTCCACCTCTTTCACCGGCCAACTAGTTAGAGTTTAGAATTTCGCAAAACCGTCTACATCGAAAACTCGCCGATCAAACAACGTGCTTAACTTTCATCCGAGGAACTCGGTCTTCCGGAGTTATTCGGTAACGCGCGATCAAATGCAAAACAGTCCCTCGAAAACTCTCGGATAAGCAAATCGCCTCTAGAATAAACGGCCTCCAACGACCAATCTTCCTCGTCGAGTGAAGAACCGATTCAAATAGATTTCCATGATTCCAGAAAAATTCAGTCCTCCAAGTAAAACACAATCGTACACCTGCGAGTATCCCGGACACTTTTTATTGGCGGATTTTGCATAAATGATTCTCGAATACTTTAGTCCTTTTGTGACTTTATTTCGTTGTTTCATAGTGTTCGTTTTCTTGTATGATACAGGCAATATTTATTATTGTAATGTAATAAATATTCTACAACACATTTCTACGTTTTCTCACGAAATGTTACAAAATTGAAATGTCCGAGGAAAACCATTAAAAATTTTTTTTTATGAACAACTCCACCATGGATCTTAAGATTGAAGCCTCCCCTTTGCAACTATTCCTAAAAACTTGGCGTACGATCCTTTTAGACAGTTTTATAAATAAAAAATTAGCAACAGGTTTGGTTAAATGTAATTTGTAAATGTTCTCCAAAATTGTACAAAACGGAACGACTGTAAAACCATTAAAAAATATTTTTTCAAGATTGATTATTTCACAACTACGATTATTTTTAACTATTTCATGAATAAATAATTAGGGACGAATTCGCTCGTACAAAGGCTTCCATATTACCATCAACTTGGCTTTCACGATGTATTTTAAAAGGGGAACATTCGATCGTTAATTCCGTGGTGGATTCGGTAACGAAATAAATTATTCAACGTTTCAATTTTATAGTATTGTAGAAAAAAACACCGTGTCTTTAATTACACTGCCAATAACTCGCGTGAAAAAACAACAAACAAAATGAACGGTAGGCGGTGAAAGAACAAAATGAATGATGGCCGATTGAAAGTGGAGGGTTCGAGCTTTGAAATGAGAGCGGCTTTATTGTTGCGGGACCCCTTTTACCAAATTGAAACGGCGCGAATGTCGACAATTCCCCGAAAATCGGAGATTTCGCGAGGCCAATACTTTTTCGAGCTACCTGCACGATATAACGGAGATACACCTGTGGAGAAGGTATTACGATCCCTGCAGACGCGGACCAGTTACCGTGGAAATACCTGTTACGTCTCTGTCTCGAATACCGCAATCCGTCGTTTGAATTTCTCAGAGTCGTAAATCCCACTTACGCGCGATCGCGACGATGTAACGGAACGTTGGCTCGCGTGAAATTAATCGGGTAAGCCTGACTCAGACAGCGGGAACGATCGTGCTCGATGCTGGATTTACCAAAACGAAGTCTATCCTGCGCATACACCGACAATACTTGAAATATTCACGCATACTTAACCCTCGGATTATATCCCCTGGTGAATTCCGACAGGGTACAAAAAGATTCCGGAAAGCTCTCAAGATGTGTCTCGATATTTGAAGAAAACATTCACGGAACCTTTTTCTCTTCAATAATTCTGTATGAACCTTCTACCAGCACATCCGTAACACTGTCCTGATTAAAATGAGTCCAAACACGACACTTTTCGATTTATATTTACTCGTTTAATCCACGAAATAGTGTAACCTCGATTATCCGAACTGATCAGTGGAGCACGAATATTAGCACAGCTAAACAATTTGCTACGGTGCTAGTTTAAAATTTGATTGACATGTATAATGAATTGTATTGTATGTAAATGGTAGGTTAATTGTTAATCCAGTAATACAAATCTTATTTATAATGACTCTTTGGTCACACTTTTACCATTGTGTTCGTGACATTTTCCTGATTGAAACGAGTCCAAACACGACACTGTTCGTTTTATATTTACTCGTTTAATCCACGAAATAGTGTAACCTCGATTATCCGAACTGATCAGTGGAGCACGAATACTAGGATAGTGAAACAATTTGTACAGTGCTAGGTTAAAATTTGATTAATATGTATAATGCAAATAAATACATTGTAGCCCTTTTTATAAATAAAATCAACATATTTCAAGATAATAGAATGTGCAGATTCGGTTCGGATAGTCGAGGTTCTACTATATCGTGGATTAACTAAGTAAAAAGAATGCGAACAGTATCGTGTTTGGACTCATTTCAATCGGAAAAATACCACGAATATTCTGGTCTACGTATAATTTAAAAAAACTTTCGAACCAGCAAAGTTGCGTTAAGAAATGCTGTCTCCACGCGATACAAGTAACATTTCAATTTCGAAGTTTTCGCATATATCCAGACATCACCGTGCCGCTTCATCGGACTATAATAATAGATTGATTGCGAATCGAGCAGATTCTAACGAAGATATCCCAATGGCCCAGCTTTCGAACTCTATGCATCCTTAAGGCCTCGAGGAATTATGCCATACTCGACTCACTCCTCCTCGTCCTTGGCTTCCCATCTCGAGAGGAGAACTCGGCGAATCGATTTCTTCCGCTACATAAGAGGATAGGGAGCAGCTCCCTGCGAGTCAATCAATTCCTGATCGAAGAATCGCGCGACGAATTTTTGCGAGAAGAAACTTTCGATCGAATTAATCGACGGAGGGCGTAACTTTGGTTAATGGGCAAAGCTTGTCAGCGCTCTCCGGACCGATGCGCCCCGGCGCGGCAGCGGTCGCCCACGATCTTTCGAGTGCCCGAAGAGAAACAGAAGCGACCTCGGGACGCGTTTCAATTACAATAGCCGAATTTCGAGATGATTGGCAATCGTAGACCGGCGACTGATTGGTGATAAACAATCAGTGGTTGATTGCAGTCTGTGCATCGTCCACCCTCGTAAATACGGAACGTATTAACAAGCGACCCCGGGGTCGGCGCAGTAATCATATCAATTACGATCTATCGGCTATCGATCAAGTCATTAAGATTGCAATTAGCCTGCGTGATGGAGCAGTCTAATTTCTTTCGCCTCGGTTTTCGGAACGCCCAACAAACCAGAAATGCGAAATCCTTCGAAAGTGCAACACGCTGCCACTTTCATGCGCTACTGAACGAAACGATTAGGTGAAAACACGGGACTGGTAAAATTGTTGAAAGTAGAACGATTCTGGGCTGATCTTTTCGGTACCTCCATTTTGGAAATTGTTTATACGTCATTCTATTCTCGTTTTCACGGGAATCACAACCTCCAGAAATATTAACCCCTTGCCGTATTTTAAAGAGTCAGACTCGTCGTAAAGATTTTAACAGTCTCACAAATGTTACACGTTTCTTTTTAATTAATCTTCAATTCGATTAATTTGTAATTAACAATTAAGCATTAAAATAAATGTAACCGTACAAAAAATAAAATTTCCTTTTCCCTTCTATGACATTTTTGGGGATGAAGAGGTTTTAAAGGGTTCAACACGTTGACTGGTGAATAAATTAATATTTATAATGGCATGCACGTGGACCGAGACACGAAACAGATTGAAGTTCCTTTTTTTTAACAATCTCAAGAGGTTGAAAATAATATATTGGCCTTTTCAAATTCTCGTAATATCTGCACTATTTCAAATTGTATCACCTCGTTTTTAATGAAGATTATTGGAGAATTGAAAAAAATTGTTGACAAATAGCATTCGAAATATGTACCTCCTTAGAGAAAATAGAGCGACATATTCTTACCCAATTTAGGAGCTTATTTATATACATCATTTATATACATCATGTATATATTTCATTTATATATATCATTTATATACATTTATGTACATAGTTATTTTGGACGCATTAAATTTATTGCAACTGTATAAAACACTGAAAAGAAGATTCTTCGAACATACAATGAATCCATATGCATTATACACACGTCCCGACAGTTGGCGTTTGAAAGCTATAATTTTTTTATGTTTTTTTCAATGATGAATTGATTAAACGACTGCAGTGTTTATTATCTGTCTGCTATTTAATACAATCGACAAATAAATCTGTTATAATATAAAGACCCGCAGTCTAAAAAATTAGAAATACGCCAATCTTTTTGTAATTGTATAAAACACTGCAAAAAGAACTCGTCGAACGAACGGTGTATCCATATGCATTATACACACGTCCCGGCAGTTGTGTTTTGGAAGCTATTATTTTTTGATGTTTTTTCAATGGTAAAATGGTGGAGAAATTACGGCACGATGCAATTTTCGAGGGAATCTATAATATTTTGAAAAACCCCACCGCGTTTACACTCGGTTATCTCGACAATTGGTTCGCCGGAAATTTCCCTCCATTAGGGCGAAGTATTAATTACGAATACCCGACGAATCAAAGCGTGTTCGCGAGAGTGCATGCGTTTGTAATTAAACGAGCGCCGGTTTTCGTGCGGCAACGAGAACACAAACGATCTTCGAACAACTTCTTTGCTTATTTTATGAAGAGCACAGGGTAAACGCTAGGAGAAACGCCATTTACAAATATATGGAGATACAAAATAGAACAATATCTTCGATTTATTTTCATGTTGCTCGAGTGCCTATGAAATCAAAATATTAGGATAAAAATGGACTTATTACGTTTTTCCCAATGAGCTTAAAACACGTAAAAATAAATATTTTTCCCTGAATAAATTTGTGCAATTCAATGAGGAATGCATTCTCGTTGGCGTGACAAACAAAATTGTCATTCCCTTTGATATTTTTATAATCTCAGGATTTGAAAAAATATTCTTCGGAAAAAATAAAAATAAGACTATTTTTATATATTTTATTTCACGCAGTAATTTTTGGAAATAAAATAATTTATTTAAGGCAGTAATTTTTAAAAATAGTATTTTACTTTGAGAATATTGAAAATATTTGGACTTTGTCTTTATTTTCAATTTTAAATATTATTATTGAAAATAATGGTTTGCAGTCGATAGATTTATGAGTAGAAATAGTTTTCTGGTGATAAGATACACTGTATGTTTATCAAGAAACCTTAGTAGGCACAAAAAATACAATATTCTATTTTGTGTTTCAGTTTATTAAAATAGAAATACTTTGTGTTGTGGTTCCCATTGTTAAAATAGAAATATTTTATTTTCAAAATTGTATATCTTATTTAAAATACTATTTTCTTTAAGCAAAATAAAGTCGAAAGTATTAAAATAAATTAATTAGTAATTTAATTTTAATTTAAAGTATTAAATTAAAATATTAAATTAAAATTAAATAGTATTTGAAATATTTATATCGCCAAATAATGCCTGTGTTGGCTCCTAATGCAAAGGCGTGGCTCTCTCCTGCGTTTACCCTAATAGATTCGGGTAAAACAGGTTAATAATGGTCTCCGATTGTTTCGTACGAATTCGTGCGATTTCATGACACGGTTTCAACACCTCCGTTGTCGATATTTCGTTGGCAAATGAGCTCGCCCGTACATACGGCTCGCGAGCGTGCCCACGCGAAACGCTGAATACGGAATACAGAATACAGAAACGATTGAAATTGAACTATCTAAAGGTTAAAATCGACGTGACGTTATTGATAAATTACTCTACGGTCGCATTTCAATGTTGAGCTCGCTCTGCCACTATAACAAATGACAGCCGGCCGAACGCCTCGTGTCTATCGATAACGAACCCGGAGAAATCATTCAAACGATCTATCTAAGAGTTACTTTCGTTGATGAAATTGTGAAATTTTTGTTGAATCTTCTAGACTAGCTCTCCAGACCTATCCATGTCAAATTTTAAGTTAGAATGCAGAATATTTTTGATGTATAAATTCTTACAATTTCGAAAAAAAATGGTACAACCTAAACCTGGACTCATTTTAAAACTCAAAGCCTTTACTTTCGCCAGACAGTGCTCATTTTCCTCTATGATATTTTCACACGATGTTGTGAAACCGAAAACTCATTTTTCCTTAAAAAATGATGCAGATTCAAAAGACTTCGAAAACTTCCAAAAAATTTTTTCGTAGATGAAACTGCCATTGATTTCAAGATTGAAGTCTCCTGTTTACAACGAGTCCTCAAAAAATGATGCACGATTTTTTTCTTCACTGATTTATGGAACCAGATTGAGGCACAAGTTCGGTCGTGTAAAGCCCTCGTGGTGCAACTTATTGTACTGCAAAGTTGGCGGAACACCTATCATTAAAAACTTGATGAAACGACTTAAAAGAATGGTACACCAATTTTTAAGGCGTCGTTGTAAAGAGGAAGCGCCAGTCTTCGAATTTGTTATAATTTCAGACGGGAAACAAATTTTTTAAGATTTTCACAGACGTTTGTATTTGCAGCATTTTTTAGGAAAAAAAGGGACTTCGGTTTCTCGCTCGGTACATCATGAGAAAAAATCCTGGAATTAAAAAATTTGTAGATTTTGAAACTATAGGATTCTGTATCTTTAAAATGAGTTTTATTCTCTATAAAAATATGAACAAAAAAAATATATGATTCTAAATTTAAAAATATCGATGACCTTGAGATTAAATTTAAATTACCTTGAGAAAAGAATTTTACTATCATCAAATTCGCCCCTCTTTATTAAACAAATACGTTCAAATTCTATCTAATGCAAACGTTCGTCGGACAATATAAATTCCCAAAATTGCTAATCTTTACTTTTAAAAATTCGGTTTTTAGCATAGTTAACGTACCCCTAACGAAGTATTCGATTATAATAATAGTGTGTAGTTATATATAATAATTAAATTAATAATTATATATATATAATAATAGTGGGTACAAACAGTTTTTATTTCGCATAAAGATCCGCAGTCTAGTCATTCGATGCATTCCGACGAACGTTTGCATTAGATAGAATTTGAACGTAGCTGCGCAAGATGCCGGTTCATACAGAGAATCGTTGACACGATAGGTTGACACGAATGCGATTGCGATTGCGATTTCGATAGCGTTAGATATCGATGCAGATTAAACTTAGAGAAATTCGGGTTGACTATACAGCTTCACTCCCGGTTTGACGCACGGTTTGACAATGATTGAATGGAACAGCCCGATGTGAATCGTCATTCGACGTCCTATCGACGCACAGGGCACGTCGACGTCTGTCTCCGTCGCGTTGCAACGACCTGATCTTCGTCGAAACGACGACGTCTCCGATTGTTCGACATTCTATTCTATTCGACGACATTTGCGTAAATCGTCGGCGATATCTCGTCGTACCGGCTTTAATCTATAATTACAAATTAGTCGTAAAAGAATACATTGGGCTTGTCAACACATTGAATAGATTCCACATTTTCGAATTATTGCAAAGATATTTTTCTGAATAATTATTGATTTTTTAAATTATTGTAACCAGAATAAATGCACTAAATTTTCCATTCTTGATAAAATTGTCGATATCTGCACTGGAATTATTTCAACAAAAAATATAGTACAACAATATAGCTGGAACAATCTTGAAACTTCATTCGAATAAACATGTTAAAACACACTTTAAAATGAACAATTGAAAAAATAGAGGCTTCAGGATGCAGCGATGAGTGTCGTCAGGTGAAAGGAGGGAGCACGAATTGAAAGAAAACGGTTACCCCCTCCCTGCCAGTACATATTGACGCGTCACGTGACCGGGCCGCGGCGGAAAGTGGGGAACAGCGCCGTGGAAGGGGAAGGTAGAGTGGGGACTCTTGATCTGGCCATATTGAAAGCCACTGGAAGATGTTACAAATTGAAATGTCTGTATTAACATTGAACAATTTTTCTCGTCGCTGACATCACAACAGACTTAAAGATTGAAGCTTCCCCTTTATAATGAATGTTTAAAAATTGGTCTGCGATTTTTTGTAGTCTTTTTATTGAACTTTTCATGGAACGTGTACTGTCATTTTTGTGTACCAAATTTATTATTGTATTGTGTCAAAATTATTTTACTGTTTGGTTGAACAAAATAGTGAAAATGTAGGATTCGAATAATTATGATATTTATATTTTGAAAGGCTAAACTCGTTCGAGCGAATACGCATAGGGCGCTGTTCGAAGAAGGAAAAAAAAATAATAGCAACGTTGCAAGCACGCTATTCTTTACCGTTGTTGAAATTAGACCGCGTGCCGAGCACAATTCAAAAGAATTTGAAATTGCTTACCAAGCAGCTGAACTTTTTCCGTTCGCCTTTTAAGAATACGAACGGGATTTCAACTCGGAAAGAAACTATTCGGTGGATCTGCGTTTAAATGAGCTCTTCGAGTGCTTTCTATTTCGTGTACTGCTCTACCTTTTTCCTCGATATGCTGCGTTGATTTAACCCTTCCCTATCTAGAATCCTTTAAAATATTAATAATAAATTTCTCGATAATTCCTATTACCGCTAAATTGTAATAGTTGTAATATAATATAAAAGGAATAAAATTCTTTTGTAACTAATGATTAAAAGCATTAAAGTAAATATACATAAAAAAATGTTTACATACATAGAAATTTTTTTTGTATACATTACAAGATTTGGGAGCCTAATAGAAGTGTCTTTCATTTTTTAATTATTTCACGAAGTTGAAAATTCCTCTGTTTTAAATGGCACATAACCAATTTTCTCATAAATTCAGAAAATTCGAGGTGCGTGCAATAATCGAAGGGGACAAATTAATATGTGGTTATTAGAGAGGTCAATCTTAAAAATTCCATAAAAAATTCGAATGAAAAATTAAATTAATTCTAAAAATTCGAATGAAAAATTAAATTAATTCTAAGAATTCGAATTAAAAAATAAATAAATTTTTAAAACCCAAGGTTAGTTTCATTCCTATTCTTATTATTAGGGAATGCAATACGATATAATACACTGCACTATGATGCAATACGATGCACTATGCGATCTCAACCTTCAGTTACATGACAAAAACACTTTCATTAAACATTTTTCCTTGGACAACTAACAGTTTTACAGTCTCGTCGAATTTTGAATCAGTGGCAAAGTATTTACACATTTTAGGAAAATCAGAATACCACGTGCCTTTGTATATATGCACTAAACATATTACACGTATATCGTGTGTACAACGCTTCACCATACTTCACATCGAGGATACTCGTGAACGATGCCTCTTGTATTTGTAACTACGATGAGATATAGTTAACGCCCACCAGAATTTCCCAGGTGGCACTCACCGTTACCGTATCTCCTCACAAGTGTTACGTGTGATAAGCCACTTTACCTCGGCTACCTTCGGTTAACTAAAAGAAAAACCGCTTTAGAGAAATTCCCCTTAATTCCGCGCGAGCAGCAATGCCGCGCGGGAAATATCGACAACGTGCGAATTATCGAAATTATCGGGGAAACATTCGAGGCATCGACAATGCTGTTCTCGAATCCCTTGATTCCATTGACAGTAGAACAACAGGGCACTAAACGCAGCAACTGTTCTACCGTAGAATATCTGTTGCGTGGACTAATTGGGACACAAAAGTGCTCGCAACAAGAGAACAATGAGCGATGAAATTATGACAACATGCATATACGACTCGATTCTTTAAAAAAAAAATCAAAATCTGCAGAAAATCTTGTAGAGACCAGCTATATAAAATTGTCTCTGTAAAATTTTTAACTTTTCGATTTTGAGGGAAGTTATTGCAATGACTCCGAAAATCGAAATCGATTTTTTAGCTGATCTTCACATTTCAAGGTCATTGGGGTCATTTCAACCTATTTTCAACAAAATGTTCGTATGTGTGTATATCACACAATCAAATATAGACAAAATAATTAAATGGATAAATGTATAAATATATGAATAGATAAATAAATATTTCGAAGATAGATAAATGAATATAATATAATAATATTTATATATATTATATTATAAAGTATTTTATATTCTATTATACATATGAACATGAAATATAATCTGATTAAGATATAAATATAACTTACTTTTTATTTATATATTCATATATAAATTAACATTTGGAAAAATGGCTGCCACATTCTTCTTGTTTGTGTTCAGCTGAATTTTTCAGCATTTTAATATTATAGAACAAAATGGAGATTTTATTGGTCATCCATGTTCTTCATTTATTAGATTTATGATTTACGAGATAAAATTATTACCATAATTTGCATAAGCAGATGTTCTTACATTAAAACAGTCACTTTGTAAATTGAAGTCAACCTGCTCTGAGTTCTTATTAATGTTTAATATCAAAAAATGTGTTTCTCGTATGGTGACTCCAATAATTTGGACACCTACTGTGTAACATTGAAGAAGAAATTAAATAAAATGAATAGAATTTGTTCGTAGATAATCTGTTTAAAAATGAGTTTTAGCTAAAACGCATAGCAAGCTTATACACTATGTAGCAGATACGATCGTTATCTCTTTCACGTTAAAACGTTGCTTCTTGCCCCCTCGAAACAGTTTATTTTCAGTTCTGAAAGTACTTCTCGTTTGCAGTTTCGAATCGCGTAATAATTAAAGTCATACATTTTAAAATGATCCTCTTAGGTTCCTGATCTCACAGACACCGAGATTTATAAAGTCTCGTGTTTCTTAAATGCATTATGTCGAATTAACTATTCAGTAAATATTTAGCTCGAGTTTAAATACAGGAAAATCTTCTTGTATGAACTAATTGGGGAGATTATATGTATTTATAACATAATACTTGAAACAACATTAGTTGATATATTGATGAATATTATATTAATATGAATATGAATATATAATATGAATATTATAATTAATTTGTCATCTAACAATTTTAAGGTCTAACGTCTTTAACTTTCTATAAAAAAATAATAATTAGAGGTTATAGTATTTTAATAAGTCTAAAAATTTGTGGTCAAGGAGGTTAAGAAGAAAAGTAATTAAACAATATTGTCCTTTCGATTTTGTATTTTAAACGTGAAGTTATAAAATTAAGAAGACGATAATGCTCAACTGTTTTGCTTTCTAGCCAAGTTAGACGTGTTAAATTTTCAAATTGTTAAGCTGGAATTGTTCGATGACAAATTGTTAGGCCCCCGCACGGAATTTTCAGCAGCCACATTATCTCCAGAAAGTTTTTTCTCCGCTAATGTGTAATTTATGGATACCATTATTAATACCGACTTAAATTTCGCCAGCCAACCACTGCTTGCTTTAAAATTTAGATTTCCTTTCAGTTTTCCATTAAATTCCCGAGCTTTTTCACGAATAATTGGTCCACTTATGGGTATTCCTTCATTCCTGCATTGTTCAAACCACTCAAACACAGCAACATTGAAATTGTTTTCCGTCAATAAAGTCTTCCGGCTCGTTGAAGTATCTGTCGTTTGCATTTGCGTTCAATAATTTCACAATAGCATGTTCCCGATTTTTTATATTCTGTCTGTAACGTCATATTTTTGTGGTAGATTTGGTTACACATTTCCCACGTTCAAGTCTCTTAATTGTGTCACCGTTTTGATCAAATAATGTTCCATACACTATGCCAATTTCATACTGTCTCATTGCAGATCAAAGCGAATTGTAAATTCCCTACTTAGTATGGGCCTCCAACTGCCCCTTAATATAGACACAATTATAGCAAAGCCAAATATCAAAGCTGGTATTAGCATCCACTCCTTTTTCCTAAACTGTATATATAACCTACATATTTAGTTTAATTTTATAGAATTCTTATCGTATTATTCCTGTATTTCACATTATTGTATTTACTTATATTATCCATGTAAAGCAAAATAAACCCAGAAGGATTTCAAATGCTTATAAATAAAAAAAATATAGTATACTGAGAATCTTTACAATATAGTACAACAAAATCGAATAATTGAAATATTAATAACTATACTAATTAGATGATAACGAAATGGGACGAAAGTGATCTGTATATCCACTTGATACACAATTTCCTTCAAACATTTGAAAATGGCCAATAAATGGACACTGTTTCAGAGACTATTTATGAACGCACAAAGCGTGCTATAAAATCCCTTGACTTTCGATGGAGTAGAGTGCTTCCACGGATGAATAAATAAAAAAGCCAATACTGAAACCTAATTCTTCAAACCTTTAACTACATCCGACAAAATTTGCAAATCGACTTTTTCCCAAATATTGATTATAAAATGGATTTCTTGGTGAAAACGCTTCGTGTCATTAGCATTCTGTCGTCGGACACTTCGTGTGCAATTCATAAATGTCGATTTGCTATTTCGGGATTCAAATTACTCGATGGCTCCCATGACAGCGTTAATAATCTGTTACTCTATTCGGCAGGGAAATTTCCAAGTTTTCGCCGGGGATGAAGGTTTTAAGGTGTACTCGAGGAAAAGAAGGTTGTGCGCGAGAGAGGGAGAGAGAGAGAGAGAGTAGTCGGTGCTCGTGATTGGAGAATATATCCGGAGCAAAAATTTTACTAGCGAGTGGCTTTGAATTCAAACGAAACGAAGGGGGCAAAGGTTATTGTGAGAATATGACGATTGTTCCGAGTTTCAAGAAATTGGACTCGATTCATGGAAAGTCTGATTTTCCTGCGGCAAGTAACGGGAAACCGCGGCGGGACTGTTCGGTCCAGATGCTGCCAAATGAAAATTTTTACAATCAGCAAAAGCAAATGCGTAACGAATCGGCAAAGCGCGGAATTTCGCCGGACAATCGGCTTTATTCAGAACCGGGAACGGAAAGTTCCCCTAAGAATCTATTCCCCGCTGTAATACGTTGCGCTGTATAACTATAGCGCCGGCCATGTTTAAAAAATTATCGAACTTTCGAAGAATCATTCAACACCAACTGCCTGATATTATTCAGCATGAGAAATAACGAGTTTCACCTGTAAAAGAATATTGAAGTGTACGGACATGAAGGATTATATACATACAGATATTTTGGATTTGGGAGCCTTGAAGGGTAACAACCCTAAAGTAACAACTTTATAGGGGAAAAAATTTTTTCTATATATTAAAGTTGAAAAATTGAATTTTGGCCGCGAAAACGGGATCTCCAGACCACTGTACGTCTCTGTCGTGCATGTATCCGGTACTGGTAGAGAGAGGAGGGAGACGGAGAGGGGGAGATTGGGATATTGGGAGTGGGCAGAGGGGAAGATTGGAAGATTGGGAGAGGGAAGTAGGGGAGAGGGAAGTGGGGGAGAGGGAAGTGGGAGAGAGGGAGAGATTGGGAGATTGGGAGTGGGAGAGAGGGAGAGAGGGAGAGGGGGAGAGGAGAAGAGGGGGAGAGAGAAAGTTTTCCCTCGTTGCCTCTCGAATCGGTTCGGCTAAGAAACTATCAGAGTCTGTTCCCCGCTGTGATAGAATACTTTCCAGTTTGTCAAAATATTGGAAAACATCTCGCGCGCAGTTCGAATCGCATTACGACTTCAATTAGGTGATTACCTCATAATTCAAAGTTTTCCCTCATTAGGACTGCTCACCGGATGGGTGACGTGCTTCACCGAGAGAAAGAGAGAGACAGAGAGCGTGTCGCGTCGCTTTTCATTCGAATCGATCGAACTTTTCCTTTAGAATTCGAAATACACATTTGGCGCTTATAAAGCTGCTCGTCAACGTCAGCCAGCGACACGATATCCGTCAACTACTTCTCCCGACCCCGTATCGCTAATTGTAGCTGCGTCGCTTAGGCTAGAAATGTCGCCAATTCCATTTCAATCCACCCCCTAGAAATAATCATGTAATTCGACATCGTAATACATTGTTTCTCCTCCTCTGGTGCCGGGGCGCGCTTGTACTTGCGTGCAGCTCATAATGGAATTCCGGGGAATATTAACTGCAAAACCTATTCAACTGAATTAGCGTCTAGCGCAGTTTAATGAGCACCTAAAATTTTCAATGTTGCCCTTAAGTTAATGCGCGAATCGTTCTACATGTTGCTGGCTGTAATGTAATAGTCGAAAGTAGAATCGCGCTTGTTTGCTTCGAACACGCTGCACATGGTTTGTTAATGTGACGATAGTCGGTTGCATTCGGGTTTCGGCGAAACGATTTTTCAATTCAAGAATGTACATACATCTGTCAAATCGCTCTTCGAACTTTTGCGGAAGCTTCAAATAATTACAGTGTACGGTTGGTTAAATTATTTGGAATTCCATCAAGTTATTTATAATTCAATCAAGTTATTTATAGTTTAAACAAGTTATTTAGAATTCAATTAAATTATTTAGAAAACAATCAAATTATATAGAAATCAATCAAATTATTTAGAAAACAATCAAATTATTTAGATAAATTATTGAATAATAACGACACCAAAGGTAGGTCGTTCCATCTAAAGAAATGATGTTGACTTTCAACCATGTAAAGAATGTTTGCATCAGGATATTCCACCATTTGTACCAAGCAAATGTTGTACACATCATTTTTTCATATTATTATAAATAATTGAGATGTTCAAGGATGATTAAATTATTTATAGTTCAATCAAGTTATTTAGAATTCAATCAAGTTATTTAATGTTCAATCAAATTATTTAGAAATCAATCAAATTATTTAGAATTCAATCAAGTTATTTAATGTTCAATCAAATTATTTAGAATTCAATCAAATTATTTAGAAAACAATCAAATTATATAGAAATCAATCAAATTATTTAGAAAACAATCAAATTATTTAGATCAATCAGTTTTAGATAAATTATTGAATAATAACGACACCAAAAGTAGGTCGTTCCATATAAAGAAATGATGTTAACTTTCACCCATGTAAAAAATGTTTGTAAAAATATTAATAATATTAATAAAATGTGTAAATATTAGTAAAAAAATTTACACATCATTTTTTCATATTATTATAAATAATTAGGATGTTCAAAGTAGCTGGACCCTGGATGCAAATCGTAGAAGTCGAAATTATACACGGTTTTGCGATCCACCGTAGAAAAGTGTTTCGGTTATTAAGATCAACCACGAAATTGATTTAAATTTCTTGCTAGGCGAAGTCCTATAAAGAATCTTCGAGAGAGTTCCGATGAAATTGCGATTGGTTGAATTTTTCCTGGTGGAAGAATTTTTCCTGTGCCGAATCGAGAACCAATGTGGAACTTTTTTGCTAAAAGGTGGTTAATTCTAGGAATTGGTCGCGTCAATCGACCATCGTCTCTTCAGAACGATAGCCGAGCGGCGTGATTGTGTGCGAAACTGCATCTGCACACGCGTATGCACCAACATAACTTCCGCAAATAATCTCCTGCGAGCGGTGCAACATTCGCACAAACTTTCGATTGAACGACTCCAATCATAAAATATTTACATAAAAAACAGGTTTTTAATATACCACGTTTTTAAGGCGGACTAAAAAGAATAAAATAATTTTTCCTCGCCCCATACAGATACTCCTGAAAAACGTGGGGGTTCGTTCATTGATTGATATCTCTATATGAATGCACAAAATCTATAATCTAGTAACAAAGATGATCACAATTATTTGCAACCTAACGAATTAATGTTACAAATCCGATATATATAGGGTGTCCCAGACCACCAGTGCTACCCATTTATAATCTAGGAACTAGGTTATTTTCAAAAATTCAAAGTGTTTCTTTTATAAATCAGATGTGCTCTGTCAACTGGTGATATATTTTAACTTCCGGTTTCAGCCGGAAATAGGTGATTGAGACCGGAAGTTACATTTTTCAAATGGAACATGGTATTTTTGCCTCGCAGCGGTACACACTCTCTCTAGGGATCCTAAGAACCACATAGAAAACTTACGAACAACAGTGTTTTTTCTCTGTGATTCCAACCAGTTGCAATTTTTTCGAAATATTTTTGCACGTTACGTAGTAAACTAATTGTTCCAATTTCTAAAAAAAAAATGGTTCAATATTAACCCCTTGCCGTATCTTTCCTTTTACAGTTACAGTGATTAAAAAGTAATTATCCCGAAAATTTATCATTATTTGAAAATTCATCATTTATTATATTTATTTATTTCTGATTCACTGTACGTTGATGATAGAAAAATCTTTAAACGATGAACGTGAACGACCAAAAAATTCAATTCATTGTTATTATTAACCAAGTTTGGACGTAACTGTTAAAAACATCGAATATTTTATATTCGACAACCTAATAGATTTGTTTGTCGCTCGTGCTCGAGGGGCGGTCGTGTAATACTAATACGGTGTAATGGTATCCTCGTTCGCGAAGAAATAGGGGTGGCACGTGGATACCTGACATTCGGTCGGTCCGTCTGTCTGTCTGGTTTTGAGGAGCCAGGCCAACGAGTAATATAGATGGGATAATTGCAGATAATTTGCGGCGTCGATTGCTACGCGTTCTCCACTCGAGCCACCCTTCTCTCGTCAGCCACGTCCGTCCCCTCATTCTCCAATTATCGTCCCCCTTGCTTCCTACTCCGCCCCCGCCCCTCTGCCACCCCTTCGCTCTCTCACTCTCTCGAGTTTGCCTGATTTTGCTCGTCGAGAAGGAACAGCTTTTTGCTCGCAACTCCGAAACCTGGAGCGATCATGGGAATCATTTACATGCAGCGATAACTTATAATCCGCGGACTTCGAGCGCCATTGTTTTTGCTAAATGCACGGGCAGCAGCTCCAGCTAGCTACTGCAACTACTCCATCCTCCTCTCTCTATATCTCTATCTCTCTTACTCTTGTAGTTTTGCTTCTTTATCTTTTCGTTCTAGCCAAGTTTCCCCTTCAACTTGTAATATTTACTGGTTTTTGCGAAACTCCTAAATAAATGTACTCTGCTTTTCCTCTCCGCTTCGCTCCCCTCTTCTCTTCAAGGTTCTGTTCTTGTTACGTGTACCATGGATATTACTTGAATCCGATACGAACTAATTAGGAAAATGATGACCCGCTATGTCGTATCCAAGGATTTAATTATATTCTGATGTACTATAATATATTAAATTATGTTTGAATATATTATATTGGTTTTTTTATGATACTATACTGTATTTTAGTATCTTACATTATATTTAAAACTAGCTGAAATAAATTTGTTTCTGATCGTGGATAATGTAAATTACTATTGAGATGTTAATTAAAAGCTGCGATGTTCGTTTTAGTTCTTTCCGAATTTACCATTTTTCCGGGCAACTTTTCCAATTTTTCTTTCCCTAAAACCTTATTCGGACTATTACGAACATTTAAAAAAAATTAGCCAAATCGGTCCAGTCGTTCTCAAGGGATGCATTTATCAACGAACAGCATTTCATTTTTATTTATACAATTTTATCGTATTGTACTGTGTCCTGGTGCACTGCAATATTCTAGAATATTGTACTATATTACATGTAATAATAACTGTATTTAACTACATTCTAGCTTATTATATTGTACTCTTATTTATTATATAAGATTGTGCTATATTCTGGTAAATTACATTAAATTCTTCTATATGAAAATGTAATATATTCCAGTTTATTATAATATATTTTGATATATTGTATTCAATTTTAATATATTAAACTATACTCTAGCTCATTATACTATACTCTAAGATATTATACATTATTTGCAACCTATCAAAATTAGTAAAGGAAGAATTAAATTTTGTTGTACCTTTCCTGTAACTGATGTAGACAATTTTTATTCTGCTTAAACATCCGCACACAATCTAATTATACTATATTCTATAATATTATTCAATAATGTATGTAGTATTTTACAGACCGTTCTATTATAATGTAATGTATAATATATAATACATATACATATATGTATTATACATAATATATACAATATATGTATATATTATGTAATTATATATACTACATAATTATATATAATACATAATATATTATGTATTATACATAATACGTAATATATAATACATAATGTATAATAAATATATAATACAATAAAAGAAAATTGGCAAAAAGCCTAATACTTCATAATGAGTGCATACTCATTCTATCAATTACGATTAGGATCCGAAAATTGCAAGATCTGTCAAACAAATTGAAAAAGCACTTGCCACCATGCAAATGTCAATCATTCAATTCTTAGCCCATTAAATAAATTGAACTTGGACATTATGAAATTGTTAAGGCAGCTAGATCGACGGTTGAAGTATGAAAGAAACACGATGTTCATGCAAACCGGCCGTTTGTTGATTGCGTATCAAGATAAAAAGCGTCGACTTTGTTCGCTGACGTAGTTACGGAACCAATATATTTCCCACATTCTTCGCCGCGATAAAACAACTCGCGTTCGAAAAATGTGTGACAACTTTACAACTGTTGCAAGCAGTTTACGGCCGTTCAGGAAATATGTCAAGCAACTTGTCTGGAAAAAGTGAAAAAAAGACTCGCGAGATCGCCGATTCTCACCCTATCTGCTGTGTATGGAATAGAAAATGGCGAATTTGAACTTCTGTTGCGCCTAATTTACAAATAACAATTAATTGTATTATCAATCGTCCTTTCACGTTAACATGTATTTAATAATTATTGTTAAATGACTAAACCCAAAAAATGTCAAAAACATGTTCCCCTATTTTGGTCCATATATTACGTACACAAAGTTACATAAAAATGAAAACAATTAATAAGAAATATTTAAGACAAACAATTTTTTCTAAAATCTTTTAATACGACTACGTTTCTTGATCGAATACACACAAAAGAAAATTATTGTCCTAGACTCTCTAGTTCCCGAGGTATTAGAAAAAATAGGATTTTCACCCCCTAAATATGGATCATCGCAAATAAAAAAAAAAGTAATTGTCAAATATTTTTCTTAAATAATTGTATAAATTTGATTAAAACTGGCATGCTACACGAGGGTAAATGTCTCTTGTTAGTAGGTACTTGATCTAAACTCGTCTTATTGCTTTCAATCTAATCTGATCGCCGGGTAACTAGTTTTCTCGATAGATCGTCCAGAATTGGCAAGGGATTGCGAAACTATCCAACACCGAGGAACACGCAAGTTTCGTCTCGTACAGTTTGTCCGTTGACGAGTGTGACAATTGGCCTGTCTGCGTGTGGCATCTGTACAACATGGTATTAGGTCTCGTGGCGAACCGAGGAAAAGTAGAATAAGAGTCGGCTGTGTGTGTGTGTGTGGAGGTCGGTCTGTCGAAAGTGGGGGAAGAGATAACGGAGAAATTCGAAAGGGCGGTGGGCTTAAAGTCAATAAGGAAGGGAAACCCGATGCGATCAGTCTGGGGGATCTCCCCGCCTCGGAAACTTTCCGAAAGAGTTTCGATAAGTCGCGGAGCGCACTTGCTGGTCCACCGCTGGGAGGAGAGTCTCCGGGTGTGCTTATGAGCAATTTCATCTGACCATTCCCAAGATCAAATCCGAGTAGTAAAGTTTTGCTTCTTAAAGGAACCGCGCGACAGATTCCACGTTCACTGATTCGTCCTCCCACCCTCGCCCCACCCCCCACTATCCTCCATTTCGTCTCTTTTTTTTCCTGACCAACTTTTCATACGTTCTCCGCTGCTGTTTCGTCCCAAAGTATTTTTCTTGCGTGCTGCCCCACGGTCCCAACTTTTTCTTCGAGCCAACTTTAACTTTATTTCACCGGATCGATCTGAAAGTTAAATTCCGATCCACTCGAACCACTGAATTGCACTTTAAATTGTTAATAATGCCATTTAAATACCGACTTCCGAATGATATCATGAGCACGTGAGTGTGGAACAATGTTGACTTTTAGAGTAGTCTACTTCTCCTTGCGAGAAAGAGAAATATTGTTATTAACAATAAAATGACCGTCTGTTTTTTAAGAAAGGACATTACACGAGTGTAACACGCCGACTTTAATGGAATTTATAAATGATATAGTTTATTGAAAAATAATTAATTATTTATTGAAAGAATTAATGAAAGAATAATTAATTATTGAAAAATATTTGACACGTCTTTTTTTAGCTGCGGCCATTCGTATTAAGGAGGTGAAAATTGCCCTCATGGTTGGGGGTGTACATTCATTCGTCGGCTTTAATTAGCCAAGATATTCAAATATATCGAACCTGTTTCCACTTTGTTGTTCTGCGCTATATGTATTTTGGTTATAGGACATTAAGTATATATGTATACATGGAACGAGCAGTAGCGTGACATAATGGTTACATTATCATATGTCTAGTATTAGCTGGATCTATGCAGCAATTTTAGGGAATAATACGCGCATAATTTATCACGTGCTTGCACGAGGTAATCAATTCCAGTTGATTTTGATCCCTTTATCTCCCTTTATGATGTTCTTGAAAATTATATTGTTTAAATATTTAATACCTCGGTACCAGAATTCTTCTCTACGTTCTAGCTGTAACAAGAAGTAGCGTCTGTGGTGGTCAACAGGGTGGTCCATTTATCTTGACACAGTCAATTGCTACGGAAACCAGCAGGAATATGAAAAAATGTTTTATATTCAGATAATCGAAGTTCCACCGTGTCATGGATTAAACGAACAAATACGATCGAAAGTGTATCGTGTTTGGTCTATTTCTAATCACAAAAATTACACGAATATGTTGATAAAAAGGTTC
>CM052325.1:5109198-5264476 GCA_028455615.1 Lasioglossum zephyrum | reverse complement strand
AAAAAATTTATTTTCATTTGACGTTTAAATCGAATAAAGTATATTCAAATAATTTTTCATTGAAATCACATTGTCCAATATGATAATAAATACTTTCACCCCACGAAGAGGTTATTAAAGTTACTAAATTAATTATTTGATATGCTGATTTTTGTAGTTCAGTACTGAGGCAAACGTAAATATAAAAAAATACATATTTAGAAAGTAAAAATAGTTTGTAAGATTATACTTTAAAAAAAAATTTTAATCAAAAATATCCATGAAAATTAATAAAAAAATTATTGTTTCACAAATGCAAAAAATTTTGAATTGCACATAGTTAAAAATTACTATTTTTTAAAATATTTTTAATGAAAATCTCGTTGCAATATCTCTACTGATTCAAAAGTTATAACAAAAAGAGACACGATTTCTCGATCCGGCCCACTGTGCGGCGGCAGGTTTCGCTGAGCGTAGCGTTAGTGCTGCGCCGCGTTGAAGTAGTGAACAAGAGAAGGAGCAGAAAGTTATTGTATTCAAAACTCACTTGGTCAGCTGTAAATTCACATGCAGCTTCGAAATGTGTACCACTGGACTATTCGGGGACGAACTGAACAACTGACTTCAAATTTGGTCGATCGGGACTTTCACTTTCAAACGCACTACTACTATTAAAACTACTTACTACGAACAACACGCATACTAATAACCGTGACCTTCGAATTGACACGTGTTTCGAGATGTTCTGTCTATCGCGGTTCGAACGACACTGACTTTACGCAAGATTTCTCTGAAGAGTTTAGGGAACCCACTACGCATGCCGAGCGTCAGGGTGGTAAAAAAAAATAGGACACAAGGACGACCGCTGTGGACTAGAATTTATGGCAATCACATGTTTTGTTGACAGATAACTATTAAAAAAAGGGTCGTTTATGGGTCTCTATTGTTCTACATCCCGTGGCACAATGTTTCCGAGCCATTGATACCGATTTTCGAGAAAACATTCACAATAGACGTATAAATTATTACTTTATGGAGTTAAAACTGATGGAAAATGAAAAGGATGACAACTGCAATGCAAAAATTATGCGATTAGAATGAGTTGTGGAGGGGCGGAGTTTACAGAAAAAAAGTAAACATACGCAACCTTACTTCAATACAATAAAAATTCAATACAATATTAGCAATAGTTTTGTTACGAATATCTCGGAAACTAAAAGTGACCCCCTATATTGGAAAAGGAAAAAGTTGTTCAAAATATGTTGCTGCATAACATATTTAAATTTCATCAAAATCGAAATATGGCCACCCTTTCGCAATTTTTATACATCATTTATACATCAATTTTTATGCATCAAGAGTTTACTCGTACTATGTTTCGAAAACCTACCACTTCCAACTAAAGTTATTTAAAAAAAATCAATTGCAAAATTTGCCACCGAACAAACAAACAAACAAACAAACAAACAAACAGACAAACAAGAAAGCGAGCTAATAAAAACGTGGTAAAAAAGATTCGCCTGTTTATCAACGAATTCGATTACGTATAAAGATCCGATAAGCCAGTAGTAACAGAAGCAGAAACGGATGCTTGATGATTCGACAGTCTAAAATTACCGAAGACTAAGCAAGTGTCCGTGTGTCCAGTGGAAATGTCAACGTACACTTGAAATTACAGGTCCGCGGGACAAGCCGACAATCGGGCTTTGAAAGACCGCGCGACAAACCATCGGAATAATAGCTAAACCAGTGATCATGAGGATGAAAGAGGAGTCGGAAAGGGTAGAGGGAAAGTGAGGGGAGGGGGACTGGAGAGTATAGCCTTTCGCGCCAATTAAATCTAATTACTCCAATTCCGGTAAGGGTAACGTCCATCTAATTATCGTTTGACCGAAGCACGTATTAATAGTAGAGTCGTGCACCAGCTTGTATGCCGTCATCCTTGCCACCAGCCACCAGTCGTACATATAGTTACTTGCATTCCCATATAACTATACAAGTATCACCGAGTGCTTGTGCACGCGGTCGAGCAACCGGCCACATAAATACGTGCACAGGGTGTACCACAGAATGTCCTACCACTGTTTACACTGTCATTCTTTCTGGGACCGTCGATGACATTCGAACATATTAAGGGGGTCCTCTGCTCTGCACACTCGTTCTACAAGGATATTTTTGCGACGAAATCAGATGCTGTTTTCTATCGTGGTTTCCCGTACATATTCTCCATTATTTGGATCATGCAAGAGAATTTTTTTGCAGACGAAATACTTGAAATTGTAGGAGTTATAGTTCCATAAAGACGGGAATGATCTCGTAAAGAGGTACTCTGATGTAAACCCTCATATTACAAGATTTAAAGATTTTTGCAAAGTAATCAAACTATTGTTTTGTACCGAGGTTTTGCATACATATTCTCTACTATTTGAATCCTGCTAGAGAATTTTTTCGAAGTCGGAATACTTAAAATTGTAGAAGATATAGGTCCTTGAAGAGGGACTTAAACAATGATTGTTTTGTGAATTTCGTATCAACACATTCATCACGCTGCTTTCATTCCAGTGGGTCAAAACATGATATAGTTCGACGTATATTGTCTTGTTTAATCCACGATACAGTGAAACCTCGATATTTAAATTCTCCATTATCCATTAAATTTTCCATACAATAAGCTTCATTGTACGAATCAGTAACGATATACATGTGTGAATGGTTCGTATAATCAAGAGTAAAAAATAAATAAAAATAAAAATCCAGAAGACTGTAATTGGAAAAACCATAATTAATAGAGTAAACTTACAGACTGTAATAGTATTTCTGAATAAAAACGATTCGTGAAACATACTAGAATGATTCTATATAAAATCAGAAATTTCGTAAGTAACAAAAATAAATAATAAAAATTATAAAATATGAAAGAAAAATTGCAGAACTATTTAAAAAGTAGCTGCGCGCGTGTTTCGTTGCCCAGTTTCTGGACCACCATGTATCTCTCGTCGCAGCCGCCGAAAAAAAAGAAAGCAGTCGGCATTTTACCATGGATGGACGAAGCCACGGGGTCAACGAAGGTTAAATCGTTCTTGTAACGAGCTGGCCGACTGTAGGCGACCCACGACTCTGTAATTCCTCGCGATCCATGGATCCGTGGAACGGTTTGCTTATAGGTGACGAATCGTACACGAATCCCGTGTATCTCACACAGCTCTAGTTTCTCTCGCAAGGAACAGGGACAGAGACAACGATTTCCTCGAAGGGTTCAATACGACCGTTGAACTTCGAACTGTGGGGTCCCTCGCACGTGGGTGAACTTTAAACGGCGGTACGCTATTGGATCTCTACTTGGGACTTTGCTGCAACGTTCTGAAATCATAATATGCCACACCCCTTATAGCAATCCATGTACAACGCGATTTATAATTGCAATTAAATATTCTCTCCTGATGGGTAAAGTATACTATTTCGGGCACGGCAGTAGTTATTGACACTTTTGATTTAAACGGTAAATATTAAAAATTCCTGGTATAGAAAATCATTTTATGTTGCTTTTTATTTATATTTCAAAGCAACGTTGTAAGTTTTCATTGTAGAGTTCCACATATGACTGTTAGCAACGCTGGCACATCTAGTAAATAATGTTTTTCTTTTTATTTTCATTAATTATAAAACGAATAGCCTGTTTAACATTTAGTTTAGCTATACCAATGACTGCACTATTCATCTTACCATTGTTATTCACTGAATATATTTTATAATAAAAGATTTATGACTCGTAAAACTGTTTGTAACCTGTAATCTATTGTTTGTAACCTGTTATCTATTGTTTAGTACGTTAATATTTATTATAATTATAACAGTTGAGTTCAGAAATATTAGGAAGATATAGAAATAAAATGGAACAATTTTTCGGAAATGTTTAAATAATGTTTCTCGAGGAAGTATTAAGAAATTTATTTTTTAAGTTTCTTGTAGGAAATACTAATGATATTCGCCCGTGTTCGCGTTGATTTTTCCATAAATATTAGGAATGGAATATGTACTTTATGCTTTCAGCGATCTCAAGTAAATATCTGCCACTCGCAGTTCCCGTTTAAAATTGATATAAAAACTTGTATTAATTTTTCACTTAACTTTAATATTAAATTCTTATAAAAACATCATTTCGATAATAATTGTTTTCGTAATTATCATAATGCTTATAATTACATGTAAATATTGTTTCTGTTGTTTCGCAAAAAAAAGAATTGCATACAAGTTTCTCTTTCTTGTCATTGTAAATTAAAACTGGAATTCTAAATTGAAATACGTTGCTTCCTCTGTGTTATTTTAAGCAAAAGAAAAATATATTTCAATAAACTTACGCAACTCTATTAGCCTTCTTTATACTTCCTTAACTTGTGTAAAATACGTGTAACACAGAATTGTCGATTATTAGTAGCGTTTAAACTTTCGCACTCCTAAATCGGCCACTTTGGGTCACTGTGCGGTGTTGAAAGGTTGTATAGTTAGAAGCGCAACTTGTCCAACCAATAAACGCGAAAGAGATTTCGATCGCTCCGCCATGGCAAAGAGAAACCGCGGCACGATAGCCGGGGTCCCGAATAACCGTCGTATTGTTTATTAAAAATAACTGTAGTTAGGGGAAGTTTGCTCGTGAGGCGGCTATAGTTCTAATTACGGTGGCGGCGGCGACGACGACGACGACGACGTAACCTCGGAGCAGTTTGTCCGTGCGGTGTATTCACACACAACTTTTAACACCACTGTATTCGCTAAAGGCAGCTTTGCATACGTATATGGTGCAAGTTTGAGGAACTCGAAGATTGAAAAACTAAGTCTTCTTACGTAACTGGACTCGCAACTTCCCCAGCCGCGCAATAACATTTCGCAGGATTTTCAGGTGATAAGGGAAATGAGGTCTGGGGAACCAACTACCACCCAGCCCGAGCATTGCCGTTAAATTTCCATTAAGTCATCGAAGCGAAACCCGTGAAATATAACAAGAAAGTTTCCTCTACGCAGGAGGCGTACGTAAATTACACCAATTTTCGGCTCCCGACGTTAAATGTTACGAATGAATCGGAGATCCCGGAAATCAAATGAACGTCGTCGCAGTCGCGAAAAGATCTTGATTGGATCGCGACTAGAATATGCAGTATAATCAAAATAAATTTAAAAAAATTAATGAACTATTTAAACGGAACACCGTCATCTGTACAATCATCGAAACCGTCCGACTTCCGAGTGTTAAACAAAAGACTGATCCCCACTGCATGAACCATAGTTCTAGCCTAGCTTCACCGGACACAGGATGCCCGGTGTATTTAAATTTTCAATAAGTAGAAAACACCGGAGTTTTCGCGAAATAGATTGCTCTTTTGCAAAACAATATCCATTTATATTTAAATTGCAGAAAAATGTAAATTCATTCATATGTTCTTCCGTGGGCCAAGGTATGATTGAAATTCATCGAAAATCTCTTGGATGAACGGAAACTTTTTCCGACATATTTTCATAGTAAGGAAGAGAGTTCGTTGTTCTCGGCATACAAAGTTTTTCATCAGGCGTAACACGACGAGAGAACAATATTTCACCGTGGAAGAAGTTTCAAAGCAAAAGTAAAATACAAACTTATTAAATGTGCGGGATTACAAGAACAATACCGACGACTCGGCACACGATTCGCTGCGTTTATTGCGAATGAAAAGACTGGGGATTAATGCTACGTATAAAATTGAAATGAACAAGAAACTGGGACGAGTGATCACACGGTGCCGCATTGACGGTTGCATCATAACATCAGATCCAGTACCGTCACAATCACGTTTCCTAGAATATGTAGTACACATAGAACGTATAAAGAAAATTCTCTGTTTTCCGCGTCTCTTAACGTTAAAGAGTACAAAGAACGCGGTGTGCGCATGAGAACGTCCATACGTTTAATTGCCAGCGGAGCATCGTGCGATGTAAAAGCATATATTCAATTTTCAGTTGAATTGTTGTAACGCCACTTGCACTCGCGTTTGCGAAGTGTAATTACAGTGATTACCAAAGTGGGGCGAAGACTCCTGGTTTCACTGGTCATGTGTTATTAATTACTTGGAATTTTGGTCCCGGGCGAAAAGACGAGCAATCTGGCAACAATATTTGAATATTTAAATCCTCATTTCCTCCCTCGAAGTCAACGTCCGAAAACAAATCATACGAACGATGAATAACGCGACTACTCTCGCGTAAATCATTTTCTTAATTCTATGAGCAACGACAGAGACAAGTTATTTCGAGAGGATACATTTCTCTTAATATTTTATGTACGTGGTGTGTGTATCGTCTAACAGTATTCGCAAAAATGTCTGAATTTAACTGTTGTAAAAAAACTGTTAAGAAATTGTTCTTTTCTAGACGAACATCATCTTTTTTTTACCAAGTTTACCAAGAAAATCTTAACTCTTTCATTACGAATTCAGTGACTATAATTATTCAAGGTCATGGGCAGAAAAAACGTATTGTTTTTTTGGTATCGTGTGAGCCCCATTTTTACCATTCAATTTTGTGCTGAAGACATTTAATCTATCTTTGAGAACAACAAAGATATTTGTGGTATTCACCCTGTATACAGGGTGTCCTACCCGATTAAGACCTCTTGATTTTCTAGCTATTGTTACTCGTAGCATAAAATGTTTCAGCAGAGGCTTGAATGGTATCGAGTGGAGCATATTCAGATATTATTTGTTTTTTTGTGAGTGGACGCGTAAAGGTCATATAAAGGTCAACGTTGTTTTATCAATTAGAATGAGGTACTTTTTACTACATCAATCGAATCATCTGGACATTCGTTATGAAAAAGTACGAAGCCATGTATGTCGACATTGTTAGTTGTTCAGGAAATATATCAATTTGAATAATTCTAAAACACTAGTGTGTCTAATGATGCCTTGAGAATTTAAATAAATTGAAATATGAAGATATATTTCAATTATTATAATATATATTATATATTATATATTTCAATTATTTTTATATTTTGAATTACTAACTTTTCGACATAGATATAGGTTAGTACTTTTTCATAACGAATGTCCAGCTGCATCGATCGACGTATTAAAAAATACCTCATTCTATAAAAAAAAACAAATTTGACCTTTATACAACCTTGACGCGTCCACTCACGAAAAAATTAATTGTTTCTACCAAATATTTCAAAATTGTGGCTGTTCGAGTAATCACCAAATTATTCTAACAAAATTGGAATAATCATCGCGACTTGCCACGTACTTGGGATTACACGAGCCGTCACCATTTATCTGTAGAATCTATTAGCCGAGGCGAACGGACGTGAAAGAAAATCGTCCGGAACGGCCGGCGGAATGAAACGTCGAAAAAATGAATTCAGACGTGTCGTATTGACAGGAACGTTCCCTTTGTCGAGGCAATTTATCGAGGCGGCTAATAAAAATGCCATAAGTTCGGCCCGGCTAGCGTGGAAATCAAGCTGTCGCCGACAAATGGACACGACGCCGACGCGACAATTCGGAAACGAAAGAATACGAGAAGGACGTGATGCGAGGCGCCGCGACGCTGCCGCTGCTCGAAAGAAAAAGCAATGCAACAAGCGCGCTCGGACTGGGGAGAGAGACGGTTTTACGAGGCGACTAAACGGTTGTAATCTCGCGCTTCGCTTTCCTTTTCTTTTCATAGCCACTTCCGGCTCAACGCTTCCGCCCCACGCTTCTGCGACGTTTTCGACGCCTTGCCTGCTACAGGACATCCACGGGGGTTTTAATCTTCAATGATTTAAGCCTAATTTACTCGCCGATAGAGCTGTCGACAATGTCTCTTTTATTTAGGAGCCGCTTGAAACTCGAGGCGCTGCTCCTGAACGAGGATGCTAAACTGTACAAATCTCTGTTACGAGCAAGAATTTCTCCTTCATCTGTACAGACTGTTACAAGTTTTTCTAAAGAGAAATGTTGTTCATAATAACGGTCTTGATAACAGGTAGAACATCGATCCCATGAATTTACAAGTAAAGAGAAATGTTGTTCAGAATAATGGTCTTGACCACATATCCAAAGCTCATTGAAATCGGTGAGCATTCACATAATCGAGAAACTCTTGTTCGTTGCGATGTCACGGCGTACCGCCAACACTCTGCTGCTGGCGCGGCGCGGCTGCCCAGATCGCGCTCTGATTGGTCCGTGTTTTTCGTTAATAACTCCTAAACAAAGCCGCGGACGCCATTTTTGTAAAGGAAAATGTCGCTTCAACTGACCCAAGGAACCTCCCATTTCCAGGAACTACACGAATTTTGGGACACCCTGTATATCGTTCATATTACAGGAGGTTTATTTAAATAGTTGCCAATTATATAATATAGTTGACAATAGTTGTCAATCCCCTTTCTTTTCTTATTTTAAGGACAATGGGAAAACACATTCACGTACACCCCCAAAGACGAAAATTGGGGATAGTGTGGGACTACCGGGGTTAACAACCCTACCACCTAAAACCCCATCGCCAGAGGGACTTTGAACCCTTCGCACTGTCCCAGTGATAACCGGTGTAGGCACCCACTTTTCGTATATACTTCCTACACCGGTTTCGACTGATCGCACTGGGTCTTCGGTTGCACTAAGGCCTTATTCAATTCCGGGACGAGTCAATTCCCCTGATCTGGCGATTCTGGGCAAACGTGTCCAGCGATACTGTACAGCAGGCCTGGGCGACGATGGCCCGCGGAACAGATGTTGCTCCTCTTCGAGAGGGTGAGAAGCAGCCACTTCTCACCTTCCCTGCAAGAGAAGGCCTGCAGTACAGCATTGAAAAAACGCGTGAGCAAACAAGTCCCAGTCTGTCTTCAGCTGATTTACGTCCTGGACCGAGGGTGTCCTCGAAAAGTCAATACCTGGTGTGGAGTACTAATTGCAAGAGGCAGTCGTTCACCAGAAGGGAAGAGAAAGAGAGAGTCTCAAACACGTTGCGTCCGAACAAAGACCTCCCCGTTCGATTAAATGTTAAGAGAGAGAGAACAGCGTTGGACGATGGTTCAATTATTACCGGACGAAAGAAGACGAAGAAGAGTGGGATGAGAAGTAAAAAGGAGATGTAGAAGACCGTCGAGCGTTAAGGGTTGCTGGGTGGCCAAGCGAGCTTGACGTTAGCCGAGGACTTTTGGCGAGCGTGGAGGCACACACACGCGTCACAATCCGTTTTCACGTCAGGTGGCTCGACATCGGCGAATTTTTATTGGAATGCTGCCAACGTTGGTCTGTCACTTCCCCTGTCCCAGAATCTATATATACGTCTCGGGGGTTGAAGTATGTAAGATGGAACGACGTATTTATTTACAGGACGACGGAGAGAGGCAGGAAGATATTCGTAGTGCCGTAACTTGCCATACGGCTGCGGTAATGGCGATTTTATGTTGGGATGCCGAGTCGTTCTTGAGTCACCGCCACCAACACACTCAGGCACCCAGCTGCCGTTCGAACAACCCCCGACGACCGATAGCTACCACCTACTACCGTTCTCGCAAACCGGAGATACAGCAACAGCATTATACCCCCGCGCGAGCCACCCCCGAATATCGAGCCTCTCTTTTCCACATTAGCATCCCGAGACTCTTTTTATTGGCCCAGAGTCAATCAATAAGCAAATTACACACCTTCCAAAACCTCAACGTCACTCGTGCGCCCAGACTGTTCCTTGATCTCCTGTCACGAGAACTTAGATAAGATTTAATTAAGAATTATTATTAACAATAATAATATAATTTACTCGCCTCACTATCTCCCCCTCTCATTCGGATATAATATAATATAATACGACACAACCTCGTTGTTATTAGTTATTCGTTTATGAAACTGCCAACAGTATGTTCCTGACATTTTTCTGAATAAAACGAGTCTTACTCGTTTCATTGACGATGTAGTGGAATTTTTACTATCCGAACTGTTCCGGTCGTATTGAATAACCTTCGCATCTCGGCGTCCTACAGTGCATCTTCCGACTTCAGACAGTTACTTCTTTCCCGTTCCTTTTAGATACAAAAGATATACATATATAGCGTCACCTAGAAACTTTATAATACCATTTGTCTTTTACTGAAAGCGAGTAAATACTTTTTTTCTGTAAAAAAATTCCTAAAATTCGCTTTTATTTTGACAATGTATACCAATGTATTTTTTTCAACCGCTACAAGATGGAATAACAAGAAAAGAATTTTCCCGACAAAAAATTTAACGATGACCTTGAAAAAAACTATGAAAAAAATTGTTCTTCTATGATATTTCTCTTTCGATACCATTAAAAATATGCCATAAATATTTTTCGTATCATTAAAAACAAAGGAGATATTTAGGTGGTCGGCTTTGGCTGAGACACCCTGTACACACCGCGCAGGCTTCGGCATTATCGAAATAATGATCGGCATAATCGAAAGAAATGATTTGTGAAAATCATTTGGCCAGTCGTTGAATTGGCGTGGGTGCATGCAGCGTAATTTGCATTCTTCTGATGCATAAACTTTGTAAACGTAAAAATAGGACTCTCAAGGGCGATCGCGGCCCAGATCGATCTTTTATCGTGAAACGAGAAGGTGCACGCCACACCCTTACAGTCCTAGAAAACGAGTTTATCCGTTTAAATGTTTGTTGGAAGATTGTTCTTTCTAAAACGATACCGAGCAACGTTTCAGTCGAAAAGACGTTTCTAATCGGTGTCCGTGAAGCGAGATGTACATACCTGTGTACAAGGGCGTGTTGCTTCTGGATCGTTCGAAACATTTCACGATGCTGAAATTCCACGAAACTTCCTTGGCTCTATCGCTGGAAACTATTTTAATCTATCCGGTTAGGATAATTAATGACGCCGACTCTTTGCGTACTTTTACTTAATTTGCGAGTAACTTTACGATAAGGGGAGTCGGAGCGAGAGCGTACGAACGTGGGAGGGTGATTGAGGAAGAGACAAAGGGAGAGAGAGAAGGTGCAACAGGGGATACGAGGAAGATAGAAGCGAGGAAAAAGGGCAAGGGTGGTCGCGCATGGTTCAGCTGGATACTGAATGCCGCGAGAGCACATGCCTCCCGTGGGATAATCGAGAGAGGCCATGATGGACGATGCATTCTTTCTCTTTCCCAGCGGAGATAAAACGAAACGACGGGACAGATGAGCTGAGTTGCCGCTCTAAAAGTTTTTCAGTGCGTAATACGCGGCCGGAAAAAGTAAGAGAGAGAGGGACGAGGGAGGGGAGAGAGAAAGAGAGAGAGAGAGCGATGGAAAACGGAAAGGCGGCCGCATTGTGGCACATATAGGGTGAGCCACGGAACTAGGACAAGTTGTATTTGTGTCACTGTTTGTTCCGGAGGGAAGCGCCGAGCTCACTGGCTCAGGAAAGGAAGGAAACGTTTTTCGCTCGGAATCGAGTCGTATATTTTTATTTTAATTTACTCGCCTCTCTCTCTCTCTCTTACTCTCATTCGGACAATACGACACGGGATTCATAGACACTTATGGAACTGACTACCAAGTGATTACTGGCTTTCCCATTGGTTCCCATTGGTTCGCGAACTTCGGTCAATCGGTTCGTAAGGTAACAGTTGCCGCCGAATTGGTAGATCAAATGCAAAATAGAACTAAGTAATAAGTACCCATGTATATGTGGGTAACGGTACTAGGTACTAGGTCGTTCATTGTAAACTGTTTGTTTCAATGTTCTTTACAAAAACAGTTCAATGGTGTGAGGTCACACACACACATATCTGGTATACAATGTAATCTTAAAACAAGGTATGTTGTTTAAAGCCAGCTCTATAAGTATATATGATATAAAGACAGAATCCTTTGGAGATCTAGAATATCATTGTCAAGGTTCGACACGATATTGTCCGTGTGATTCATTAGGAGATGGCAATTGTCAAATCAAATATATTATTCCAGTTGGTACACACGTACATGTTGGATATATTGTAGTCAGCTACGTATCCGCATCAAGTATTTATGACATCAGCGAGGGTGGTGTGTGCACCTTAATAAGCTACTGTCAGACAGCTGGTCGCTGAGTCACTACTGAAACATTGCATCGTGCATTATAAAGCCAGTCAGTGGTCTCTAGGGCACAGTAGACCGACCGATCGTGCTGCCACGCTTCTTCGTCAACCCCCCTTATAGATCCACAGATATAATTAAACGAAACCCGTTATCTAAGAACTGAATTAGGCAACCCGTGCTTCCCTAGCTCTCCACGTAGCTTGTCGTAGTCGTCGCGATTGCCTCTCGTTCTTCCTCCACACTATATTCGAAATGGAGAGACAACGGTCGAGAGAAACGTTCGGAACAAAGGCCCGGCAAATGGAAAATAAGTAATAACGAGGAGGAGACACTAGAACTTTTGCGAAATATATATTCTTCGCCAGTTTGGAAACTGGGTCGCTGTGCACTTACGTTAGTGGCGGGGGAGGGGCGGCTAGGTTTGCACGGCAAACGCCCCGACGAAATTGAATGAAAAAAGAATAACGAGTAACAGTACGGAGAACGCTTACGATGAAAATACATGAAATATCATTACCAGTTCAAGTGTCTACCGAGTCCTACTAATAGTTCACGTGCTTCCTGCCATTTAATAATGCCCGCATTTAATAATTATTCTTGCTATCAAGTCTGCGATAGGTTCTCCGATAAGAATTGAGAAGAACAAAGTATAACTTGGGTTCTCTTAGAATTAACGTCGAAAAAATTGGTTTCCATTTTTGTTTTTTTAACTATAACGCATCCTAGGTGAAAATAGAAAAAAAATTATTGTTCAATTGATCTCCAGAACTTAATTTTCTAAAAAATGAAAAAGAATTCTCGAACATGTGGTTCGATATGCTGAATGTGTCAGGTTGGTTTTTTTCGAATTTTTATACTTAATGGGAAAAATGGGGTAAGTCCTGGTTTTTAGTTTGTTCTCCGTAACTATTTCTACAGGGGTGGTAGAGGGTTGAAACTTGGCAACAAACCATTTCCGGTGAAAATCGGTTCAAGGACATTTTTGACTACCTTAATCCGGCTAGATCCTTCATAGAAATCCGATGAACGTTGAATCTCTTTATTGCGATATCAAATATTACAAGGAAGAGGGGCAACGTTGCCACTTCTTCCTCCAAGTAGATTCGTCGATAATATTTAAGTCGGCACTCGGTGTACTCCGCTGCGAAGGGTTAATCTTTGAATCGGATCGGCTCGGTCGACCTCGATCAATCATTTTTCTTTTTAATACCGTGAACCGACGTTACTCGTTATCGAAGACACCAAAGAATCTAATAAATTTCCAAGCTTCTTAATATCCGCCCACCGAGTTGGCCCTGGGTTCGGCTAGTGTTCCACCACCACCACCGGGGATGGATAAGAAAAGGATCGAACCCCGGCCTTGATAGAGACGCCTAATGGCGCTTTTCAATTTGCACGTTAATGAATTTTTCAGTGAGCATACTTCGTCCCCTCCCTCGATTCTTCGGATAAACAGGCATGCTTCAGTCACGTAATAACAAGCCTTCGGTGTCGCGACGCCTGGCGTTGCGTCTCGCCTCGATCCTCCCCTCCTCCCCGCCCCACGCCCCGCTGCTAAGAGGCACGATGTAATAAACGCAAACTTCTGCTCGGGAACACAAATTGCGACCACACCCGCGTGTACCCGGTGCAGTCTCGAACCACTCGTATATTCCAGGATGGATGGTTCTACTTTATCGAGAAACTGCTTTCCATTTTCATACCCTATGCTCCCCCCCGTGTTTTCTTTAGACTTTCACGGCCGGGGCTGTGTCCCTGATTCCACGTGTTACGCAGGTTGTCGGGACAAATGGCCGGTTGCATTTCATTTTGGAGTTGCGAAGCGCGAACAAACTCCTTGAAATATATAGCTCTTCATTAGACACGGACCCACCGAATTCCCGACTAGCTTCAGTGTTAATAAGAATTGTTAAATGATCTCGGCGCGACGGTTCGATCGTAAAAAACAAACTCAACTAAGCAGTATTGCTAATTATTTTAAATGATCAACGTTCCGCTCACTGCTTTGGACCATTTTCAAGATTAACTTCAAATTGCAAATTTTTCACTTTACTCCTGCTTCCCACAAATAAATGAAATATTGAATTTCTTAACAGTTAATTTACATTTGATTCGACTTTGCTTACGAAAACTTACTTGAAAGCACATTGTATACAAAAGGTTGAAATTGACTTGCAAAAGAGTGTGAAACCGTGTTTTCGAGTATTGCGTTGCGCGGGAGTCCTGTTTTTGAATTATCGTGTTCTACGGAAACTGTGTTTTGCGCTGAGAATTGGCGACACTCGTCATAGAGCAATATCGAAGGTAGGCTGGTTAGAAATGAGAGGAAAGGGGAGGATCAGGTCCTCGCTTGGAGGAATGGCTACAAGTTTTACCGGGCAAGTGCACGTAACAGAAGGAAGGACGAAAATGGTCGGCCGAGAACCGACGGATTTCTAAGCTTTACTCTTTGTGCCCTTCGCAGCAACATAACCGGTTTGTTTGAACTCTTGGATCTAAGCCAAATAGGAATTGGCTATTGACCAAACCAATGGTACCTAAATTACTGGTGCACCACACGACACGTTGTACGTGGATGTAGGCGCTTGGCCCTTGTTACGTGTCGTGTATTCGATTATCTACGCCGTGGTTTATTACGAGCTAATGTCGCGACAGCCGCGCATCTGCTGCGATCACTGCGATAATCATCGTTCTGGTATATCGTCCCGCATCGTCGCGGATTTCGAGAGTCTAATAAATTCTGCCTCGTTGATAGTCAGCTGCCCATCACTTCTATAATCCGTTACCGCAACTACCAGCCGCAGAACGCACCGCCTAACGCTTTCGAACAACCGTGCACCCCATACACCTCCGTTTGCCAGTCAACGAACAATTAGAAGTCATTCTAATAATGTCTCAAAGTATACAAGGTGAACCCAGCTAACTTGACCACCTTCAATATCTCCGTTATTTGTAATAATATGGAAAAATGTTATCAAAAAATTTCCACGGTGGAGACAGAGGACATTTCAAGGTCACCTTGTTTTTTTTTAATGGAAACATCTACTTTATGTATCATGAATCGATAGACCATCGAATTCTGAGTAAAAATGTATTGACCTCCATATGTCTTGAATCTAATAGTTAACGAGATATTATCGAAACAATTTTCTTTCTTCTTTGGATAATATCTCGTTAACTATTAGGTTTAGGACATAGGTCAACACTTTTATATTCTAAATTTGATACTCCATCGATATATGGTATAAAAAATAGGACATTCCGTTTAAAAAAATGGAGACGACCTTCAAATGTCCGGAGTACCTCCACCTGAAAAATACTATTATCGCCACCGGATGGACCCCTTTGTAGTGTACATTTTTATTTCAGCAAATATTTCTAGTCAGTGGGTATCTTCGAAACTATAAGTTTCACAGAAATATTTTCTCAAATAAAATTGCACACTAGTTTTTTTTTTAAGGTGGAGGTACTTCGGATATTTGAAGATCACCTCCATTATTTTAAATAGAAATGTCCTATTTTTTAAACCATAGATCGATAGAGTATCAAATTTTGAGTATAAAAGTGTTGACCTTCATATGTCCTAAACCTTGAAGTGTCCTCTATGCCTCCACCCTCGCAGAAAATGTTTCTGTCACGACATGTCCTCCTCTGTTTGGTGCAAACTTTGTTGATAACATGTTTCCATATTATTACAAATAACGGAGATATTCAAGGTGGTCAAGTTAGCTGGGACACCCTGCATATGACAAATTAGATTCTGAAATGTTACTGGTACCGTGCGAAACTAGTGCCCCTTGATCACTTACACCGTCTGCGTCCAACGTAGAAAAGCACAAGTAATTCAAAAACGAATTCAATTAAATTAATAATAATAACTTTTACCGTTTACTCGTTTGATCCACGATTTAATGGAACCTCTGTTATCTGAACCTGATGTCCGAATCTTTCATTACGAAATTTTCGTGTTTGCGAGTCGCGCGTCACTTTCTTCGGTTTCCAGTGCACATCGAAGAACTAATTGATATTTTCCAAAGTCGCCGGAAGGGGTATAGTTATTGATTTTCGTTAACTTGTCCAGGGATTCGTGGTGGAAAAAAAAGAACGCCGGTAGAGAGGGTAATGGAGCTGCGCCAAGACAGGAGGTTCTCCTAGCTACAATCGTCAGTGCTGTTCCTTTTCTTGTCTTCGTCCCCGTCACATAGGGCTTTGTAATTTTAATTATTTCATTAGTGGAAATCCTTCGAATATACAAAGGAGGCGGCCACGGCGTAGAAGGTGAGCTGCCGTTGTTCCTTCAGCTCAAGGGAATTCGTCGTCCCCGGCGACGACGGCGACGAACGACGACGGTTCTATTTTTCTTACAGAGACGTTTTCCCTTCTTCGTTCGTCGTTACCTTCTTCCGACAGCTTTCTCTCCATTTATCTCCAGATTTGTCGACATCTCCATGACTTTACCTATTCACTAGTCAGCTTCTCTCCGTCACATCCTCCGGCCGCGATCGATATAAGTCAGTACCACGGAATATCAAAGATGGCTTACGGTGGCTTACCACGCCGTATTAGTGCGTCTCTGTTCCCCAACTTGTCGTCGATTTTTGATCACCGTAAATGCTTCTGCACTCACTCGGCCAATGTTGCATCCAGAAGAGAGGGGGAGCCAGGGGGCCAAGTCCCCCCTCAAGAAAACGGAAACAAAACACTGGAAAATTAGATAATCCATAGAATAGCTGCTTCCTCTCCATTTTTTTGATTTTTAGATATGTATCTTTCTCTTTTTTTATTGTAAACACTTATGTAAAAGGGCTTTAGTCCGTGTATAATAAATAATAATAATGTAAGCTTTGTGTCAGGTCGGTGAGCCATATATTGTTGATTCTCTATATTTTTAAGTTAGTACAACACGTGGGAAGCATGTAACGATTATTTATTATGTATATTAATAATAAACCTCTATATTTTTAGACGAATCAACCTTGTGTGTTTGCTTAAAAAAGAAACCATATTATAATAATAATAAAATAGCGATCTCCACTTTCTCCTCGCACACTTCTGACATCCTTCTGATTAAAACGAGCCCAAACACGACACAGTTCGGATCCAGCTTACTCGTTAAATCCACGATATAGTTTTTCCTATACTTTATTGTTTTACCTCGACTAACCGAATCAGTGTAATCTTTTGTTTATTTACAGTAACATTTACTCCAGCTCGATCGGAAGCGACACACTCGACACGATCTACTATTTAACTCAATGAAGATATAATCTGGTACATATTCCGTAGTTTGGATAATCGAGGTTCCGTTATATCGTGAATTAATCGAATAAACTAGATCGAAATAGCATCGTGTTTGGACTCGTTTTAATCGGAGAAGCGCCACGAATATGTTGGTGAAAGTTTCTTATTAAGTTGTTCCATTTAACTTAATTTTCGCATGCGTACAACATTACTGTGAAAGGGAAACAAAGTAATTCGACGAATTAGCACCGTGCGAGGTGCCACCATCGATCCGCGTTTAACAATTAATAATGAGCTTCTAATAGTGGTCTAGCGAAGTTATATTGGATCGGGTCACAAGTAATTTCGGGTTTCTGGCTGCAGCAACTAGTGCTCGTCTGCGGGGGGTCAGGTACTTAACCGAGCCGGTCGAGAATCGATCGCGTCGGTGAATAAACAATTTCGTTTTACAATGAGCAAGTGTATCAGAATTTTTCTGGGATCCGTCGATGATTGAGACAGAGTCGGACGTCGCCGTGTATAGAAAATTGTAGGGTCCGGGTCTGGTGTAGAAGTACGTTCTCTGTTTTGCTGGAAAATCGGTCGGATCGTAGCCTGAAGTAGGCTAGGAAGCAATCTCGCGAGACGACAGGATCGCATGAGTCGTTAACGAAATTCGTTAACGACATTCGTGCGTTCGAGCGAAATGAGGTTGGGTAGTTTAATCGAACGATCTCTCCTCGCCTGCTTTTCCTGTTCTATTCCCTTTTTCCTTCTCCAAGATGAAAATCGAATGAATCAGCCGATGTTATCCGCTTTCATTCGTTTCCCGCGGATTGCTCGCCGGAGTTTTCATTACTTGACAGATTAATGTTTCCCGCTGTCAAACAATTTCGGTACCGGTGCGATAATCGCGTTCCCCCCCGGTGCCAGCGGCCCGCCAACTTTATTATTAATACGAACTTTCTTTCCGTTCAAATTCGTCGAGCAAACAACCGATCAAAGGACCTCTTGTAATCGGAAACGAAATTCGTTCCATGTCGACGCGTGGGGGAGAGTCCGGGGGCTAAAAGTTCCCCGGGTAAGTTGTTATTCGTAAAGAAGAATAAGAATTTCATATTCTGGCATTTTTTGACAATTTTCCGGAGCCATGAATGCATGAAGTATTTCAAATATACTATTTAATACTTTAGATTTTATTTTGCGCAAAGAGTGTTTTAACTGAGATATACAAATTCGAAAATAAAATATTTCTGTTTGAACAATCTGAACCTCAAAATAAAATATTTCTATTTCGACCATTTGATCCGGAAAATAAAATATTTCTATTTGGACGATCTGAAACACGAAATAAGATATTTTACATTTTTTTTTGTCTATCTTATCGTTAAGAAACGATTTACACTAATCAATGTATTGAATTCTAACCTTTGTTTTCAGCAATAATACAAATATTTCTAATATTCTTAAAATAAAATACTATTTTCGAAAATTACTGCCTCAAATAAATTATTTTAATTTCAAACAATTACTGCATCAAATAAAACATTTTATTTTCAAAGTTGTACACATATTTTAAAATAAATAGAATTATTTATTATTTACTATTTCGAATGACGAAAATAATGACGACTGTCAAGTCAGACCGAATGTATTCTCAAGTAATATATAGAAAAATTGCAATTGCAATGTGCAAATAAAATTCATTTCGACGAGAATTCTTTAAAAAGTAAAATAAAATAGACATAACGCATATGTTAAAAAAAAAATCAGTTGTATTGGAAACGATGAATAGAACAAATTCAATTGGAATGTAAAGAAAAATTCGAATTACGTGAATCGAACTATGTGTTATTTTTCTGTCTCGGTGCGTACGCATTCCGAATTGATTTTCGTCGTCGCGTCCATGGCTTCGTATAATTTTCGTACCCGATCATTCTCACTAATAAATACACGATCCATACCCGTTATCTTTGCCATGATCTCGGTGCTCGGTGTTGTTCTCCTATTCTTTTCCTCTTGGTTTCGTTTAACCGCCTGATGCCGTCTCACTCCGTCTTTTGACCCGTCGTTCTCGTCTCTTTTTGTCCTCGTCCCTTTTGGTTACCTACCATTACTACGTAGCTATCATCTCAGCTGTTCCGTAAACGCACTGTTTGCATCTCGTTACCGGGATATTTGTTTATGATTTGATACCGTGTTCCTAGGTCATGGCAAATAGTATAGGAGGTTCGAAACATGGGGCCAGCGCTACTTGATTTCCCAGACAGAGATCGGTCCGATGTTTCGCGATGTACGTTTCCTCCTTATTTCGCGTAACATGGATGCACGCATTTACAATGATGAACACAATAAAAATTGTCAACAATAATATCTTCAACTTTTCTGACAAGTTAAATATGTACATCGAAACATTATCGTAGTTCGGATCATAGAGGTTCCACTCTATCGCGTAACGAAACCCCTATTCTAGGATACTTGCCAGTGTTTTCATCCTCTGTGCTAGAACTGAGGGTAGTTTCTCGATTTTTTTCTCAATTTTTTCACTCACTTTGGACGTTCATATTATTAGATATAAACATAATCTCTTTAAATCACAGCTCAAAACATGCTCGTATAAGGACAAACAATTGAATCCCGCGAACACTGTTTCCACCCCTAAATCTAGTAATATTCTAGGGTATTTATGTGTGCAGAAAATTTCTGTGCAGACAGAAAGTTATTTCTGTGGTAACACTGATAAATATGCATGTGTATCAATCTAACGCTTCAGTTTTTCTATGATTACACGTTCTTTTTCTTTTTATTAATATCTTTATTGCTGTTAATGGGTTTGAGTAGATTCAAGCCCTTTATATTTTTATTAATATGATTCTAACTAGCTTAATTATTATACACGGGTTAAGGCGCGGAGTACTTATATCTAACGAATATTATTAATAACTATTTTTACAATATCCTACTCTTGTTAGTCTATACTCTATCTGATCGTTCGAATCATTTGTTGTAATATTTCGTGAGATAACTAACAGCGTATCGGATGAATACGTGAAGACTGGTTGCTGCTTTTGTAATGAGTGCACAACGTTATATGTATATTCTTTAACAGTAGTTGTCTATACAATTTGTTAAATGTAAATAAATTAATTACGAACAAATATCCTCTTCTTTTCGCATATAAGCGGTTTTAAACAATTTATATAATAATTTCACAACCCTAATTTCACAATCTCTGTTCCACAGTCTATATTTACTAATCTCCCGTCGTTCTTAAACAAACACGAATCACGAACTGTTATTACACACTGCATTAACTGAATTTCCCCGTTCGATACTCGTCATTCAATAGGTCATGCGACAAAGAGCCGTAGATTTTTTTGCATACGCCATCACTATGTCCCGCTCGCGTACGACAATATTTACGTTTGCATTTGCAGAATTTTGTCGAAGTGAATATTGTGGACGATATTCAGCACGTTATACAAACAAGCATACCCGGAGCTAGTAAAAACATAAAATACGCATATTTGCCAGCTTTTATCGTATTCGTGTAAGCTCATTTCTAGACCACTACAAGAAAACTATTGTTTAATAAAAAGTGGTCCTCTATAATTGGAGACAAATCGAAACAATGTTCTTACACTCTCTTTGTATCCGGAAGTATACGAAGAAGAGTCCTTTAGAATTTTGTGTCCGATACAGCCATTGCCGCGTTACCCTATGGGCAACTTGGGCAAATGCCCGGGGCCCCAAACATAAACTAATATCCAAGGTCCAAATTCTACGTTTTTCCCCGGGGGCCCCGAAATTCTATTTTGCCCAAGGCTCCAACTAGTTATAACGCATTACTGCCATTGGCCGTTTCCCTATGGGCAACTTGGGCAAATACCCAGGGCCCCAAGCAAAAGGGGCCCCGAACGCAAGCTGAGATCCAAGATCCAAATTCTACGTTTTTCTGTGTATCATACTAACACGTAATTTTGTTTTATTAATAAAAAATGTGCAATAATAAAGTAAATGTAACACTGTATTATTTTTATATTCGATCTTTTTTCAATACCCACAAATAAAAGATATGCATTTTCTGTTTAAAAAATATTTGTTTAATGGCAGATTTCATAAATTTTAGGATTAAAACTTTAAAAAAAAGTTGACAGCAAGACTCGTACCAGCGACCTACCAATTATCAGTCTTCCTCGCAGCGCCCTCGGCCAATGCTCTTATTGTTCAAACGTTAACGCGAGCTCCTTATGAACGGTACAGATTTTAAAATGCAATTTTCTCAAAAAATCTTGAGAAGCGCGCGCTGCTGCTTTGCTAAATTAAACTTGGACACGTTATCATCGTATACTGCAAGTTTCAGGAGAATCTGGTTTCCGACTACCTTGGCCTCTCCTTGTAAGTGCCACGTAGAGACTGGTAGATATCGCATACTTATTGTGTGTGTGTGTGTGTGCATCCGTCTACCTGTACACGCGCACCAGATCGCGTGTATGCACTTACAGACAGACAGGTATGCACACATGAATGTCGGCTGCATATTTTCGGCAGTGCAACGCAATATCAACGTACCACAAACCACGCGTGCGATACACACGCACGCTGTGTATACCACACCATGAAATCGGATATTACATGTTCATAGAGGAAGGGTATATCCGTGTTATTCTCTCTGGCACACATGCGCGCGGGCGCGTTACATTTACCTATTGCGAACTCATGCATCACGTATTCCCCAGCTACCCTCATATCAGGTGTAACCGGCACATACATGCATACCCGGCCCCGGATGCAATTCGTGATTTATACAGGGAATATTAACAAATTCTTCAATGCCCGAAATTGATTCGCAAAAGCGGCCGTGATAATGAACCGTCACAATAAAGAGAACACGGAAAAACTTCCGAACGATATAAACGCTTGAATGTGATTCGAGCAGAGTGGTTACTCGAACAAATCCATCCCCAAATTCCGGAGAAGCATACTTCCGGAAACGAACTTTCCCTAACGAAACCAAATAACTTCAGTCGGAAACCATTTTTTTTTCTCCTCCAAACGGACTGTTTTAACTGGATCGCTTTGTGTAATAAGTACAGGGAAATTGTGGATTGGATACAACAAACCCGTCGTGTGACCTCTTTGCTCCGCCGACTTGAATCCCTTTAATTCCCTGTGAAAGCGTTCCGATTTCATCGCTCAGGTTCGTACGATTTTGCTAAGATTTCTATAAACATAATTAACCTTCGAAAACTCGACGATTATCAACAATT
Organism: Lasioglossum zephyrum; assembly: GCA_028455615.1. Lineage (NCBI taxonomy): Eukaryota > Metazoa > Arthropoda > Insecta > Hymenoptera > Halictidae > Lasioglossum > Lasioglossum zephyrum. Next base: position 5,241,960 of record CM052325.1, on the reverse strand, counting down.
ATTTCACCGTATTCATCAAGACCAACATTATGATAACTTGATCTATAATAGTTAAAAAATAAATTTTTTTAAATACCACGTTTTTAAAAACGTATTTCTAAAAATGTATTTTTATTTAAATAATTATTTTCTGCTTTTTAATCTTGTGTTAATACTTGTATACTCACTAAGCTTGCTGTAAATTTCACTTGGTAAACAAAGCGATGATGCACTACCGATCGTCGCGCGGCGACGTACTATCATATACTATCGCCTCCGTCGGGGCGAAGTGAGTGGGTGGGTCCGTGGAGTGGGGACGAGTCAGAGTGCGTGCGCATAGCAAAGTAGAGAGCTTTTGTCGAGCGGAGTGGGGATCGCTGAAAGGTAAATATTTAGATAGACTTTAAAAAAAAATTGTGAATAATGCATTGTCATCCAGTTCTGAGCCATGTGTCCAATTTCAAGTCTCTAGCTCATCAGGAAGTTAGTTTAAAATCAATTGCAAAATTTGTCACCGAACAGACAAACGAGCCAGAAAGCGAGCTAATGAAAACGTGATAATAAAAACGATTACACTCATATTGCGGAAGTCCAACGTCGCAGTACCTTCATTTGGGTAAAGACTCGTTGATCAAGTCCTACATAACAATAAATTCATGTACAACTGAAGACCCTTAATTCATTGATCAAGTCCTACATCAAAATAACCTGATTTGGCTGAAGAGAATGACTCGTCAATGAAGTCTTCGATCGCAATGAAATCATTTAGTTAAATACAAGTCCCACATCACAATGTCTTCATTCGGGCGAAAACGATTACTCGAAATGCGATCGAATTGGAAAAATCCGCGGACAAATAAAAGTTCTCGTTCTCCAGTTACACAGCAGCCGTATTCGAACGAATCGATCGTTCCACGTAATCAAAGTGCACGCAGGGGTAACAATGTGCCCGTAGAAAAGCCTGTAATAAGCATAAGCGGCGTCGGAGCCAGCATGCATCGGAGCCGGGGAGCACCGAACCGAAAAACTGGACCGAAGCGAAGTTCCCAGTCAGACGTGTTTGCAAATAAAACGTAGAGAATCGACTAATGGCTATATGTGTATAATATATGCGGAATACTACTCTAACAGCAGGGACCGGCAGACGTCAGAAACAACCTCGTGCTAGCGAAAATAATGGGGGCGGGAAACGAGCGAGTGCTCAAGAACACTGGCACAAGTACCTAGAGAGATGCGGCTGAGCGATTACGGCGTGAACCGTTTCTCTTAGCTTAGGCTCTCGAACATCTATTCACAAACCTGGGAATTCCGATCATTTTTCTCCGCCCCAACCCACCGCCTCCCCCGCCCGCCTACCCCTACCCATCTGGGAAAATCACAGCACCGTAAAAAGGGTCGCAGTCTAAACACCGAGGTCGCCTTTTATTCGACCGAAACGCTCGGATTCATCGCAACATGCCATTCGACGAATTTAGGCTAATTATGTATTTGCACCTTCGTCCTGCTCGACGATTTTTATTATTCGAAAATTTATTCGAGACTTTCTCCTGTACTTGGTCTTTGGCAATATTCTGATGATGTCTTGTCAACCCTTTACAGCTCTCTGTGTAGCTTTGATTAAATTATCTGCGAATATACTAGCAGGACATTTACTACTAGTGGGCTAGGTTAGAATTGTAAAATATCATAAATTTAACGATAAATTATCGTTAAGTAAGTAAGATCGGTATGGTAGAGAACATACGGACGAATCTAGGTAGAATATTCGAGAAGGTGACCACGTATGCGCAACGAATAGAGAAAGATTAGAGAAGACAACAGAGATAGATAAAAAGGGATTATTAAAAGAAGTGGTAATACGAAATAAAAACGATTAGACAGGTGAATAAAACAAAATGTAAACAATGTAAATAATGTATAGAACTTGTCATAACAAATTTAAACTCTTTTGACAGGGCAACGATCAGTGGTTAGTTTCGAGTGAGACCTCCTGTAGGATTTAGTAGAATCTTATATATGTTTCTTCAAAATAGAAACTTGTAACCCCGATCTCCCCTATAGGGTGTGAGTAAATCGTACAATTTGAGAACCGTTTTGAAAGAAAATCGCATTATTAAAATTCCGTCGCAATTTTCTCAGCGTGTTGTACCGAAACCGTGTCTTCGGAATGTCGTGTTATAAGAGGGGTTGGCTATACCTTGCTCGTTGCAACAGCTCACGAAGGACAGCTTAGAATGCCAAACATAGCAAAACTTGGATCCGGTGCGGTGTTCAGGGTCGTTCAGGACGATGTCGCCATTTGACTATGACATCAAACAGGTGGCATAACATCACGGTAGAGTAACGACGCCAGGTATTAGGTATAGTGTAACCTCGAACTAGTATCGTCTATACATTCCCAAGCGCTGTTACACGGTGTTACACGATCATCTCTTTTCGCTTGTAAGAATACACTTCTGTATTTCTGTAATCGTGCACGTAATCTGTCTATCTATTTACATATACATATATGTATTTCTATGTATACATACGCGTACACACTCACAGGTGTACGTATAAGGACGACACAGACGTACTACAATTTATCGCATTAACTTCCGTTGACGCCAAGTTTCCAACACGTGCTCACCGGTTCCTTTCCAATCTTCTTTATTCGACGGAAGTCTCAAGAGTTAGAAACTGCCAGCACGCGGTGCTGTCCACCATGTGGTCAATAGCGAACAGATGCCGGTGAGGAAATGGAACAAAGTTTCCGGGAGGGGAGAGACAAAAGCTCCAGGAATCCTGACCTCTCCCTCCCACTATTTATTTAGAGACGTTCGACCCCCGTACACTTTTCATTTCGTTAATACCAAGAAGATTAATTAAAGAATTTCCTCTCCGTCTCTCTCTCTCTGTCTCCTCAATTTCTCTTTTTCTCGTCTTCTCTTCTTCTACGCCCTTACTTTGAAACCGAATATTCCACTCGAGAGAGAGAGAGAGAGAGAGAGAGGTGGGTTGGGTGGGAGGGAGGGAGGGGTAGAGGCACGCTCTCCAAGCCCCAAATTGCTCCTTCTTCGTAACTGCTGTCCTAAAAACCGAGTTTTAGGTCACGTGATTTAACTACCCTTCTCGTTTTGCGAACTATAAGTTGAAAACTGGCGAAACGTTCGCGGGCCGAGTTCAGATTTCTTTCACTCGGTTTTTTTCGAGAGATCTGACCGCGTACTGGGTGTGTCTTATACGGTAAACGATTGAACCTTCTCGAAAGTCACGAGAGAGAAAGGGATAAGACACCAGGGGGTGGAAGTGTGCATCAAATATTCTATCGATAGCTGCAGCTTGTACCCAGCATTTTCCGGATCATCAGAAAACCTACCATCACTGGTCAATTCACCGGTTGTAGATTTTTTATTTTACAACTATTGAAATAATCAAAATGATTTCATAAGACATGATTGTATAGATATATTTAGCGGAGCACGTATTACAATATAACGTAATAAAATCAATCTTGTCATTTATACTATTTTACTATTTGCTACGAATCTCAACCGTGATAAACTTATTCTGCTCTCATATTCTAAATCTTATACATATTCGATCATAAGAGAGGCCACTGCTCACTAAAACAATGTTCCGCCAATCCCCGTAACCAATCGGTCACTGTCCAGACGTACAACGACCCCTAAACCGTCATTATTATCGCCATTATCGTCGAGCCCTTTCACCGAGTAGCCATCGAGCAAACCATCTACATATATGTATCTATAATAAACTGATCGGTTTCAGTCGTGGGGGTCAGCAGCAGCAGCAACGCCGATATTTCGACAACCGGTGCGGTGCGGCGGAAAACAAAAACGAGAGACAGAGGGAATCTATTATATATCGATCGGCTTTTCAAGCAAAATTTACGTTCCACTCGATAACCATGCTCTGTGTTTCCGAGGCCTGAAAAAGGCAGGTCGCGAGCCGGCCCATTAAATCTGGATGCTTTCATTTTACCGGAGCAGAGAGAAGAGCAGACAGGGGTGGTATATCCAAAGACGACAAGACAAGGTCTTCCCAAAGAAGGAGAAAGGAGGAAGAAGATCGGAAGGAGGCGTAACCTCCTGTCTCTCCTTTACCCGAAGCTGTAACCGACCCACTTAATGCCAGCCGCGTCTACGATGGAGAGATTCGCTAAGAAAGAAGCTCCAACGAGCGTGACTAATGCGGGGTTATACATATACGTTTCTCTGGATAGATACGAAAAAACCCGAGGCAAGGTAAAAGGGAGCAACCGGTTCGTTCTAGACCCTGACGAGGTACACCGGCTTCTCTCTCCCTCTCTCTATCTCTCTCTCTCCTCCCTCTTCAGGTTTGCAAACGGGAAACGTATTCAGAAGACTGAAGCGCCCAGCGACGGAGGAACCCGTTGTATCCGCTAAAAAATACGACGTATCCCTCTTCACCGCCGTCCTAGAAAGAAAAAGTCGGACCTAGACCGAGGAAAAACCTGGATAGGGAACGGATAGAGACGAAGAAACAAACGGTAACAGAATGGATGAAAGCAGGAGAAAAGAAGAACCGTGGGAGATACTACACAGACGCAACCGGCTTGACAAGTGGCGAACGTATTTATTTAGAACTATCAAAGCACTTTGCCAGTCCGATTTGCCACCTGCTGACCCACCGAGACAAATCTTAAATAGGGTGGAGAGGGTGGTTTGTTGCTTCTCCTGGATCTGATGACTAAATGGTCGCTAAATTGCTAAAGGCCATAGTTGTCGAGTAAATTGCTTTTTTTCTCTATGACAATCCCGTGTAATAATGCTAGGAACATTTTCTAATATTTGTTATTGTAAAGCTAAATTGTTTGAACTGTGAAGGGACCGAATCTAATTAATTAGACTAAGTGATCGCGAAACTGCTAAAGGTCATAATTCGCTATTCGCTATGAAAACCCTGTGTAATTATGCTAGGGACATTTTCAGCTATTTTTTATTGTAAAGCTAGAGGGGCGGTTTGAAACAACCGCGTGAACTTGCACAACCTACTTTTTAGACTGTCTTCTAATTCCCTAGTATGTATGCGCAAAACGTGATAAGCAAGTAAGTATCCAATAATGACAGATATGAAGAAACTTAATATTAACTAATAACCTGCTTCCTGTTAACAGTTTAGTAATATTTGCATACGTGTTCACATTAGAAATATTTTTCGACGATATTTAGGACGAAACACTTCCTTTCTTTTCCTCGTATTAAAACATTTTAATCGCAAATTCAAATATTCAAATCCAAATCCAGCGTTTAGTATTCCTACAAAAATATCTACTTGTTGTGTAGAAAAATGATCGAACCTTTGCGCCGCGAATAAAAATTCATAATATCCTAAAGATAAATTACGATCGATAAACTAATTATTTATATAAAATATTTAACTTGAATTTTCAGTATACTCTTCACATCTAGCGCGCAGTTACTTCGATTTCAAAACTTCGCGCTCGTCCGATTGATCTAAAATTTTGGATATATCATTTTTTTCATGAAATGGAACAATATTGGGGGCAGCGTGCCAAAAATTTTATGGTCGAAAAATAAGGTCCACCCTACTGTACATATTTAAAACAAACTTGCAAATTTTTCTCCGAAAGTGAATAGCGGCGTCATCTTACTACGAAACTCCAAAAATGGAGAAATGATAATGTGTCTGAACACAGTAGGTCATGTCATAACTAGACCTACAGAATTCCTATACCTCGTCTGTGATTTCGTAATCTGCCGCAAGATGTTCGCCACCATTTAAATACCAATTTTCTCGCTCACCACAAGATGGCACCACTATTTTAAAATTTGGGTTAATCGGGAATGCTCGATTTGAACGTCGACTAACAACCAACTTCTCTTCGCTCAGTTATCTCCACAATTGACGATAGATTAACACTGAATATATGTACAGTAAAATTTCCTGTAGAAATACATATATATTGTGTTGTGGGCGTTTTGTTCATACATGCCATTCGTTTACAATACCTCGGTGGAAGTTTAGCATGTAAACATACGGCTTTTTTCTACAAATATAATGAGCTATTGGATTTCGGCGATGTCTCATTGACATTTGACATTTGTGTTCACGGCGCTGTAGCCGTATAATATGTATGTATTTCCTGTCAAACACTGTGCCACGATAAAGATTACAACAATGAGCTGGTTTTAATAATTATCGTTCAAGATTGTAATAACGCGTTAGAGTATAAGAAGGTAGCGGAGCAACACTATGGAGGGTGTCAACGGACAACTGCAGACCAAATACCAAAAAATTGCCACAGAATACTCAAAAGTAAGGATTGTATTTGTTTAACATTGCACTTGCATAACATTGGTATCTAAACATTTGCCAAACGTTTATTTAGCCCCTTGCATGTCTCTTTTATATCGCTCAATGTTTTCTGATATTTGTTACGTGCTTGGTGATTAACAAGAAATTTCATATTTTTAGATCCGTGCTCAAGCAAATGTTCTAAAAAAGGCTGTGATCGACGAACAAACGCGTAATGCAGATATTCGTGAACAATTGAAGGAGAAAGAAGTGGAACTTCGAAGAGCCGATCAAGAATTAGATAGTTTATCTTTTCGAAATCAACAATTAACCAAACGTATAACCGTATTGCAGGAAGAACTGGACAAAGCGCAAAATAAATCTAAGAAAGGTAAGAATAAAGTATCGGATAGCAAGAGTCAAATACCTACACCACCGAATCATATCTTGGATGAAGAGTTTCAAAAGAAAATAGTCGAGAATGCTCAATTATTGTCTCAAATCAGTGATAAAGATAGTGAGATTGAAAGCTTGAACGAAAGGATACAGCAGTTGGAGTATAAATTAGATCACAGTGAAAAATCTAAGGTCGAATTAGAATGCCGGTATCAAAGTACAATAGACAAGTTAGAAATAGAAAGAAACGAGTTACAAAGGAAGTTGAACGAAAAGCAAAAGCAAGAAGAAACCGTTTCATGGTCTAGTAACGAAGGTAAACGAGATGGATTCGAGTTAGATACCAGAATAGGATTTTCTAATCATCGTCAAATGGAGTCGTCTCCAGTTCCATCGCCATTAGCTTCACGTAGATCATCGAAATCGATTGGTGAGGGCAGACCTCCAAAGTCTCATGAAGATAGTAATGAGTTTGATTTCTCAAAATCATGTGACTTGGAGAAAGAAATGAATTATTGGAAAGCGCAGTATCACATACTCAAGTTAAAGTATGATGAGATTGAACAAAAAGAATATTTAAGCGATGAACAAGTGGAGAGCGAGTCCTTGCAACCAGTGAAAATAAATCATATGGTAACATCTACAGTCTTTGTATACAAGTTTCTGTTCTTTATCCTGTAATCTAATCAATGCATTTTTTAACAGATTGGAAGATTAACAGTACCCTTTCCTATACCGGAAGAGATAGAAGCTCGCGAAGCTAAGATCAGAGAGTATTTTCTAGAAGAAATCGACAAATTAATCACTGAGAAAAATATTTACCATGTTAAAAATTTAGCTATGGCTGCTAATGTAATTAACTTGGTTTTTCATGTATCTTTTTCTGTAAGGACTGTGTTAGAAACGCAACTAAATATCTTATTTCAAAATACATTTTCAGAGTGAAGTTCTACAAGTTCATTTAGACACGAGCGAATCGAAGAGAAAACAATGCGAGTCTGCACTAACGGAAGCGTTTTCAAACTGTAATGTTTTACAGAAAGACAAAGAAATACAGGAAGGAAATTACAAAGCTCAACTCAGTACTATGAGTGAACATTTAGCGAACATGAACGACAAACTTATTTCACAAACAGAAGAGATTCAACAACTCAAGTTCGAACTTACAAACAAGGTAAACGTTTATTGACAAATCGAGTTGTTAATACTTTCCGTATTTTGTATGTGATTTCATAATTTTCAGAACAATAAAAAGGGGAAACAGAAGTGATACGAGTTAGATTCAAACTTAACTATTATTGACATTCCATCAGTGACAGAAATGAATCAGAATTGTCGGTAATTTTAATATCACCGAAATACGATGTACCTATTAAACAATAATTACAAGTTTCAAACCTATCCTTGTTAACGTCGTGAAATCAGTGTTACATGATTTATCAAGTTCAAATAAGAATTATTCTTGATGTTCGTTTCTTGAACACTTAGAATACAAGAACCTACATTTTACATAGAATCATAAAATATATGGTATTAACATTTACACATATTTACAATGAGTTTATTACAATGTTAATTGAACAATTTGTTCCTCTATATTCTGAATTAAAGCTTCTGTTTGTATTTTAATTGTTATAAAATAAAAATGTATAAGCAAATACATAACAAGATTCATAAATATACAGTGTCTAACAATTGTAATAGAGCAAAGAAGAAGAATACACGTCTCTAGTACAAGCGTTTACAATTTTCACCATTATTCGGCCAAAAATTTAATAAACATGATGCAGATAAATTTTTTTTCTCTAAATTGCAATATTCTATGTGCAAAGGAACCATTAGACTTTTATAGAAAAACTGGCTCCGCAACTACAACCTTGTTCTGCTAAAGGATTATTTGTTATCCTAAACGCAGAACGTATTAATTCCGTATGATATTCTATTGTAGCTCCTTTAATGTATTCTAAAGATGTAGCATCTATAACCACTTTGGCACCGTCCTTCTGAAATATCCTGTAAAATATTATCTACTTGATTTCTACAACAAAAATATACTAGAAATATCTTCTACTTTTTCTTTATAAGCTTACTTGTCATCTTCGTTTATATTTGTATCCAAGTCGAATTTATATTGAAAACCTGAGCAACCGCCGCCTTCCACCGTTACCCTCAAATAAGCATTGTCGTCTGTAATTTCCTTCAAGCGTTTAACACAACTATCTGTAATAATGATCCCACTTTTTGGCTTAACGGCAGCTGCAGTAGACATTTCTCTTGATGAAGCTGTAGATACATTATACCATGGCGACCTGATAATGAAAGTCATTTCTAATGAATTTATTAACAATATAGGATCACAGATATCATGAAATAACTCCAAATAGTTAATGTTGATTCAATACAATGTAAATGTTCTATGTTTAATCATTCAAAATGATGAAAGTTTCTCGATTTACAATTCAAAAAACTGCGACAAAGTATGTAAATGAAAATATACTTACGTCAATAGACGTGAAAAATATCGATTTGCGACGAAATTAGAGGAGAGACCCCAAATTGTATATTTCAATTTCGCCATATTTCTGACAAGCGTAAAATAATCGACAATATCATAATACATAGATACGAATGAGAATATTATCAAACACTATCTATCACCAAGGTCATAGAATAATTATTGAAAACATTGCGAATGTTGTGAATCCCTCGTAATAATAACTCCTAGTTACATTAGAATAATTACTGACGAAAATGCAACGGACCACGGACTTTATCTTTATACATACAAAAGTTTGATGCAGCAGATTTATTATGTTTCTTCATGAAAATTCCTCGTTGTTTCACATGCAAAGAAATGTGAAATTTAATCGATTTCACAAAAATAATTTATTGATAATGAAATTGTCGATTCTAACTAGCTTCATGGTAATATATTTCCCTACCTATGTACATAGATATCAATATTTGTCTAACAAATAACACGTATACACTAAATGATTATTGTAAACTGCACAACGATTTAGTGGTGCAACCAGGTGCAACCAATGTGAGCTTGAAATTACATCGTTGATTATGAAAAGATAGATGACGTTCGGGGATGGCTCTTTGGCCAGCTCTGATTCGTTGCGTTCGTGTTCCATTCTAGATATTTATTGATCGCTGTTTATTCTGTCTCTTGATGAGTTTTGTTTGAGAACTTGGTATGTTATGAATTGAAAATATCAATTGAAAATATTTTCCCAGATAGCAAAAAATCCAATTTCGTGCTATTGCGAATAGCCGCTTTCCAGGGCAGCACCGTCGGTGAGGATAGATCGCACTAATGTGGCAGAAAAAAAGTAATAATAATAATCTGGAAAGCGGCTATTCGCAATATCAGTGCGACGGTGCTGCCCTCTTAAGGAAAAGAAAATTCGGCCAAATTCGGCGGCCAGCGTCCGGAATCGTGCCGTCTTTCTGCCCAGGTCCAAATCCCTGGTCCATTGGACGGCACAAATAGCGACGACTGCGCGCACTTCTGTGCGGAAGAGATTCTTCTCTTCCGAAATTGAGCTAAGTCGGCCTTGTGCAGCTCCAAGCGTAACATGATCTAAATTCTGCCTGTTTTCAGCCGAGGGCCGACTTGGCCCAGGAAATACCAGGCTATCTGGGGTCTTATATGTACAACTTTTCTCTCTATCAATTTAATCGATATCAATTTTTCGCTGCGTTTCATTCGGACCAACTTCGCGTCCTGATTACTATGAAAGCTATATATCATAAATTAAAAATGACGAACCAGGAACGTACAGATTCTTAACGTTTCGTACAACGAATACAAATTACGTCAGTATGTATAATTACTAATAGATTTAACGATGTTTATTTATTAGAAACGCCGAGCGAAAGATTATGGCATCCGAAGACGATAGATCTTTAAAAGTTAATAAAGAAATGTCGGACCAACCGTTTGTAACGAACAATGTGATACAAGCCAGCGAATCTGCTGCTCTGATATTAAAAAATGGTATTAATCACGAATCAGTTGTTAATTATTAATTTAGTATACAGACAAATTACTTATTCGAAACACAGCGGCGGTCAAAGCAGAAGAAAACTTCGAAGAATGTGAGAACGAATGGATGAACAAATTAGCTGCACTTGACGACGAACATTCGACAAAGTATGGTTTAAATACACGAAATGCAGACCAACTTATACAAAGTCTCATTAGCAAGTACTTGCCAACACAGTCTGAACGACATTGCTCTTTTGAGTCGGAAAGAGTAAGAACCTATTCATTTGAAACCTATAAATCACCAAAATTAATATTTTTCATTATCTTTACGTAATTTTGTATGTTATTAAATTATCCCAGATAGCCAAAATTCTGAAAACGGCCAGAGGCACGATATGACCGTGTGGGCTCGTAAAATTCATTTGGCCCAAATCGGGCACAAGCTGCCTTTGGCCCAAACCGGGCAGAACAGTGATGGTATCTCGGGCGCTTTTCGCGCGCATGCGCGACGATTTTAGCCTCAGACGGCCTCAGTGAAGTACGAAAATCGGGTACCTTGGTCACCCATAATAGTCCCCCACTACTTTTTCCCCTGAGAGTAGTTTCCCACTTTCGGACGTAAACGTAGACACGGCCCTGACGAAACTCGCGCATGCGCGCGAAAAGCGCCCAAAATACCATCACTGGGCAGTGATGGTATATTGCACCTTTTTTTCGCGCATGCGCGTCGATTTCAGCGTCAGCAAAGTACCAAGTTTGGCTAAAATGGGGTACCTTGGTCATCCCGCATAGTTTCGATATACAGCCCCTACTGTCCCCACAAACATAAGACGAATATACGTTACTGCATTTCGACGCGCATGCGCGAAAAAAAAGGTGCAATATACCATCATTGTCACTGGGGCAGAAGCTGCCTTTGGCCCGACTGTCTCGATTTCTGCTCTTGCGTTGCTTGGCTATCTGGGTTATTCCAAATAATTTCATTAGATTCTTAAGCAAACATGCAATTATCCATGATGTTTTCGGAAGAGTAAAATTAAAATTTCAAAAATTGAAATATGTTAATTAAAGGTGACTACTTGCTTGAAAGAGAATAAAGAAGACAGTTTAAGCTGCACAAACGAAGTCGACAAGTTCAAAACATGTATAGACAGATCCTTACACGACACAGTCCGCAAGGATGAGAAAGAAAAGAGGAATAAGAAAAAAGAGAGCTTTACTGAGGCTTTCGAAAGGACATACTAACATTTACCATTCGAACAAATTAATAGTAATTCACGGAAAAAAAATTAAAAAATAAATTCGAACAAATGAAATGACTAGTTTTGCATAAAATATTGATACAATACTGAGCCAATAAATACATTAATGAAATTGATTATATATGTGAATATTGTTAATGGTCTATTCTATATTCTCCGATTGCAAATATTTATACTTATGTAGTGATAAATCGCCCGTCAGATGTGAGGATTATTTATTTTAAAGACTGCGCAGAAAAGCTCTTTATTAAAGTAATAATTACACATTATAGGAAACGGTTTGTAACGTTCGAATCGCCCGGTTACAAATGATGGTGGTAACGTTGATTGACGTTGATTGACTTCGATACGACTATCTATCACGTTCATAGTTTACGCTTGTGTTGTGATTCGTGGTGTGATGCGATGAACCATGATTTGTTAGTGTAAACTGTAAACAAGCGGCTAAGACGTTGAGAAGGTACCGTTTTAAATTAAAAGTAGAAGAATAATATATCTCATGCAAATTATTTAGCCTAATTTTATTGAAGTATTTAATTAATTTTGCATTTTGTAGAAGTAACAAGTTATAAAAAATTATGGAGTCATTGTAGCCTTGCCCTCCCGCAGGTTTTGTTTACATTTTGAAAATGTTCGTTTGCGCGAGTGGTGATCAAAGAAACAATAGTTTATCTTTTCTGGTCGTTTGAATGCCAAAAATATATATTAATTCGTATGTTTATCATATAAATTCAAAAATATACGATCTAATAATTTATAAAATATGTGAATATAATAATAAGGTATATATAATATAATGATAATAAGGTTTTTAGCCTTAACCCCCGAAATTGTGAGAGTTGGTAATTTGATAATGCGTGCAGAAAATTCCTGTCATTATTGTTAATTGGGAGGATGTAACTCGGGCACCACTGTAATATAATTGTTTCGTGTGTTGTTAATCACTTAAATTATGTTTTAGGAGCACGAAATCAACAAATACCATACATGTGACGATTATGAAAAGTAAACATATTGAAGTAATTTATAGAACACAGTTACAATATTGGGAAAATTAATATACCTTGTACCTATCCAGAGAAATATAAAATATGTCGTCGATGTCAAAATCAACAGGATGCCTTTTTCTGGCATCCTCGCTTTGCGATGGATTAGAAGACAATAATATAAAGTAAGGAGTTTTTCTTAGTTTCATTTTGCGACAGGCTTTTTTTTTATTTTGTATTTAATTTATGTTGTGACAGGCAAGTAACAACTCTACTTCTAAATAAAGATGCAGATCCTAATACATTGATACCCATGTACGGAGTAACGCCATTCCACTTGGTAATAGGTAATGATTCAGAAGCCTTTGCAGAAGATGTGACCAAGTTATTCTTACGCCATGGAGGAAATCCAAATGTTAAGTAAGTAACTATATAATTAATTGAATAAATGTAAAATAATTTGATCTAATGTATCTAAATATCGAACTTTGAAGATCTATGGATGGACTAACTCCAGTTCATGTGGCAGCAGCATGGGGCAGAGTAGCAGTATTAGAACTGCTCCTGGCAAACGGTGGTGATGCTGTTTGTTTAGACTACGAAGGGCGCAGCCCATTTCACTATGCATTTGATGGGAAATATTATGGGGCTATCACAGTGCTTGGCAAATACTGTGAAAACATTACGAAAGAACCCAAGCCAGTGGAACCTAAAATAACATTCAGTATGTTGACTGGCAAAACATAAACATACAATAATATTAATTCGATTTACATTTTTGTTTTCTGTGTAACAGATAAGCTTCTTGTTAACACTGGGGACGTGGTAGGAGAATACGTTGCACCGTTAAATACTGATAAAGAAGATATATGGGAAGAATTTGAAATGAAGGAGGAAAACAGATTTTCTGATGCCAGGGACAAGTACTACTACTTCAATGACAACAGCATCGATGATGACCAGGCAGACATCAAAGATGCAGAACACAGACTTCGCAAGGAAATGGACGATGAGAAATGCTTGCTTAATCAAATAATTAATCAACTATCGAGTTCATTAAATTCGAACTCTAAGGAGGTGACAATCAAAAATGAGTACAAACAAGAGAAGGACAGTCGGTGCGATACCAGTCCATTGTCAGTGCTAAACTTAAACGACCGTCTAGTTTACAATACACCAGATAAATTCTCATCGAAAACTAAGGCAAAGAAGCGGTGTGTTACGCCACGGTATAGGCGCAGAGTATTAGGACAAAACAACAATAATAAAATCCCATTGATTCCTCTGCAGGGTCCGAGCGATTCCATCATAAGCAAGTCACCAAATTTGCTAATAGGAAAAAAGGTGGAAAGAGAACAGAGATATTTATCACCTAAAATATTGAATAAAGAATCGAAATTTAAAACATATACGCCTTGTATGACGAGAACTGGATCATTCAGATCAGACGAGTTCAATTTTGGAAAGGAGATAGCGAAATCCACACCGAGACGGAAACGCTCTTACAGGCAGTATTCGTTGTACAGGAAATTTAGAAAGAATGATGTATTGACTTCGTCAGAGAACACGAGCCCTGATTCAACGAATTCCTTGTCGCCAGATGAAAAGTATTATCCTAAATCGCCTTATAACTATACTAAAAACATTAGCAAAAATCTAGCACTAAAATTATACGACGATGATGCGCCGATAAGTCCAAATTTTAATGCCAAATATAAATTAGAAGGCTTAGCCGATGAATTATGCGACCTAGAATATTTAGATATTAGAGAATCAGATTGTTTTGGAAGAAAGAGAGATAGTTTAAAAGTAAACATAAGCTTCCAAGAAAAGTGTTTAGAGGAAATAAAAGACGACACTTTGAACAGCTTTAAAGAAAATTACAACGTACTCTTGTCCAGGTAAATTTCAAGTATTCACTAATATGCTTGTTGGAATGAACACGTTACAAAGATTATTGACCGATACAGTTAACGAAATTTGTATAAACGCGCTTAAAAATTAATCTAGGTTGGTAACACTTTTGGTGACACACCCTGTATATGATAAACTATCACGTGGAAATGTTGAACGTGAAAATGGCGAACATAAATAAATAAATCCTAAATCCTGATAATAATATGAAATAATCATTTCAGTTTCAAATCACAGTCATTTGTCCGTGTGCAAGAAGAATATACGTACGAGGATTCAGAGGAAAATCTGGCTTTCCTAGAACGCAGAATTTACACAATACCTCCTTCGTAAGTTATGAATACATAAAAAGAAAATTGACAGAAGTTTATTATGTAGACAATTTTACAGTTTAATTATAGATCGAATTATTTTAAATTCGTCGAGTCGTCGACCCACGTGTATAAGAAAGCTTTAAAACGAGATATCTCGTGATCGATATGTAATGTGTTAATAATCTGTTACTGATTTGATTGCAGTGAATCAGAAGATTTTGTTGGACCCAACGTTTCGTGTAAGCTTCATCAAATTGATTTCATTCTAACCGTATACAGGGTGATCATTTAAATTATTTTTAGGGCCTCAATCATTAAACTTATCAATGGATCGATTCATATCAAATGAAGAGCTACGAAGGAGATTAATTAATCTCGGTCAGAAACCAGGGCCAATAAATGATGTAACAAAGCAATTATACTTGAACAGACTGATACGTTTAGAAAAGGAAACAAAATATTTTCCACCAACGATGATTAATTTTGAAATTAAATCTTCTTTAATGTATGGAAACTGGGTGGATGATTTGAAACGATATAGGATTATTGAGAGGACTGTTTTTCAAGACTTTCGCGTTGTGGATCCTTCTAGAAAATGGAGGGGAGGATTAAACAAGACTTCTTTTAATTATCTACTATTGGATCCACGAATAACAAAGGATTTGCCGTGTCGTGCAGAAACTATGACAAAGTCCGAAATTTGGACCACATTCCTGTCTGCCATATTCTATGTCGGCAAAGGTACCTGTAACAGACCGTATTCTCACCTTAAAGATGCCTTGGAATCATGGGTGACAACGGACAGTTCAGACAATACGAAAATCCAAAAAATCTTAAATATTTGGAACGCAGGTTATGGAGTTGTTTGTCTCCCTCTATTTCAAAATGTTATCCCAGTGGAAGCTTTCACTCGTGAAGCTGCCATGATTGATGCTTTGGGAATACAGCAATTAAAGAACTGTAACAACGGAAACTATTATGGAATACTAGCGACATGGAATATGAAAGAAAAATGCAATTTTGGGAGGTATTTATTGCATCAAGCAATGCAGATTTTCTTATACGAAGGCGAGAGACAAATATATCCCTCTGATATGTGAGACTGAGTTATGTATAGGAAAAGTTTTAGAGCTTGTGTATATAAATATAATAAGGTATAACTGATGTATGTTCATATTTGTGCGCATATGAAGTTTTAGCTGTGCTAATAATAATATAAGTGCAATAATATAAAAAAGGAGTAAATAAATTTCAAACTACTTTCTCAAAATGTTTGTTCATTTAATAATTTTATAGCGTTGAAATTTTAACAAAAACATTCTACTACTCAAATACTTTTATAAGTATGCCCTCTCCCGCTCTGTCCTTCTACTTCTCCTCTTCTTTTTGCTCTCTGGATACCACCTATGTTTCGTTGTGTAAGTTATTTTGGCAAGTTTTTCAATTACATCATCCATTCGCTCCTTATAGAAAGCATCTGATATCTCCTTTTTACCAATGCACAAGGCAGAATTCGATGGAAGTTCTTTCTCTTCTGGTAGAGGCAATGAATACTCATATGGAAACTCTTTTTCCGGGTGCCAACAGACAATCATTTCTTTATTTAATGGTATAACAAGTTCGGGAGGCAATTTTGCTGAACTTGAATATTGTCTACAGGTGAGTTTCAACACACGTGCAGCACACAGTACTCTATTCATCTGTTTTAAAATAAAAATATTTAATACAATTTAGTAGCTTTAGATATTAACTGGTTAGCTTACATTGAGTATACTTGTCATGAAAAGACAAGGCATCTTTTATCTAATGACGAGCACACTCGTTACGTAGAAAGAAAAATTTGCATTTGCTACAAAGAAGCAGTACGCAAAAGTACACAAACAATGCCAGTTTAAAAGTAATTAAGTACACGTTCTTATAATGGAAGGAACTAAAGCAGTTAACAGGTTAGAGTATTTTGTATTAAATTAATTTAGAAAATTGATTTGTGTCTATATCTTACAAAATGTAAATCTAAAGATCAGGTTTTATCATGAATAATTGAGTGTAATTGCATTTGAAAAATTGGTTTGCGACTATATTTTCAAAACATACGAAAATTTTTTTCTGGAAAATTTTTAGCCATTAATGAATAGTGTTTATACCTCGATTATGCTTTTAGTTGTTGCAAATTGAATGCAGAATTGATATTATAAATAAATTCCGCAAGTTATTTTGGTATTGATATAGGTAAATACGATTATGCGTTCGATACTTTTGTTTTGATATAATTTTCCTATTGACCAGTATTGACCAAAGGAATACAATAAGAGGCGATGCGACAAATCTATTTGCAGACGCGTGCGCAATGGTGTGCACTGAAAATGAATTCTCGAAAATTTTGGGGTCACGAATATCACGTAATCACAGGCTCCGACAAGAGTTTCGTCTCTATTTATGAAAATCTTCTGTGTATGACCGAGTGCGCATGCGTACATAGATAATACCCAATAATACCGGTCGCCGGCTCAAGTGACAGATATTCAGGATGCACATCAATATACAGAAGTGTTCTGCTTTGCCAATTATTTATTGTTAATAGTTAACGAGCATTTCTCAGTAAGGAATAATTCTCTAATAATATGTGTACAAAATGTCCATGGAACTTGAAGTGTTAACGAAATATTCGTAATGTTTTGTTAAAAGTTTCATACAATTTATGAAAATGAAAATTCTATAAATGAGCATGTCTCGGTTCATCAACCACAGATTTTGACGACGATAAACCAATCGTTAAATATATGTAACGCTGGCTTAGTTTCATATAAATTACTTGATAGTAACCAATCAGTTAAATTTATACACTCTCCCCCTTCGTTTGACTTATTTGATAGACTAGCGAAAGAAATTTTTGTTCTATTCTTCGAGAAAGATTATAACAATCTCTTATTATAAAACTAATAAACATGTAATTAGTTTGCAGGAATGTAAAGTGAAAATCGATTGGCAAAAATGTCTCAAGTGCAGAGGATGTTGCACCCGTGGAACCTTTTTCTCCTTATTTTATTTCAATTCTTCATACAATTCTTAACGTCTATTTATCTTTATACTTACGTGGCTCGTGTGGAGACTGATTTCAATATCATACGGAATCAAGATATTTTAGAACCAGAAAAGCTGTTGCGTAGAAAACGAAACAGTGCACTGCCTGTGACGGAGGATAATAAAGTATTAGACACTTCTAGGGTATGTATTGTTTCTCTATCACGTATACCATAGATTGCAAAATACGGGTTACGACTATTCATTGAATTTTATTCTTATGTTTCAGATGTGGGAAGAAAAGGACATGCTAAAAGAGCCCAAGAAAGTCACATCTCCACCTGTAGCAGCATCAGGCTTGGCATCCTCTCCGATTACTCCCATGGGACACGACTGGGTGTGGCTAAACGCAGACACTCGTGTCCAGGTTTAGTTTTCGATAAGTACATTACAGAAGGCTAAGGAGAAGGATCATAATTAGCTTTAAATACTATAGGTTGACGCCATTGAGAATTTCTGTCGATCTTCAATGAAATACTGTCCACCGGGACTACCAGGAGCACCAGGAAGCCCAGGAGCACCTGGTGAGCCAGGTCTTCCAGGATTGCGAGGAATGACCGGTCCGAAGGGACCACCAGGTTTAACTGGTCCTCCAGGACCTCGTGGGTTAAAAGGCGATCTGGGACCTCCAGGTTTCGATGGTAGAGATGGAGTTCCAGGTGAACCTGGTCTCGACGGGATTCCTGGACGTAGTGGCTTAGATGGACATCCAGGAATAAATGGTAAACCAGGGCTGAATGGATCTCCTGGGCGACCTGGTCGAAATGGCACAGATGGTAACTGCTTTATTAATTTGAATATTTCTTGTTACATGGCAGATAAAAAGAATATGTTAGCTAATTGAGACATTAATTTCAGGAAGGCCAGGTCAAATTGGGCCACAGGGACCACCTGGACTGCGTGGTAACTTAACCTTCTTTTCCCTCATTCTAATTGCGCATGGGTGAAAACAAAAAAAAGATACGTTGTTGATGTGAACAACTTTAGGAGAACTAGGTCCGCCTGGTAGATCAGGCATGCCAGGCCAAGATGGCAAGCCAGGGATATCAGCCTGGAAGGTGAACATGAATGACTATAATGTAAACGATATTTTAATTCCACCTTCTATTTTAGGTAAGCAATTTTACAGAAAAATATTCAGAAATTATATTTTTACCAACATTGTTCCAAAATCTTTCAGATGATAGAATGTTGCCAGCGACCATGAACTCCACAGGACTAATTTCAGTTTATGAAGGGACCAACATACGATTAAAATGTGCAGCGAGTGGAAAACCTCAACCTGTCATTCAGTGGTTTAGAACAGATGGTAGTGTCATACCTGTGGGATCTTGGCATGGTAATACAAAACATAACGATCAGCGATATTTAATATATTTTTGTACAAATGCTCATATATTCTCTGCTGTTCTATCTATTCATACTTGTGAAACTTACTGTGTAGTGACTTCTATTGTTGGGCATACATTTAACATCAGCGTAGTGAACAGAGAGCACATGGGAGAGTACACCTGTGTAGCTGACAATGGAGTCCCCCCTCGAGCAGAGAAGAAGTTTAAACTTCAAGTAAAGTGTGAGTATCTCAGTGCAAGCTTATCTAATTGTTTCTTACTGTAATCAAGATAACTTTTCAGTTGCGCCATACATTCGAATACGAAACCAAATAATCCACGTGCGCATTCAGAGCACCGCGACCCTAGAATGTGAAGTCGAAGCATACCCAGACCCCACTCTTTACTGGGAACGTGACGATGGTCGTCGACTGAAAATGTCTGACAAGTATAATATAGTGGTTCCTGATAAGAGAGATATTTATAAGGTAATATAAATAATATTATATCATACGGTAAATAATAAACGTACAATAAATAATATTGTAATGATTTTTCAGCAGAAAATGCGATTGAAAATTATGAGAATAACTTTAGCGGACCACGGCACCTACCATTGCGTTGCCAAGAACGATATTGACATTACCAAGGGCTCGTTTATAGTCACTGGTCAGACATTTATCATGAACTATATTATCAAAGTAGAGAATCAATGAAAAAATTAAATATTTTAAATAATTTCAGATGATATAAAGAACGTAGATAAATTAAAGAGTGGAAAACATGTTGCTTATGGGGATCCAGCACCGCCACACGTTGATTTAGAAGAACTCTGTGCGCCACGCGAGACTTGCGCAGCTTGTCCTGTTCTGAGATGCACTTTTACAGACGTTGCAGAATATTTAAACGTCCAGCCTCTCAGAAGCGTTAACTTTACTGGACTTCCGCCACGATTGGCAGGCAATTAAACTCTATCTTCGGGAGGAGCCCTGAAAACTTTTAATTGATTGTTTTCTCTTGCTTCAATTAATAATAGCACGTACAGAGAGTATATTCGTGAAATTTAAGGCAAAAATTCGAGATAGTTATGTACTATCACCTATTTCTCAACGAAAAAATTAGCACACATTCCTTGAGTATGGAATAAATTACCTTGAATGTTTCAAAAAGAATAGCTTTATGGTTTCTTAAAAAGAAATCACAAACATCACCTTATTTTTATTATTTTACGCTAGGCTTCTCTTTTAAACGTTTCTTGAGTTTGACGAGTTAATTACTCATTAACATCTCCACAGATGGTGTAATAGAAGCTTTGGGAAAGCCAGTTTTGAAAGGCACAATGGATGATCATTATGGAAGTTGGATGCATGACGCATCTTCGAGAATGGATGGTTCCTCCGACAAACTTTGGGTTACCAGGAAGAACGATACTTCTTTCATTTTTGAGTACAAGTCGAAAGATCACTTTAAAAATGGAAGTTCTTATCCCATTGCATTGCCTTATCCGTTTCAGGTGTGTTCTAGTATTTTTAACGATTTATTATCGTTTATAATAATTTATTATTTATTTTCAGGGAAATGGACATATAGTGTACAACAGGTCATTCTTCTACAATCCCATAAATCGGTCTTCCATTTTCCGCTTCAATCTAAACTCGGTTTCTGATCATGTTTGCGATAAAGGGTCTCTACGGTGTGAACTGCACCTTCCAGGATTACTAGTCAACACAAGAAACTATCTCTACACGCCTAATCACAATTTTAATTATGTCGATTTCAACGTCGATGAAAATGGTAATTGTCAATTTTGTAGAACTAGATTTTAACGCACCGAACACAAATCCGAAAGCTGAAAAAAAGGTTCGAATGTGATGTAAACCCAAAAAAAAAATTGTATACATTTGTTAACAGGCTTGTGGATAATATATGGGTTACCATCAAATAACACAGTTGTAGTAAAAATGGATGCTAGTAATATGAATATTCAATATGCATGGAATATTAGTATTGATCACCATAAATTTGGAGAAATGTTTATTGCTGGAGGAGTACTTTATGCTGTTCATAGTGTCACCGAAGAAACCATGAAAATAAGGTATACTACCGTATAAAATAATGTTATTCGTTTTACAATCTATAGCCAAAACAAGCGCGTTGTCTATTTCATAATGGTTTCTTTTTCAGATTGGCTTTCGATCTTTATAAAAATATTACTATACCCGTTCATTTATCGTTCACAAATCCTTACCATAAAACTACGGCCGTTAGTTACAATCACAAAACAAAGGTAAATCTTTTTGTTTAAAAAGAACGAATAAAAATATCTGAATGTTCGATTTCGTTAATTTTCAGGAACTTTACACTTGGAATAAGGGAAATCTGCTGGCCTACCCTATTAAATATCAAGGTTTTGCGAATGTAACAGCAAAAGAAGAATTGAGAAGCATAGAAAGTGGAATTTGAAATTCCAATCGATCCAGTATTAAAAGGTTTACAAAATATATTGTATATACACTTTGAATTTTCATTAATGTATGTACAAAAAAAGAGACAATAAGAGAAAACATCTTTTGGCCTCTTTCAATATACTTTAACTTCATTTTACCCCTAATATTTTTCAGATAATATCAGACATTTTATCAAAATTATTAAACAATAATCTCAAAATCATGCGAAGATATTTTAAAATAAAATAATAACATGTAAAATACTCTCGAAATCATGAGAACATATTTTAAAGCGAAATTCGAACGAACAAAATCGTGGGAAGATATTTTCTAGAAACAATAAAACAATAGGAATATAGAGAAACATAAAATAATACACCACATATGAAGAATAGAAGTAGAGTTTTAAACAAATACTCCATGCAACAGTGTTATTTCTGGCCGATACGGCAGGATGTGACACAGAAATGGTAAGGGAGCTCTAGGTGGCTCTAGAGTCTAAATCCCACAGAAAACTACATGTTGTCCTGCTCCTATACCTCTACCTGTGATATTAAAAGTTTCGAATACATAGAAAATATAGAATAAAATAATATTTCAATGTAAATACATAAAATAAAATAGAAATGATCTAAATGCATATCAGAAGCACCGAATAAGATAGAAAATGATAAATTTTCAAATATATCGAAAATGATCTATTTTAAATATATATATGTATATGTCGAAAAATGCTGAACGTATATACATATATGAAATATTTAAAGGAACAGCTTGTTCAACAGGGAATGGAAAGATGGCGCTCGGTGACACACTTTAATTAAATAAGGAAGAAAGAAGACCGAACAGGTGAGAGAGAAAAAGAGATCCGCTTTGACAAGCATTTGACAAGTGTCCGTTTTGCCTATTTCCATTATAGTTCCTCCGTGGTCGAAAAGGATATTTGTGCGGTGGAATTATCATCTCGATGGAAGTAAACGGTATCGCTTGTTGCTGCAACTACTAAAAAGAACAAAGAGACTTATGAACGAAAAGCTGAGGGACACAGTGGCTGAAAAAATGGTAAGTGCGAAACAGCAAATGAACATCTTGATTCATTCGAATTATGGTGTTGAACCTAACCTCAAAAGAACGAACATTCTTTCACTGCATATTTCGACACGGATCGAAGCGTGTTTTATGTTCCAGCGAAACATTTTTTCGCTTAACTTTCACTTTGAGAACGGCTTTCGTACTTTCACATGGACGTTTCTAACCTCACTTGTTTAATTGGAGTTGAGAAAACTTTTCGTCTGTACGTCTGTTATTGTTTCTTATCTGTTGTCATTGTTAAAAGCCTCCATGATGTGATAAAAGCTTTCTTTCTGCGTCTAAAATATCCAGTTAGATCACGTGAAATTAGCAGATTAGCATAACCTTCTGATATGAACTGACAATTTATAATTTTTACGTGTATTATTGTAACCGAAATGGTTTGCAACATTGACATTAAATTGTATCGTAATTTCTCGGAATTGCGATTAGCTTTCTCAATGAGTTATGATTACGAAGTAATTCCAATCTTTTATTTAATTCAATTTCAATGTATTTCGTAATTGCTATTCAAGTACAACTACAAAGCACAATGCAGTTTAACTATAATTACATTATATTTGATTTCAATTACAGTAAATTTAAATGGCATTCGATTGCGATTATAAACAAGTACATTTATGGTGGATTTCAATTATACTGTGTTTTAATTCGATTCAATTTTAATTACGTTGTCTCTCGATTATATTATTCTTCAAATTCAAATATTATTCTTCATTATTCAAATATATTTGATTCTGATTAGATTTGTTTTCAGTCACACACAATTGCAATTACATTGTAATTATGTGGTAATGAAATTGTTATGTAATTGAAACACAATGTAAATTGTAAATCATTTTGGACATGTTGTATTCAGTGATTAAATGAAAATGTGAATTTCTACTAATAGAGATGTACATGTATTGAATATCGTCTTATTATAAAAATTTAATGTAATTTTATAGAACTATATCAAATTAATATAGAATGTTACAAAATGAATTTTCATGAAGAGATTACGTTTTAATGCTACAGGCAGCAATTATGAATTATTCATTAGCATAATCCAATATGAAGTATGTACAGACTAAGAACATGGTAATCTCTTCTAGAGCAGTACAGTTCCACTATGGTTGGACGTAAAACAGTCAAAGGTGATCGTAAGATGCTCTGTAAATTGTATTTACCATCTATAAAGGAGTTAAATTAAGCATTTTTTTCTATACAGTAGAATTTCATTTATCTGAACTAGATGGGAGACAAGAGTGTTCAAGTAACAATGTAGTTCGGATAATAAGAGCACATAGATTATCCCTTCTTCTACAGTTATTTTATGCACAATAGGAGTGTAACTATTTTTTATTCCCAAACATAATATTTTAATTGTTTGTCTATTTCTTAAATAAAATCGTAAATCGGCCATTTGACGTCATTGGTTCCACTAAGTGGAGTTCAGATAGTCGGAGTTTTATCATAGTGATATTGTGTATTGATTATTTTCATCATATTAAATCATACTCCACAGGTTGCGATGCCATGGAGAAGTTTCCACTGAAAGGCACAAATCTGTTGAGCAATACATTGCCGCAAAATTATCAAAACACGTTAACAACATACCAATCACTTGATACGAAGGTAAGTTACCCTGAAATCATTTGAATAGAGAGATGAGAAAGTGAGAATTAGTAAAAGATTTCTGTTTCTACGGTAACAGGTAGAGAACTCAGATGATGTGCATTTTGTAGAGGATGTGCGATCGCGGAATCGAACTGCTGGACGCGAGAATAATCTGAGCAGCGACGACGACATGCTGGAAGTCAACAACGTGAACGCTCAGGAAGACAATACTGTTTTCTCAGACAATTGTATTCGAATTGACGATGCTTCCTCTCACAGTGAGTGACTTCTTTCGAGATTGTGTCGGATAACTCCTAACGTAAGTGTTACTCCCATTGAATCTTTAATCTTCATCGTTTCAGTTTCAGTGGATTCCGATGATATCCCTGGAATTGGCCAATATGATGATTTTCACACAATCGACTGGCAAAGAGATATTGCCAGAGATAGAATGCGACACCGATACATTGTCAAGAAAAAGCACGATTCCATTTGGGGTTTAATCAAGGGTGCTCATGATGCGTGGTCAGGATGGCTGTGTGTTTTATTGGTCGGCCTCTTTACAGGAGTTGCAGCAGGTATCATAGATATTGGTGCCTCCTGGATGACCGACCTAAAGTTTGGTATATGTCCTCAAGCTTTTTGGTTGAACAAAGAACAATGTTGTTGGAGTTACAACGAGACAACTTTTGATGGTGGCAACTGCTCTCAGGTATGTTTTAAAGAATAGTAAAGCATGTAATGGATAAGGTAGATAGGAATAGAAGAAAGGGGGTGAAAGAAGGAGAGTGAATGTATAGAATTCTTAGGTTAATAAAGATTATTATACTTCTTTCTTTTTTTTTTTGTTTTCTCTTGTTTCTAATGGTTGATTATTTTATGTTTGTTCCAGTGGCTGGCATGGCCAGAAGTATTTAGCCAGTCGAAAGATGGTGCAGGCCCTTACATGATTTCGTACATGTTCTACATAGCTTGGGCTCTTTTGTTTGCTTCCTTGTCTGCATCATTAGTAAGAATGTTCGCTCCATACGCCTGTGGCTCTGGTATTCCTGAAGTATGTATGGACACAAAAAAAGTTGCTGTCCAACAATTCTTTTGCGTTTTGAGAACCGATAGGTAATTCTTATAAGCAGTCCGCGGTTTTTAAATTGCCAAATAACAATTATTAAATAGAGAAACATTGTAACTATAGGAATCTACTGGTTATCAAAACGTGAGAAGCTTACGATATATGGGACAGTGAAAACTATAGGATAGAATCGTTCATGAATAATAACTCTGCGTTGTTTATATTATAGATAAAAACTATTCTAAGTGGATTCATTATTCGTGGATATTTAGGAAAATGGACATTGATAATCAAGTCGGTGGGTCTGATCTTATCAGTCTCTGCAGGTTTGAATTTAGGCAAGGAAGGTCCGATGGTCCACATAGCCTGTTGCATAGGAAACATATTCTCCTATCTATTTCCAAAATATGGTAGGAACGAAGCTAAAAAGAGAGAGATCTTGTCAGCAGCAGCTGCTGCTGGAGTTTCAGTTGCTTTCGGTGCTCCAATCGGAGGCGTTCTCTTCAGTCTTGAAGAAGTAAGAATCTGAAAAAGCAAACCAATTCTCTAAAGAAGAGACTTTTAATCCGTTCATTATTATAATGGTTGATATGTATGAAATGTCCAATTTTTAGAAATACTATTATCTAGACATACTATTATAGTCTAAACCAAAAACTAAAAAAAACGCTCTTCCTTCGAGAAATGAACTATAATTATATATTAATTTTCCAGGTGAGCTACTATTTTCCGCTGAAAACATTGTGGCGCTCATTCTTCTGCGCTTTAATAGCTGCTTTCATTCTGCGATCGATAAACCCATTTGGCAACGAGCATTCGGTGCTCTTTTACGTTGAATACAACAAGCCCTGGATATTCTTCGAGCTGATACCCTTTGTCATGCTGGGTATAATCGGGGTAAGCTTTTGTTCCAAAATCATCGTCATATACAATAGACACTTTAATATTTCTCTTCTGTTTCCTAGGGGGTGATCGCCACTTTGTTTATCAAGGCAAACTTGTTCTGGTGCCGGTACCGTAAGACGTCGAAGCTGGGACAGTACCCGGTCACCGAGGTTCTTATTGTGACAGTGGCAACGGCGGTGATTGGTTATCCAAATCCGTATACTAGAATGAGTACAAGTCAACTTATTTATCTGTTGTTCAGTCAGTGTGGGGTTTCAAACGCTGACATTTTATGGTTCGTAACATTCAATGGTCCATCAATTATACTTACAGGTTTTTAATCCTTGTCTGTCCCTCAATTTCGCAACCAAACGTGTCCCCTCGTGTGTCAAATTGACAGAATGGTCAAACGTCAGTTGAAACGAAACAATAAATAATTAACTTTGCTAATTATTTCATTCAGATTAAAGTAATAAATATCTACGGTGTTGATGTGTGGAATAGTAATCTGAAATTTCGTTTTGTTATCATTTGGAAGTCAAAGCTGTGCAAATATGTTGCTTGCATAAAATAATTCTGTGGGTTTTGGTCTAACGAAGTGGTTTCTTTTTTATTCAGCGACTATAATAGAAACTTCACCGCAGTAAAATCGGCGATAGAAATAGCGGCAGCTGGGCCCGGTGTCTACAAGGCAATATGGTTGCTAGTATTAGCATTAATCCTGAAACTCGTCATGACGATATTTACGTTCGGCATGAAAGTACCTTGCGGATTGTTCATCCCGTCGCTTTGCCTGGGAGCCATAATGGGCCGCATAGTTGGCATAGGCATGGAGCAACTTGCCTATAATTATCCACACATATGGATGTTCAGTGAAGAATGTTCCACAGGCGTGGACTGCATAACACCAGGGTTATATGCAATGGTGGGAGCCGCTGCTGTCCTTGGTGGTGTCACCAGGATGACAGTATCCTTGGTGGTGATTATGTTTGAATTAACTGGGGGTGTCAGGTATATCGTGCCCCTAATGGCTGCAGCCATGGCCAGCAAATGGGTCGGCGATGCCCTTGGGAAGCAGGGCATCTACGACGCGCACATTGACCTAAACGGGTACCCGTTCCTCGACAGCAAGGACGAATTTCAACACACCACTCTCGCTGCCGACGTCATGCAACCTAAGTAAATGATTTTCTAAGTACCAAGTACACATCCGCCTTAGGAATTTTATAATTTTTCAATACCTTATTGTATTGCTAAATTTGTTTAGACGAAACGAAGCCCTCCATGTACTAACACAGGATTCAATGACGGTCGAGGATGTTGAGAATTTGTTGAAGGAAACGGAACACAACGGTTTCCCCGTGATCGTGTCCAAAGAGTCCCAGTATCTCGTTGGTTTTGTGTCGCGTAGAGATTTGAATCTTGCAATAGCAAATGCGAAACGCATGACGGAAGAGATTACTGGACAGTCGTTAGTCTTGTTCACCAATGGAAACAACATCCAGAACCACTCCCCACCGCCTCTGAAGTTGAAGAAGATCCTTGACATGGCTCCGATTACTATTACAGACCAGACACCCATGGAAACTCTTGTTGATATGTTTAGAAAATTAGGGTTGAGGCAGACGCTTGTCACGCATAATGGGTGCGTATTGATAACACTTTATTTCACTGCATAGCAATTCAGTTACATAGTAATTTAATTACAAACTACTATCATCACATAATAATTTAATTAATATTACGACGTAATTGAATTCCATAATTCAAGCATTTCAATTAATTCAATTCTTGTTACCTGTAATCACGAGTGTAACTGAATTACATATTTAAAAGTTTTCAATCAATTCAACTGTTAATCGCTGTAATAACGAGCACAAGTTAATTACGATACAGCTCAAACACAATATATAATACAAGTACTGTTGCAGCCGACTGTTGGGAGTCATCACGAAGAAGGACGTGCTGAGACACGTGAAGCAGCTCGACAACGAAGATCCTAATTCCGTATTGTTCAACTGAGATGTATATAAAACTTTATAAGAGAGAACGGCAAGAAGTGTTTTATAATGTAGCAGGAACCCGAAAGAAAACCACAAGGAATTGCGTTCAACTGAATTCGACTTTTTAATTCTAAAGGGAATGAAACTCTAATGTTCTTTGCAATTTCAAAGATTAATATATTTTTACAGTTTAATAATTGAGAATACTGCTAACGAGTGGGTGTAACAAAATCTAGAAAATCTTTTAAAAAAAAGATGGTTGAAGCATTTTTGAAATATTTTTGAACCTCGAGAATGTAGATCGAGTTAGCAAATTCAATTTACAATTTACGTACCAAGAATTCCAGGATACTTCGTAAATTATTTCGGACGTGCTACATCATATAAAATGCTTCGGAGTTCCGATAGGTATTCCTACATGAAGTATGGAGACATGTACATCACATGCGTCAGTGTAAGCGTGATCGACTTCTTAATTTTTTAAACAAACTGCTGATTTTAAAGTGACTAGAATTAACCGAACAGTTGCAATCAAGATAGAAAGAAAGCCTCAGATTTTAGTTGATTTCTTTTGAATCAACTTTTGAATAATTGAAAGAAAGCTACGGAGGGGTGGGCGCGGACTTTCACAGCTGTAATAGAGTATTCTGATTGACGCAGGGTGCAACAGAAATTTTAGAAAGTATAATAGAGTAATCGTTGATTAGATCGATTTTTCTTATCTTCAAATGCGAACCAAAAATGAATTTCCGATCGACACTGTCGATTTTCGGTATAAATATGTATATATACAGATACAGTATGCGAGCACGTATGCCATTAGCATGAGCATATGGGTGTTATGAGTACTGACGTTACTATGCATCTTTATATGGATATGTACCAATGTTAAACTACTAATGTAAAAATAAATACATTGTTTACACTACAATCTTTTAGTACAACCGCTCGATTATGATGATAGAATTATGGATTTTTCGTGCGAGACAACGTTTACATAAATTAGAAGATTCTTATTTTATCTGAAATTGGATTCTGTTAAGACGAAATGTTTAATCGATGAAAGGAATTCTTGAAAAGTGAGAGTTTGCATGAAAATCTCCTGTCTAATGACGCTGGTGAGGATAGTACTGTCCTATGTCATATTTGCTATTATTTAGTATTTTAATTTAATTGTAATATCAAAGCAATTTGTATTTTAGATTATACCAAATGATGTTTAATATATGTATAATAATTCTTTGTTATTTTGAATAATATGAGCGATTTACATTCTTCACAATAGTATTTACAATGTATGTAACAGGGAATTTTTATAGTGGAGAGATATTTATAAACTTTATTTATCAAAAATCAAAATAGTCTAACGTTTTATTTCTGTGGATCAGAAAAAACAGTTTAGCAAATAATTATGAAATCTGCATGTTGTATAAATTTTCTACATATACATATATACATATACATATATTTCTGCATATATGTAGTATATAATATAGTAAATGCCGTAATTACAGTAATAAACAAAATAAATTACTAATCAAACGATATATGTTTTAAAATATGTTACTTTTAATCATATTAGTGTAATTTACCTTTTAACGATTTCATTATTAATATTTAATATATGTGCATAGAAATTCATTCGTCCGTGCGAAATTCGAATTCAAAATTCCCGCGTGCACCACCTCGTAGCAGTGATGACATACGGGGCGCTTTTCTCAGGCATGCGCGACGATTCTAGCCTCAGTCAAGTACGAAGATCGGATATTTTGGCCGCCCCGCTAATTTTGCAAAATTTATTATGATTTAATTTTGAAAAATGAATCTCGCAGCTCGCTCTTTTTTTCGCGCCTCGTGTCGTAACGGTCGTAATGGACTCCGCTAGACGTTCCCGCTAATAATAGTCCCCTACTATTTTCCGTCCAATAATTCCCCACAAAACTTCGGACATAAATACGTTCCTGCCGAAACTCGCGCGTGCGCGAAAAAAGCGCCCCGTATCTCATCACTGCCTCGTAGGCAATCTGCCCGACACCGCTGCGTTTGGCAACTTTTCCTTTAATTAAGGTATTTATTTTTTACATTTTAACTTTCCACCATGGTAACCAAAAGTCTCACATTACTCGTTAAACTTATCATTCATATAGACCTTTAGTTACCGAAATAATTACTTGTATTTCCATTGTATCCTGACAAAGTAATGTGATATTTTCTGTTCGTTACTATTCCGAGTAGTACAATTTAAAAAATGAAGAAGGTGAAGATTGTGTAACAAATACAACATGAATTACTTTGTATATGTATAATCAGAAAGAAATATTTTTCTAATAACCTTCAGTGAAAATTTAATTTGAATATTCTGTCAACAGTTACATTAAAACACCACTTGGCATGAAATGTACTCCTACGCCACTGCCGTGTGGTTCGACCCAGCTCCCTTTTTCTTTGCCATGACGTTTTGACTTTCTGCCGATTTAATTTTACGAGATATTTAAAAGGTGGTTTAAGGAGAGATGTAGTGAGACGTTTTGGATTGCTATAGTGGAGAAGTAAAGTGGGAATTTGTATAAAATATTCACATATTTCCCGTAATCAAGGCTAGAAGCAGAGAGGAAATTTCCTGTCTGCTAGAAGTGCAAACCGCATCGGTGGTGTCGTTTGGTTACGTACAGCGGGAAATTTGAATTCAAATTCTTTGCGAATGTATTTTTATTTAACAGATATTTTACAATTTTCAATTCTATTAAACTCAATTTCTTTTAATATGAATGTATTTCATATTTGTATATTTTATGAAATCAAACTTTCATTTGATACAAATATATTTCTATTTATATATTATATATTATTATTATATATTATATTATATATAATATTATATTAAAATGTACACGATTATTTCAGTGTAATAGTATTATTCGCTTATACTGTTTCTGTTCAGAGCAGAGATTTAGAAGGTATATAGGTTTTATAAATGTTTGTTAAATTAGTTGCAAAACTAGTTTCTCTCTAAATACGACAAAAGATATTATTCCATAAAAGTTATAAATTCATCGTTGAAACACATGTGTGAGACACTGACGTGTATTCGTTGAACAATAGCAAAATTATTGTAGATTCTTCACAAATTAATTTACATTTCAGGTAAAAACATAAAAAAATATGCGTCAAAATGATAAAGTGCAACATCATTGAATATCGTAGGAAATCTTAACGATTAACTCTACAATGGGCAATGTCGGGTCTATTTTGACCCAGAGTGTTTCTATGGAATCGAGAAGTGAGAAGTGGTTTGAAAAATATATGAAAACAATTCAATGTCCGAGGATTCGAAGGAGCGTAGCCACGGCTAGCATAAAATCGTGAAAAGCATTAGTCTGGCGATGGTGACCGTAAGGGAGTAAAACGATAAACGAGAAATGCTACAAGAAAATATTGCAAATAACGGTAGAATATAAAACACCGTGGCGCCGCAGCTCGCTAGATCGGCAAGGCCGTGCAAGCGATTAAGCGTCCGCCTCGTCACCTGCAGGGGTCGGGCTCGGTGGTGGGGGTTAGCGCTAAGGGTGGCCGAAGAACGTCCGTGTCGGTCCGCTTAGTTTCGCGGCAGCGATAACCCGTGACGCGCGTGTGCACGTTACCGCTCGTATCTGGCAACCCTAAAACAAGAAAGTCTGCGTTCGATACGCGCGCGCGCGCGAGGTGAAAAGCGAAGAGCGAATCGACTCGGCTCCCATACGCGTCGTCACAGTTCTCGTCCGGAGAGTGGCCCGTGATTTCGCACCCTCGACGAGAGCCACCGCCGAGAGCGCGAGACGATTTATCGAGCTATATGACTCGCGAGAAAGAGAGAGGGGTTGCAGACCGCCGCGGGGCTGTCTCTCCTTCTCCCGGCCCCGCTACGTGCCACTTTCTCCCCCGCGTCTCCGCTCGGACACGCTCGCGCGCTCCCCCTTTGTACTCGTCACTGTGTCAGCCCGCCCGCACCCCTCCCCGCGGCTGTATTCATCGGCACGACGACGTTGTCATCTCATCGTCCGAGTAGTATCGGGCACACGTTTCGCCCAGCGGTCCTCGGCTAGAACAGGTGGTGTCCCCGTGTGTGCGTGAGTGTGTGGATGTGTGTGACCGAGGCTCGCGAGTGTCGGAACCAAGAGTGACCCAGCGCTGAGGCAGCCCAAGAGGAATATTCCCTGTGCAAGAAACCAACCCCGTTTCAAAACCTTCTGCTAGCCCCCCCCCCCCCTCCGCCCGGCCGTCTACTCCGTGCCAGTAGTGCACGATGCGAATCGCCGTAGGATCGCGTGTCGCCGAAACAACGCAGGAGTCGTCGCAGGACAGGCCGGACTAGGCCCCTAGCGATCCACCATCGTCTCGACTTCGGAGGCGGAACGCGCGTCGCGTCGCAGCGGCGTCATCGACGAGAAAAGCCGAGAGAGCCTATATACCGTGGCCGCGCGACACACATTCGGCGCGCTCAGTCGATAGCTCGGAACACCGCATCATCCCGCTCTTCGAAATTTCGAGGGAGCCCTCGGGAGGCGGCAAGAACCAGGATACACGAGATGTTGGGGCCGAGGCGATCGTCCCCGGGGCTCCGTTTGAGGCCGGGGGAGCAGCAGGTGGAGGACGCAGGCCCCCTGGGGCCAGTCGCGTGAGGCCCGCTGATGCTCGGGCTGCAGACTTCGATGAGCCGAGGACCCACAGATCCCAATGATACCTTCGCAAGGAGGCGGCCGCGAGGGATGCTCTCCGGGCGACGGCTCCGAGGACAATGGCTTCGCTAATCGGCCTCGAGTGGCGGGCCTGTACGCGAGCCGCCTCTCCAGAGAAGAGCAGCTCGTTCACAGGGGCGCTCGATTGTCCCGCGACGTCGGCAGTCAGCGGAGCTTGAACCTGCCGGCGGCACCCGTTGCCGAAGAGTTCGAGTTATCCGACCGACAGCGTATCGGCCTCTCGCGAACGCCCCAGCCGACGAGGAGGGGCGAGCATGTTGGGGCCAGGTACGAGCTCTCCAGACGGGACGGGCCTCAGAGAGCTAGGGACCAGTGGAGCGAGCAGTTCATTCCTGGCGAGAGGCAACCGTGGGACACCGAAGCGCCGACGTCGAGCGGCAGGAAGGCGTCCGCCTCGATCCTCATCTCGCCGGCTAGCGAGACCGGTACCGCTCAAGATGGCGATAAGGCCTCGCCGCCGGGGTTTACGGGCCTCAGTCCCCCCGAGTACCCGGGTCACGAAACCGACGGTTGCGAAACACCCTCTCCCATCTTTGCCAGTTACCCGTTGGCTTCCTACGCAGAGGAGACTCGCCGTGGATTCGCTAATCACGACGAGGGCCGACCAACCGAAGGGAGGGGAGTGGCGACAGCGGCCGACGCTAGACGCGCTCCCCCCTCCAGGGACTCGACGGACCCCGACGCAGTCGTGGAGAGGGGGGAGACCGCCAGAGCCAGGGACGTTGCGAGACTTAGACCCCCACTGACCGCTGTGGCCGGTACTTCGGCCGATTCCGGCACCGGTGACTCGGGTAGCGCCGAGATTCAAGTCGACCCGCTTGGAACGCCACGTGCTAACGTTAACGGGGACGTACCCGACCCCGGTAGGGAATCTGGGAACGACAATGGCAGCAGAAGCGTCAAAACACCGACCGGAGGGAAGCAGACTGTCAAGTTGTTCACCAAGGAGAGTCTGGACAGGTTGGAGAACAGGACTGTGCAGCTTGTAAGGGACTATGGGTTTCAACCAAAGAGGCGGATGTCCGTTGAAGACGGCGCGGTGCTTCCACACAAATACGAACCGTTTCCCACCGACCTCTACGGCAGGCCGCTCGAGGAGATCGACAACTTTATATATGACGAGGTACGTCCTGGCTTTTTTAATCGATGCCCGGTTCACCGGCTTGATCTCGCTCACACCGAAATAGGTGGCCTGAATCCGATACTCTATTCGGATCGCTTGCAAGCATAATGACGCGGCTATTATTGAGATTTTCGGATTCTTCGGGGAGGGGGGATGATGGCTTGTGTCCGGGGGGTGAGTAATCCTTTCTTTGTTGTGGCAGAGGGACTGGAAGGTTTGGTCATTTCGAATTGTAGCGTTAGGTTAGCGTTGAATAATCAGACCCTTTTTACAGTCTAGTTTATTTTAAACTGTTTCGCGCAAGAGCGTTATTTTTATCTGTTTAAAGTGAAGCTTATTTTTATCTCTTCGAGTATGGATAATTTTTAACTGTTTAAACAAAAATTTTACCGAGAATTAAACATTTGTTACGGCATCGAACAAAGTCTAATCAAATTTGATTCACAACCGATATACTGGAAGAAAAAATTACTGTTTCATAATCTTTTTAAATAACAATTGAATGTAAAGGAAATCAATCCCCAAACGTATACGGTAAACATTTTTAGCCAAAATCTAGATACTGATCGTAACAGCAAACCTCGTGAATTTCTTCTAAAAGCAAACATTTCTGAAATAATGTTTATTAAAAAATTAATAGGTTTGTGATAATTGATACATTTGTTATAATTAATGTATAATTTGTATATATATTTGTCCCTATTATGGATGAAGATCCATTTGGTTAAACTTCAAGAAATACATATTTTCAGAATTTATCTAATTGTAACCAAAAAAAATTGATTCGAAAAGTCTAATAATGAAAATTGATAATAAATTGATAATACGTTCGTCAAAAGAATTGGTTCAAAAATTAATAAAATCTTTGATATTTTAATTATCTTAAATGTGATAAGTATATGTTGATATTGTGCCGGCTATACATACTTGCCTTTAGATACATAACAAAGTAATTTGGGTTTACGCTAGATATTATTAGAATTAGATTGTTTCAGCAATTTCACTTTTTTTTTAACCCGAATTGAAGTTAGGATGTATTTAATGGAAGAAACTGCTGCAATATAATGTATTGGCACAGTTAATGGTTCCGTGTAACATTGTGGCCGTGGCTCACGGAATATTCGGTATTTGTAATCTTAGTATTGATCCATACATTATGAATGTCTGGCGTTTTTATTTGAAGGAAATTAACCAATTGTGCCAACACTGGCCGAGTATGAAGTACAAGGCACGTCGTTAAATGGAATTTCGTTGTCCTGAGCGATGAAAGAATTTTTATAATACGAAAACACACCATAAATTTTCGTGTGAATTTTTATCAAAATTTCAGACAACAAACAATTGAAAATTAAAATCTACACAAAGTTGATGTAAAAAATTAAAATTATATATACAGTAGATGCTTACTAAAACACAAACATTCAAACAATATTGCAACGCACCATTGAATATAAAACAGTTCAGAATTACAATCAAAGTTAATTTGAAAATAAACATAATACACAATATGTTTTCATTAACAATCATTTTTTCTTTATTGGATTTCCGAGAGTTGTATAATAAATAAATAATTGAATGGATATCTGGAAGCACGGCCTGTGTGTCATTTTCAATTGATTTTTATTATTGCAATTCACGTTTGCCTTCAAAATTGGGATCCTATAAAATTGGAAGAACCTCATGTGGGCCCTTCTTCCAGACATCCAATCAACTATGAAATTAGTTTGCAATATATACGCTTCGAATAAATTGTTGAATCTTTTGTAACGCGTATTCTGTGTTATTTGTTTTTCGGTCTGACTTTGCCGTGGGTAAAATATAGTTTGGCTCTTGGCGAACACACTGTGGGAGTTTTTTCAGTCAATTTTCCGAGTCTCGACGTTGTTTTCAAGCACAGCAGAGGGGAAAGGTATTTCTAGACGGGGAAGAGGAAAACTCTTCGTCCGGTTCGATGACGCGAGTAACGCGAATTTCTTGCGGTCGCGTGAACCAGAGAATTTCTATATGTTCTGACAGAAAAAAACGGTGTTTTCACTTCTAATTGCCGAAACCCGATAACCGAGTCGCGCCCCTGAACCCTCGGGCACACCGCAATTCGAACGATTGCATTTTCACTAATGTCTTCTCTCAAGTCTTTCACCGCTGTCGCCCGATGTCTGATCCATCACGCGACTATACTACTTGCTGCTCGCGCACACCTTCACGCGCACATTCGGGAATTTTTTATGCAAAAACCAGTTGGACCTTGTGGACAATTCTTGACTACTATTGTAGGGCATATATTCGACAAACTCTAGTAATTTTTTCACCTTGAAATAGTGAATTTTATAGGGGATACGATTGTAGGAAATATTATTTTCGTCACACCACTGTCGTGGTCATTGTTGAAACATTGGAATTTTTTAACTTTATAATTATTTTTAGTGGCTTTTGCGAAGCATATATTCGACCAACATTAATCAATTTTCCATATGGAAATTGTGAAATTCATGGCAGATTGTAGAAAATGTCATTTTAGTAACCAGTGTTGGTCACTGTTGGCACATTGGAATTTTCCAAGCAGAAACATGTTAACTTTTTATAATAGTTGTTGGCATACTTTGTAGAACACATATGTAAAAAAAACATCAATCGGTTTTTTTAAAATTTGGATATACTAGAATTTGAAAGTATGAGAATATTTTCTGTATAAATGCACAGACATTTTCATAATTGTTATTGATACAGTGTTGCAAGCTTTAAAAATTCTTATTAGGAAAAGAACTGTTTTTTATTCCTATTGGAAACCTATAAAATATTAAAGAATGATCATTGCTTCAATATACCTAAACTTTCACATATTAAATTACATTATAAAGTTATGTATATATGATTTTATAGATTCTTTGGATGGACGAATTATTTTCAAAGTTCGCTTATTAGATTATTGATGGCAGCTATTAAGTTAGCCGAATATGATGCAACGGCTATCTATACACACTGAAGAATAATCGAAGGGTAACTTTTTCGTTTCGAAGCAACGGTTCGAGAGTCAAACAAAAATGGAAACTTGATTCATTAACCCACGCTCGACAGCCGATGTTTTATTGCGTCTGGTGCATTTGCATTCGCCGTAAATGCACAAAATCCGCGGCTTCTGTTACAGACATGTTCCCGCGCCAATACTTTCGCGGTCAGCAATATTAGGCCGTGTGCCGGAGCCTGACAACCATGTCCGATAATCGGGATCTAAAATGGCCGCTGAAATTGGCACAGAAATAAGACGGGTTTGTTTTAAAATATTGCCCGATAAATTACACTCTTCGATTCTAAGGAACTGTTAAATTGCGGGGGCCTTCGAAAGCCCATAGATCTTCGCACACCAATCTTATCTCCGTTTCATCTCGCTACTCTGCAAATCGTTTAGAAATATAACAATCATAACAATATGGCTGTATAGAAATAGTACTACGTAACAATACTACTATAGTATTAAATGTTACTATACACAACAATATTAGTATATAGCAATATGACTGCGGATATTTATTGAAAATAAATTATTTAAATAAAATGAATGGTTAATATACTACGTTTTTAAGGCGAACTAAAAAGTATAAAATAATTTTTCCTAGCCCCGTATGGATAGTCCTGAAAATTTGTGATTGTGAATTTTGGATAGCTATGAAAATACTTGTAAGATTTGAAACGAAAAACTTGGATCACAACGCATGCAATGGATCACAACGTATTACTATTGCACATCCACTGGATTCGGGAAAGTCTAGAGAATCTTTTGCTGCAAAGAACAATACAATATCTTATATAATAACATGACAATATTTGTTCAAAGTCGGAAAATACGTCTTTTTTCAAATTCAAATTTCTCAAAAACTATGAAACATGAAAAAAGTTGAAATTTGTGGGTCAGTGTAATTGATGCATGAATAGTTCACCTAAGTCACTAACAATTTTATTGCACTGCAAATGATATAAACTGTTGTGTGAGTTTTCTCAACGACAGCTACTCTCTACACTTCTTACTATTATTTTGCATCCTACGTTTTTCGTTTTAAATCTTTGAAGTATTTCCATAGCTATTCAAAATTCGCAATCACAAATTTTCAGGATTATCTATACGGGGTTTAGGAAAAATTATTTTATACTTTTTAGACCGCCTTAAAAACGTGATATATTAAAAAAAATTTATTTAAATAATTATTTTCTGCTTTTTAGACGAACAAACAGGCAAGAAATCGAGTTAATATTGCATTGTCATCCAGTTCTGAGCTATGTTTAAAGTTTCAAGTCTGTAGCTCATCGGGGAGTTAGTTTAAAATCAATTTCAAAATTTCTACCGAACAGACAGACGGACAAACGTGGTAATAAAATAGTGTCAATTGCAAGAATACAGAAATGAATGTTTTTCATTAACCGTTTGCACTGTGTTTATTTTTATGGTTACGATTGATTACAAATTCTTCGTCGTTTATAATTTCTTACAAGAAGAATATAGGAAGAGTGATTCTATATAGAAAAAGTTTGACGAAAGTGTTAAATAAAATTTCTTTATGCGAGGCTTTGCTTTCGAGAAAATCAGATTTGAAAATGCGGCGAACGCGCTTGCTATTGAGCAGGAATTGTCCGATGCGTCTGTTCGTGACGCACCGGTTCTACTTTGTACAAATGCTAAAGCATGCGAACTCGATGCATCTTCAAAATCGATTTTCTCGAAAACAAACCGTCATATGATAGAATTTCATTATTCGTTTTTGAATGAAATTTTCGAGATTAATAAGTAGACTGCGGATCTTTATGCGAAATAACAATTTTGTAACGTAAAAAATTCTTTCATCCTTTAATAATTTCACTATGTTGGAAACAGTAAATTCATGTTTCTAGATTCTCTTAATCTTTATCCTTTTTCAAATTGTACCTATCCATTTTATATCCAATTATATACTTAATTTTTATATGAAAATTCAATATTAACCTCAAATAATATTAAATTTTTTTTTAAAATAATCAGTATATAATTTTTTATATGAAAATTCAATATTAACTTCAAATAATATTAAATTTCTTTGTAAAACGATGTTTACAGTCTATTATCTCGAAAACAAAGGGTTGCCTCGCGTTTTATTATTCGTTGTCAACGTTATTTTTTACGTAGACACCGCGCACGATAGTTCATGGCTGTATCTGTGAAACGTTGAGTCATCGTTGAGCAGTTTTAATGTTAAAAGACGATGAATGCCACGAAAATAGACTTTTGTTTTTCTTTTCTTTCTGTTTTAAAGAAAAATTTCGGGAACGATGCGATGGCCACCGGTGGGTCAATCTACCAACGAGGCTTTTTATTAATCATTAATCGCGGCCTTGACACGGAGCGGCAAGCGTCATCGTGCGGATTTTTTGTTTGGTTTAACGGCAAGGCTGATAAATGAACCTTAATCTCGCAAATAATTTTCGACGGTCGCCACACCGTGTCTTGAATTCAAACAAAAATTTATTTTATAGAAATTTTCGGAATTTAAATAATTTAATATAATTAAATTTAAGCCAGATTTTTCCAAATTTAGAGCTCGTATGATGTACGGAAATTAAAGTTTATATTCATTCCGAATACAAAATCTTCATACTGAAAACTTGGTAATTAGTCATTTATGAAATTTTCAATTTAATTTAATGTAAAAGCAGTTTTAACCAATTCCATTTTATGAATACGGACTCTTCATATGTGACGTATAATACGTGTTTCTTTGTTTTTAATTATCAAATTAGTGAGATTGGAGCGGGCGTTGTGTGCGTGTGCGTGTGTGAACGAAGTAATTAACAAATTCAAATGGAACGAAAATGTTGCATAATTTAAATCACTTCGTCGATACGAAAGTAAATATACAACAGCTGAGGTTGCTTTTGCAACCGTCTATGCAAGAATTTTAATCGTGCGAACATTGTTTCTTACATCACATTTTGTAACTAATTCAATCATATTTATGACTATACATATAACATTGTAAATATATCATTACAAAATGATACATACAATCACATTACATATTTCATATATTACTATTATAAACATGAGTGTACCGGAAACATATTAAAATTATTCACAAAACAAGCATATATACATACGATCAATATCTATAATATTATATAGTCGATGAAAAATTCATAATTTCAATTGTAAATTTCAAAAATTGTTCAGAAGATGACTAAAAAAATTCGTTAATATATTTAAAATATTAATGAATTAATGCGAATCACTTTATAATAAAATTCTTTTACTAATTATTATTTAAACAGTTGCATAGGAATTGGTATTCCTGTTAGATTTTTACAATTAAAATGTAATGCTTTTACAATTAATCTAACGAAACGATACGAAACTTTTGAATGAATTATTATAGTATGTACTTAGTTGTTAATTGTACATTAAGATATCCGCTGCGTACGAAATATTTTCATGGAAATTTCACGACGGAAAACGCGGTTAATTCGGAACGATTTTTCTTGCGCGCCCGCGAAATTTCTTTGTTTTCGTCACGTGACCAACTAAACACGCTCTAAATGCTTTTCGAGGGGACTAATAGCGGCCCGATGGTTCTTTTTCTCTCTGTTCCAGACGTTTTGCGTGGTCTCGAAGAGATTTCGTAAGAACTACATCCATAGGTTCACAGCGACGAACAGTTGGTTCATATTCTCACCGTGGAATCCTATAAGACGGTATTGTATCTTCCTAAGTACGAATCAGTACTTCGATTACATGGTCATGGCTACGATAATATTAAATTGTGCCTTCCTCGCCATGACGGAAACCATCGAGGAAGCAGAGTAAGCTCAATTAACAGTTCGACTTAATTAGACAGCCCCATCGCCCACGAGCATCCGGAAACTTGGCCATTTTTCACAGGAAAAAGTCCTAGCTGGGCAACAATTTAGAGAATCGTTTGAAAAATAATAGAATCACATTCCTCAACCTCCATTTGAACAAGGAAAAATATTTGTTAGGTAGTCGATAGTTTTCTCGAATTTCCGAGAGCTTCGTATCGTTTAAAATAAAAAAATAAAAAACAGTATTTGGCCATCTAAGATGATTATAAAAAGTGTTATTCTTAGAAATTAATTTTGATTTCGTTGTATTCAAAAAAAATACGCTTTATTAGGATTTTCAGAATGTAAGCAATTAGCAATTTCTTCGAATATCCGTTTTATTAATGAAATGATTTCGATTAAATGACAGAGCCAAAAGTTTGATTACTAATTTAGTTTAATCTTTTTCATTAATCTGGTAGCGAATTTGTAGATCCAAGCTGATTCTCCGCTATCAGAACA
This sequence comes from Lasioglossum zephyrum, assembly GCA_028455615.1. Classification (NCBI taxonomy): domain Eukaryota; kingdom Metazoa; phylum Arthropoda; class Insecta; order Hymenoptera; family Halictidae; genus Lasioglossum; species Lasioglossum zephyrum. The sequence goes on along the minus strand of CM052325.1, from coordinate 5,200,144 downwards.
TTATCACGCGGTTCGTTATCGAAACGTTCTATCACCGGAATGTTCTATTATCCGAACAGTTAATTTCTGGGTAAATTGTAGTTTATATACTGTGTAATTGTAGATTAGAATCGGCGGACTGCGGATCTTTATGCACTTATGGCACGTGCAGATCTGTCGAATAGAGGGAAAGGCTTGTATTAACAAAAATTAATATCGTTTTCATATTCGCTGGTCCGCTCAAGCAATTAAATTGTACAAACAGCAACTATAAGAATTTTTTTTCGACGTGCTACCACGGAAGAGATTATTATAAAAACAATAGAAGCATCCTCTACAACCGTCATTCGAACGTAGAAATATTTTGTTCAGCATAGATTGAGTTTTTTTTAGTAAAAAATAATTTGTCGAATAGCCACGTCCTTTCCGAAAGAACCGATTGAAAGGCGACATGTTGCGGCCAAGTGTTTATCCGATTTGTCCACCTTTAGCATTTGTTTTGCCCTACTTATTTCTTCGACTTAGGCTATAGGCTAATCACCTGGACGCCTCGTAAGTGGCTTTACCACTATAATAACTTCTAAACTATACTTCGCCGTTAGAGTTCTTCTGAGCCGATAGTTGTTCGAGTGCGCCACTGCTCGCGTTCGAACTGCAATAAAATGGTATTTAAAAAAGTCGTTTTAAATGAAAAGAATGAAAAAATTTTATAACGGGACATACTCTACAAGATGCAAAAGGTTTCGTATCGATTGGTCCATCCATCTCGGCGTAATCGGTGAACATACATAGAAAAAAAGCGAAATAAAAGGCAGATACAGGTCGAATTGAGTAACCTCCTTCTTTTTCGAAGTCGGTTAAAAAAGAACACCACGATTGTTTGTATCTGTGATAACCTAACGGATCCATTTGATTAAAAGAAAAATTGGAAAACAAATTATTTGGACTCGCAAAACGATAGTGGTACAACCGTATATTATATTCTCTTTCCGTGTCTCGGAAGTATACCATATCTGAAAAATCGATTTAAGGTTCTTGAAAGTCGAGGTTCCGCCCTTTAAAATAAGCGTGGGCAGATTGCCATTCGATCTCGCTCGCAAAATTGCAATAGCATAGACATGTACCAAATTACTCGACGCATATTTTTCGTTTCGCAGTCCGTTGCAGAAACCTCGAAAGAAAAAGAGATAACTTAGGGGTGTAAAAAGCAGAGTCGCCATCGTACGATTCCTTTTAAGAAAATTACAGAATGTTGAAGCATCAACGTTGAGTCGAACGATTTTTTGCAGTCTTGATAAATGCGGAGCGTCGAAAAAATAAAATTTACTAGCAGTTCTCTCGACATCAAAGATAGGTAACACGTGGCAATGAAAGTATTGGCTTCACCTTTTAAAATAAGCCTTGGTAGATAGCGATGCCATTTTTTCTTCACAAAGTTATGACAAATCAAACATCAATGCCACTGTCGCAGCAGTGCTCGTGAAAGTTACACAAAATCGGAGCAACTTGTTTAATGATTAGATTATGGATTTTATAAATTTATATTATTCTATGAAAATAGCAAAAAAAACATTAGAAGATTTTCAAAATACTGTTATATTATTTAGAACTTATCAGTTGCAATTGAGGTGGATCAATTTAATTTTCCATCAAGATCCGCGGTCTATCAATAATGCAAGGATAGGAAAGGCAAGATATATTAGCGCAATTACTGTCCTAACCTTCTTATACCTTGCCGATGTTAACACAGTTTAGTTTCCATAATATATTGTAATAAAAATGGATTTTCACGTTGGCGAAGGAATAGTGCCAGGCGTGTATGTTTGACGTGGCAGTGGAAGTGTCAATCTTGACAATGCAGAGATTGGAAAACGTGAAATTTTCAATTATTACATTTCTGAAGAAAGGAATTTATCAGGGTGAAAGTGGTTACTTCACCCTTCAAAGTTAGCTACGATACATGATTCCTTTATTCCTTTTCACAAAGTTAGAATGAGTCAAATACTGACAGTCGATTTTACAGTATAATTTGAACTTAATAAATGATAAGGTTGAAAACACCGATAGCAGTTGTTTCTGACGTTACTAAAAAAATGCAATTAGTGGTATTGAAAGTGGAAACTTTACCCTTCGAAATTAGCTATCAAGGGGGGTTACCCAATCGTAACACGTCGACTTCAATGAAATTTTGGTATGATATACAACTCGCAAAAAATATTCGACACGTATTTTTTTATAGTGGCTGAGGTTCATGTTAAGGAAAATCCTATTTTATTAAATATCTCCGGAAGCATTAGGCCTAGACAAAAATTTCAAAATCCAATTTCTGCGCCTTTGAACGCCGAATCTTGTCGTTTTACAAATTAACTTTTTTTGTAACATTTTGCGATAAAACATTCCAATATTTTCATGAAAATTTGTATACACAGTTTGTTTTTTAGTTCCGCGGTCATAATAGTCATATTATGTTCCAACGTTTATGATAGGTATGGTGGCAACCGTAATGGAAAATTTGTTCGAGTAAGTATAACCGTTTATTTGGAGATGTTCCACGTTAAAAATCTATCGATAAAAAAAATGAGGGGCCTAATACTTTCGGAGATATTCAATAAAATAGGTTTTTCCACCCAAACTTTGAAAACTATTTTCACCCGCTCAACATAAATCCCAGCCGCTATAAAAAAAAATACGTGTCAAATATTTATTTTGCGTTCTATATCATACTAAAATTTCATTAAAATCGGCGTGTTACGATTGGGTAAACTTCCTTGTAAGATACATTCCTTTTCACCAGTTAGAATGGTTCAAACATTGACAGTCGATTCAATAGTATAATAATATATATTATATATATTATAAAATAATATAATAATAATAATAAAAGTATAATAATAAAAGTATTTCCTTTCGACATTATTGAAAAAGATGCAATTCGTGGAGTTGAAGGTAGACACCTGACCCGTTGATTTCAGCCTAGGTATTCCGGCCAGCTAGATATAAGTAGGCTGGAAGAAACGCGAGCGTGATTGGCCGTTAGCCGCTTATAATTTTCCCGGTGGTCAAAGTGACAATGCGAACGAATCAGATTATGAAGAGGCAGGTCTTGTGTTGGCTCTGTGTCGTCCCACGAGATACTTCTTTCCAGCAACTGACAGCATATTGTCCTCCGATTCTTGTTCACAAAGTTACAATATAATTGAAAATCACTTCTCTTGAAATACCTTTCTCTCTCTCTCTCTTTTTAACAATCCTTCAAATCTGATATCGAGCGCATTGTTCAGAGATTCCTCGGCTATAGCTGGAATAAAATTCTATTCCGTCGGTGGAGGTAGTGAAAACGTCACTTGAACGTTGTAGTCTCGGCGCAGAAAATTCATTTAGTTAGAAAGTCAAGTGCTCGGGGTGCTCGTGGGTGCTCAAGTGGAGCATTATATTTACCGAAGACGGCCGTGGCGACGTGGCTCTCTCTCTTCCTTGCAGATATATATTCCTAGCTATATACACAGCCGAAATGGTGATCAAATCGATAGCAAAGGGATTTGCGCTGAATAAGTACACGTACCTGCGGAATCCGTGGAACTGGCTGGATTTCGTGGTGATCACCAGCGGGTACGCCACCATAGGCATGGAGGTGGGAAACCTGGCTGGCTTGAGGACATTTAGGGTGCTCAGAGCGCTGAAGACCGTATCAATTTTGCCTGGTAACAGATCTTTCCGTATCTATTATAGTGCTAGCTATTTGTGTCTGTATTTTATTTGGAAACAACGAGGTTGACCAACACACATACCTCTATGGGGGTATCGATTTTTACGGCCTAATTTACGGGAACTACTGTGCGAACTGGTAACTATACTTACATGCACTCGCTGTTCATAAAGACATGTAGGGAACAGCTGTGAAATATCGAATATTATGAAGATAATATCGTGCCACGCAGTTCTGGGTAGAACGCTGTTCGAACGAAAAAAAATGTTATTATTAATGTTGCTGTAAATACTATTTCAAATATTTCTCCAGTATATTGTATATTTAATATGTGCTCGAGTTTTATCATTTTTAGCGTGAATATCGAATGGTCATAAATACTTCTGTTTTAAATCGAAGGATTTCCAAATAAATTAGAGAATACAAGACAGTGTTTCGTTGTAATTTTTCGATTCTCTGAACGAAATGATAATTTCATTCAAATTAATCTCTGATACTTAAATAAAATATAAAAGAAGTTTGATATTTATTTTGTTATTGATATGACGAAATGATAATTTCATTCAAATTAATCTGTGATAGTTAAATGAAATATAAAAGTAGTTTGATGTTTATTTTGTTATTGATGCACTGACCGTTTTGTGTGGTTTCAGGTTTAAAAACCATCATCAACGCGTTACTACATAGTTTTAAGCAGCTAGCCGAGGTCATGACGCTCACTATCTTTTGCCTGATGGTTTTCGCGTTGTTCGCGCTACAAGTTTATATGGGGGAGCTTCGGAACAAATGCGTAAAGACTTTTGAGTTGAATAACACGCAGATCGACTGGAACGAGTATGTATTATTTTCCAAAACACACGTTAATATTAATAGTAATGATACTTCGGTTAATAAGAATCGAGCAATCTATTATTCTATATACATAAATAAAAATTAAATGCTGTTCCGATTTGGCTAATTTCAAAAAGAAAATGTTCGTGATAGTCCGAATAAGGTTTTTAGGGTAAGAAAAATTGGTAAAGTTGCCCGGAAAAATGGAAAATATCTAAATGGAAAATTTCTTTTTAAAAAATTCTGGGAACATAACATTGCCGATTTCGTATTAAATTTGTCAGATCACCACGTTTATACTATTATGGTAGTTACGTCTTATTCTGATTATTACGTCAATATCTGATGCATCTCACAATCTGGAGCGTTGCAGTTCCACGAAATACGTTCCATTTTCACGGATATATCTAGTAGAAAAGTCGCATCGAGATCGGTGGCCGTCTCTCGGGTAGGTCCGTCGTTGAAAAACAGGTTTCCCGAGTGAAGAATACTTGTAGTCAGGTCCATTAAGCCACTCTTATTTTGACGAGCGTGGTACGTGCTCGGAAACATTGGCACGGGCGATTCTTTGCACCCTGTTGCGACACATTCGTGTGTATCGACCAGGCATGATAGAGCCTCGAGTCGAGTTGAGTCGAGTCTCTCGAAAGGCATTAACCTTAGACGATACTTTCCGGCGGCCACAGGTGGACTTGGAACTCATCCAACTGGGCATTCGACGAGGACGAGGAGCCGATAATTTGCGGCAACGCGACCGGCGCCAGGTTTGCTAAACTTCGTTTGTTATCTCTCACGGTTGCCTCTAGAATGACATCTCGGTTTTAACACGCCGAAACTTTGCCTTCCGCAGACATTGCAACGAGAGCTACATCTGCCTTTGCGTTGGCCCGAATCCAAACCACGGCTACACGAACTTCGATAATTTCCTATGGTCCATGCTCACCACGTTCCAACTAATTACTCTGGATTACTGGGAAGACGTCTACAATAAGGTATCTCTCGCCCGATCTGGACCAATAAGTAGTAATCAGCCATCCTTTTATAAGTACAGACTATATTTGCGTAACGTAAACACTATCTTGGATGGACACCTGTCGAGGAAAACCGTTTGCGGTAGCTGTTTACAACGATGCAAATTCAATTCCTTTTTACGTCAACTTATCGATAACACATAAAAGCGTTGGGATATCTTCGAGAAGTCCTAAGTGACCTAAAGAACATTCCAAGCTGACTGACCTAAAGAACAGCATGAAACGTGATCAGTGACCTAGAGATCTCTAAATGCCATGGTCACTGACCTAGAAAACACTGTAAACCGTGATAAGTGACCAACTGGGACTACTGACCTAGAAAATACTATGAGCTGTGATCAGTGACTAACTGCGATCACTGATCAGATCCATAGTAAAGAAACATACGTTTTAAAATTAATTAGCACAGTTGTGTAAACTATGAGCGTTTTTTTTCTACAAATGTTCATCCAATACATATATGACACAATCATCCCCAGCACAGGTGACTATATGCTTTTTTGACACCTTGTACTGGTGTTCATGTTTAGCCGTTTGTTTGGCTACTTTTTATCATGACGTGTTAGCTGTTACGAATATAATTATTCGATTGCGGCTTTTTCTGCATTTCTGTTGTACGTTAATGTACAATAACGATCAAATTTATAGTTCGATAAAATCTAATGTCGTTTCTATATTGCATTAAGATCAGCAATCTAGTAATTATTATTTTCTAACGTATATTTAGTGACTCTGTACGATGATTACATAGGTGTTGTCGGCGTGCGGACCTATCAGCGTCTCGTTCTTCACGGTGGTCGTGTTTTTCGGCTCGTTTTACTTAATTAACTTGATGCTCGCTGTTGTCGCGCTGAGTTACGAAGAGGAAGCTGAAATTACAAACGAGGTATTAACGATAATTAACAAAATAACTGTCATCAAGTTTCCAGAACATCGATATGTCTCTTCTCGAACAAACAATCTCGTGCAACTGAACAGAAATTAGAAATAATATTCAGAAATCGAAAGTAAAGTTTTGATCCATGAAATAAATTCGAAGTTTGCACACGAATTTCTAAACTACAAAAAGCCTAAAAAATGTTGAAAACGACGGATAAAATTGTTGTACAACCGAAATAATGGAAATTGTATAAGGAAGGCAAGAGTGACCTTGAACTAAATTAAATCGAGCCGTTCGATAGCTTCCTGAGAAGAAACAGTTTTTATTACATTTCAACCCTTTGCCTCGATTGACAGGGTGACCGGAGAGAAAAATCGAATTATCTGATTGCGGTTTATTTTCTTCGTAAAGTCGCGCGCGCAAGAATTCTGGGATAAATCTGTCGGACATTCGACATTCGACGAAAATTCGACGTTTTTCATCTTCGATAATAAAATTTTATTATTTATTTAAATTATCTCTGTACCGTTCCGTATTCAAGAATGTGGAATTTTCTGAGCATGCTGATAGTATTTATAAATTGCACATAATAACGGTTTTTCAATTGTTGAAAAGATTTTCATCGAAGCCACAGTTAGAAGTTGCGCAGCGCTATTCTTTCACTGATTAACAAAATCAGTATTATTTTCTATCGATAGGAACGAAGGAAAGATTTAACCGACCATCGCGAGGACTCGACGTTTAGTTTCGACCCGACAAAGATCAACGTGAAGACGCTTGCCAAGGAGAAGCAGAAAAAGTTGGATGCTAGGAAAGGTGTTATTCTAAGTAGCTACACACGCAAGAAGACGCGAAGAAGAAGACGCGGAAAAAGCAATGCTGGGACTGGCGCGGCCGGACAGGAGAAAACTGGTTCTGTAGCGAGCAGGTGTGTTCATTAAGACAAATATATATATCAGCATTTCAGTCCGCCAGTTGAATGGGTCACTGACCAGTCTCTGCTGTCTTCATCAGGTCACTGGCCGCAGTCTACAGTCTCTCATTAGCTTCATTAGGTCACCGACCGCAGCCTACAGTCTCCAATTATCTTCATTAGGTCACTGACCGCAGCCCATAATCTTCTATTGTCTTCATTAGGTCACTGACCACAGTATACAGCATCCCATCACGCTCATTAGGTCACTGACCTTCGTCCACAATCCCCCATTATCTTCATTAGGTCACTGACCGCAGCCAATAATCTTCCATTGTCTTCATTAGGTCACTGACCACAGATACAGCATCCCATCACCTCATTAGGTCACTGACCTTCGCCCACAATCCCCCATTATCTTCATTAGGTCACTGACCGCAGTTTCCAGGTGATATTTCGTACATTAGCTTCCACTATTCTCACCACGGTCACCGACCTAACAAGAAAGTTAAACATTGGTGGAAATGAACAAGCACTTGTGATATTTCATGGAACAGGTCGGTGACGCCAAGCCCGAGTCCAAGTCCGAGGCATTCGACTGTTCGACCGTCCCACTTGCTCCTGCAGAATGTCAGCCCGCGAACAGCGGAGAACAGCACGGTCCACAGGCTGGCTCCAAATCGGGGGATGCTACACTCGAGGCAGGCGAGCAACAACAGCAACCAGCAGTCGTCGTTGGACGACTCGGGGGTGGTCGATGACCACGACGCTGACGACGTCACCTCGGTGGAAGAGCATGACAAACGTGATCACAGGGAGAGGGCCGACTGGCAGGAGAAGGGAGCCAGCAACAGCAACGCCAACGTGAATGCCGAGCACGAACATAGCCGGACAAGAGGAAGGAACGACAACGATACAGAGGCTGATGTCGAAAGCGAACGAGAAAAACCACTGCCGACGCGTTCCGGATACCTACGAGCTGCCACGAACGTTCCAGGTGGTCCCGGGACCACGCGAGAGATTAGGGTGTTCAAGTGCAACGGCGTCAAAACGAAGAAACAAATGTACACCCTGCCGCCCGAGTATCTGTCACATATTGTTATATTAGGTAAGAATAATTAAAAAAAAAACACATTCAGGTCACAAAGAAAAATTATACTTTATTATACGGATACTTAGTAGTTATTAGACAGCGGATCTTTATGCAAAATAAAAATCGCCTGCATCGATTGCAGGAAATAGAAACCAAATTGGATGTTGTTTCTCTTCTTAACGATTTCAATACAAGAGAAATTTTATATTGACATTTTTAATTTTGAAAATTTTCTAACAATTTTAGAATTTCATCTACGCGATTTTGCTATAAATGCATCAAGATCTGCAGCTTATTAATTATAATACAGATAACTCCCTTTGTAGTAGCAGTCAAAAATTAATTGCTTCCCATTTCTTTTTCTATACAGATGATCTTCCAGATCGTAATTGCGAGAAATGTATACAGTGTTGCATCGACTACGAAGGCTGGTTGCGATTTCAGAACTGCCTGTACAAGGTAGGTACCGAAAAGGTTAACGTGAGGTGGCGAGATAAACGTATTCAATGCCAAACGTTTCCGGTTCTAGTTCGATATTTGTTACGATTCTAACTGAGAAAGTAATGTGGTAAATTAAGGTATATTTTTAAAAAATGGTTTGCAATAGTAAAAATACGTCGATCTCATAATTGATAACACGCACTTTCAATCAGCATTACTTTTTTTCTAAACGCAATTTTTCCAAGATTAGCATTAGAACTAAGTCCATCCATTAAAAAGACGTGAATCTGATTTAAAGTGTGTGGCAAGGAATGACGAGTAACTTTACTTTTCGACTGACGAGTAACTCTAATTCAGGTAGTGAGAGACCCGCTGTTTGAGCTGACGATCACACTGTGCATCGTGCTGAACACCGGTTTCCTGGCGATGGAGCACCATGGGATGAGCGAGTCGATCCGGCAGGCTCTAAACATCGGTAATAAAGTGTTCACCAGTATCTTCACCTTCGAATGCTTGCTGAAGCTGTTGGCACTGAGCAAAGACTTCTTCGCCAATGGGTGGAACAATTTCGACTTGATAATAGTGTCAGCGTCTCTGATAGATCTGACCTTCGAGCTGGTAGACGGCCTGTCCGTGATACGAGGGCTAAGATTATTGCGAGTATTAAAGCTGGCGCAGTCCTGGACGACGATGAAGGTTCTTCTGAGCATAATCATCTCGACGATCGGTGCCCTCGGTAATCTGACTCTTGTCCTGGTGATCGTGATATACATATTCGCTGTGATCGGCATGCAATTGTTCAGCAAGGATTACACGTTGGACAAGTTTTACCCTGACCCGGTACCCCGGTGGAACTTCAACGATTTCTTTCACTCGTTCATGATGATCTTCCGCATACTGTGCGGCGAATGGATCGAGCCACTATGGGACTGTATGCGGGCGGAACAGGAGGAGGGACCAGGCACCTGTTTCGCTATCTTCCTACCTGCGTTAGTCATGGGTAATTTCATGGTTCTCAACCTCTTCTTGGCGTTGTTGCTCAACAGCTTCAACTCGGAGGAGCTGAAGCAGAAAAAGGAGGAGGTCGGCGAGGACTCTAAACTTGCTAGATCGTTCGACCGTCTGCGTTCGATCATCAGAAAGAAAAAGTGCTCGAGGATGGGTCAAGGAAAGGGCAAGAGCAAGGACCCCAGACTAGAGAAGATAGTGCGCCAGGTGATGGACAGATCGGACAGCGAAACGAAATACGCCATTCAGGAGACGGTGCTCAGCCTGCCGAAGGACAACGTGTATAACAGATCCTATCAGGAGAGCCTGAACCAGCCGGTATTTACGTATGATCCTATGTACAATCAGCAGGAGAACAAGAATGAGTGGGAGGAGGAGCCGGAGGAATGTAAGGACGATGAGTCGCATTGCGAGGAAGTCGATACTCAGGAGAAACAGCCAGAAACGAAGGAGGCAAACACAGAAGAGAGCAGAGACGAGGATCAGACGAAGTACTCGGTTGGCAAAGCGCCGGAGGAGAGGACGGCGATGTTGCGTCAGGAAGAGACGTTCCCCAAGCGGGAGGAGCGGGGACCAAAACGACCTTGGCACGCGTTGGTCAGCTATGTGGACGAGCTGACGGTTGGTGGGAGGAGGGACAGCAAAGGAAAATATATAGACGGTATCGGTTCCTTCCCCGGATTCGGCAGGCACAACCGCAGAAAGGAGCCCCTGGACTGCTTTCCCAGACAGTGCTATCAGAAGTAAGAAATGTTCTTGGGATTGGGATAGTTGATCTGACAGTTGATCCTGTGAACTGCGAAGGTTTCGAGATCGGATTAGAATTTGTTGGGGGATGCACGCAAAACCCGCCTTCGCTGTTACGGGGCATAATTGTTACCGAAACCATACCCCGTCAGAATATTGTGTATAGGAAGATCAACGGAGGCACCCCTCTAAATACGCAATATACACACGGATAACAACACAAGGAGTCTATTGGACCCCGCGAGATCGAGAATCTCTCCTGTCCTAATGCAATTACAACTCCCGAAGTCGGTTGCCTCCGGGGGCTAATCCCGATCACCCCCAGGGGCGAACACCGCTCGTCGCTCGTACCTATAGTGTACACAAACGTTCATAATCACTCGACTAGATCTTAAATACAGTCGTTTATCGACCGGTTGCGGGATCGTAATAACGCAGGCGTTGTTGTTTGTGTGCAGATGCAGCTGCATCGATCGATGCGTCGCGACCGCCATCGGGAAAAAGTGGATCCGCCTACGCACCGTGGTGCTCTCGGTGGTTGACACGCCGGCGTTCGAATGGATGATCTTAGTTTTAATTTTCGCATCTTCCATAACGCTCTGTTTCGAAGACATTTACTTAGATGACAATCCTTTTTTGAAGAAAATACTCTATTGGACCAATCTTGGCTTCTGTGCCCTTTTCAGTATCGAGATGCTACTCAAGTGGCTGGCCCTTGGCTTCTGCAAGTACTTCACCAGCTTCTGGACGATCCTGGACTTTATAATCGTCTTCGTAAGTAGAAATCCAGTGCCGCCCACGTTAAGATTGGCATTGTTCGTACACGCGCGTTAATCGTGGCTGGCTGCGCGGCTGGCTGAACGAACGCTGCGCTGTCGCGTCCATCGTTGCTGCATGGATTCTTTTCTCTCACTATTTAAGTCTTCTTCATTTCATTCGTTTTGACCCGTTTCTTTCTGAATTCTTTGTATATGTATATGTCGCGCCTTACGGACTCAGGTACGTGCCAAATCAATTTGTTGCTGCTGCTGCTACTCTCTGCATCCGAGTCTGCCTCGTATAGATCCTTCTCGCACATCTCGGCTCCCTCCGTTGATCTAGCCGCCGCACGGTGTGGCATTTCGATCATTTAGGAACATTAAATTCTTAATGATGTTATTTCTTTTTTTATCGTGTGTTTTGTTAAGATTACTTAAAATATGATGATTTCTAATCACTTTAACATGACTTTCTTTGTATTGGCCGAAAATATGTATTTTAACGCTTGCAAATTACTGTTTCAAAGGGTATTTAGTTTAAATGCTTTTAATTTAAATATATCTGCGTTAAATCGTTCCTTTTTACAATATTTACTTTTTAAAATACGGAGGTATTTCTTTCAAGGTAAGAGTAAATACGGAATTTTTAAAAATGTTCAATTTTGGAATTAAATTCCTCCAAGTGATCGAAATGTCACAGTGTGCGCCGCAGAATCTAGGAGCCTCCTCGTGGCGGAATGTCAATAGTGATTCTCGCTCCTGATCGAGTAGCCGCTTTGTTAGAGCCTCCATGAAATATTCAGTCCTGTGTGATCGACTGCGATTGTTTACCCACGGATGTCCCGACTCCGAAATTTTCAATTTTATTTCATTCCTTCGTACCCACGAACTTTAAGACCAAGGTCATCTCAAGGTCATACCATGATCGAAAGCATTGTTGGCATTACCGTTCTCGCAAGAGAGAAATTATGTTGATTGTTGAGGAACTATCAGAGATGTGATCTCGGGATGGCCTTCATTATTATAGCCCTGCAGAATTAATGATAGATCAACGATTTCCGAATGGACGGTATGCAAGAACTTGCATACGATGAACAAATTATATTTTTTCACTATTTTCGACTATTGGCATTATTCAATAATTACATCGACACTTTTGAAATTTTCTTTCGGAATTACCGCCACGATCTCTTGCACGTCTAGCCGAAGGATTTCAACTTGGCACAGATTCTCGGGAAACTTGATTAATTTATTAGATCGTTGGCGTAACTGATTTAAACTTGCAAAACTCTGGCTTCCAACTTAAATGCAAAAAGAATGATCAAATTTGTTGGACAGTGTTGCGATCAGACTGCGGATCTTCTGCGTTCACGATCAAAATTAGTAGACGAAATACAAGAAACAGTGAAGACAGTTATTAGTTAGTTATAGTTTATTTGTTCCCATTACAGGTTACAAAGGAAGTCCCGTTCCCTTTACAATTTCCATTCTGTCTGTAATATCTTCTTTCTCAATCATCACTCTCACTCTCTCCCTCACGTTCTCCCCTTCATCCCTCCCTCTTGTCGTCCCTCACTAATATCTCCTTCACCCTCTCCTGTACCCTTGTATCCCTCCATTGGTCTCCTCTGCAACTTTCCAGCACATGCTCCCACGTCTCTTCTTCATACCTACATCTCTTGCACAATCTCCCCTCTTCTTCCTCCCAGCACCTCCCTCCTCTCTCATTTCGTTCCCTAACCTATACCGCGTTATTGTGCTCCATTTCTTTTCTTTCTTTCCTTTTTCCAAATACTCTGCTGTTCCCTCAACCCTTATTTCTCTGTAACACCTGTTATATTTAAATTCCACCGCCATTTTCCAATTTTCCTCTTCTTCTATTCTTTTCTCCCTGTTTTCTATCCTTTCCCACTCCTCCTCCCTCCTTTGCTTATCTCCCTCCTCTAGCTTTCTTCTGTCCCCTATCTCATCTATATATTTCTTTCTTCCTTTTTTCCATTTTGATATTTTCTTTCCTGGTGAAGACATTTTTTTTATTTTTTTTAAATTAAGACATTTTAGTTGAAAGAATATTCGCGTGGCCTTTGTATCTGGCGATTCATTCGGATAATGTTTATTCTGCATAAAAATCCGCAGTCTAGTCTACGACCGCTATATCACGGAAAGACAAGATGCAGTCAGATCGCTTCAAGATTCTACTTTTCTACCCCGTGTACATATATATATCCATCACCTTTCTTTGATTTTCTTACGTTAGCTTGCAAGCCACCTACGATCATTGAACGTTAGCTACAGGAATCACGTTAATCGCACTGCAGCATGAAGCGCTTCCGGAAAGTCTAGAGGCAGACCGTTTTGCCCACACCCCACCCCCCGAAACGACTGAATCGCTACTTCTTCTTTTCTTTTCTCGAACAGGTGTCGACCTTTAGTCTATTGATAGAGGAGAATGAGAACTTAAAAGTGTTAAGGTCGCTGAGGACTCTGCGCGCTCTGAGGCCGCTGCGCGCGATCTCCCGATGGCAAGGCATGAGGGTGAGTCCGAGCTGGTAGACCCTGATATCCTGTAGATGCCCCCCTCAAAGGCTAGAAGTATCGCTTCTGTTTCTCTTGCTAGATCGTAGTGAACGCGTTGATGTATGCGATACCCAGTATATTCAACGTGCTCCTCGTCTGTCTCGTGTTCTGGCTGATATTTTCTATAATGGGTGTACAATTTTTCGGCGGGAAGTTTTTCAAGTGCATCGATGAATACGGCGAGTTGTTGGACGTGTCGGTAAGTGCCGTTCGACGATTCAATCGTAAGGAATCTACAATGTGGACTAGAGTGACGGCCTAGTCATGCTTGTAGATGAAATAAGTTTCACCTGTGTGGACTGATAAGGGATTTTACATTAAGATGAGCTTCTCTACAAAAATAACTAAGTCACTTATAGCTAGAAACCGCGAGGGTGAGAGGTGGTTCAATCGGAATACGGTTCGCGAAATTACCATATTTCCATGTGTAACATCTTCGTAATTTTTACTCGGTTTTAAGAATAAATATATTATTATTGATTATATTATTAATTTATATTATCTATATTATTTTTCATACTAAATAATTTGAATTGCTTAGACCAGACGAAACACGTGCCTGTTATCACGTTACTGTATAAGCAACTGAGAAACCACTCAGTAAAACGTTACAAAAACTGGCAAAATGTTACAAAAAAGTTAACTTTTTTAAACGAAAAAGATTCGGCATTCAAAGACGCACAAATTGGATTTTTTTGTCTAGATCTAATACTTTCGGAGATATTCAATAAAATAAGATTTTCCACCCCAACTTTGTGAGCTATTTTCTATAAAAAATACGTGCTATAAAAAAATACGTGTTAAATATTTTGTCGAGTTCTATATCATACCAAAAATTAAAATCGGCGTGTTACGATTGGGTGACCCCCCATGTAAGTAAAAATTGATCGAACCAAATCCATATATCGGTTGGAACTTTGGTAATTTCGCTGGTGTTCGCGATGCAATGTTACCAATCATCGTGACAATTTAAGCATAACATTATTCTAAGCAAGTATAACTAGGATCCGTCCCACTGTAGATCCTCAGAGCTAAAAACGAAAATTTAGAGGATAAAATGAGAGGGGGACTGACGTGTTGAACAATTGACTCTTAGATCGTAAACACGAGAGACGATTGCTTGAGGAAAAATTACTCCTGGGAGAACAGTAAGATCACTTTCGATCACGTTGGGATAGCTTACCTGGCCCTTTTCCAAGTGGCCACTTTCGAGGGCTGGATGGAGGTGATGCAGGACGCGGTGGACGCCAGAGGCGTCGACCTACAGCCCCAGAGAGAAGCGAACATTTATGCGTATTTCTACTTTGTGATATTCATTGTCTGCGGCTCGTTTTTTACACTGAACCTCTTTATCGGAGTAATTATAGACAACTTTAATATGTTGAAGAAAAAGGTAAGCGCGGTACAGGCGAGATTAAAGAGTACATATTGCACAGCGCGTCCCGTGCCGCGATCACAATCTGTAACGAATTGTTGCATGGGTTGCTGATAAACTACGCGGTTCCAATGAGAGCCCCATAGTGCCTGGAAAAATATTCGGAATAATTTGCAGAAATTAAAAGAATTTATAAAGCCTTCAGAAATATTCTCAAACTTACCAATTCAATTTTTAAAGCAATAAACGTTTATTGTGGAGCCTACAACAACCTCTTTTTAGACCTCATTAAAAAAGCCTCCAATAATAATATTTAAAAAAATATAATATTTTAAAATTGTAACAAATTGAAAACAAATTTTCGTATACTAAAAATGTTTGAAACTAGTACGAACAGAAACTGTAGGCTCTATAAACATATTATTTTTATGAAAACCAAATTTTAAAACAATAATACGTATCAACTGCAACAGCACCAAAGCTTGTCACCACAATATTAGATTTCACTATTAGTAAGCTTATGAACACAACCACAAGACTTAGTTAACTCTCTATCCCGGCACAAATGGAGAAGGGTTAATCATACCTCGCTCTGCACTAGTAATTAAGTTTAGACTCTCGAGTAGATGGTTGTTATCAGAATTCTGAAGCGGGCGATTTCCATATTAAATCGAAAATCAAACGGAAAAATCTATATTGGCTAATTACCAAAAATAATTGCTGAAAAGAATGTACGGAGTCTCGTTACGAAACTTTGATCAGCATAAATTCGATAATTGGATGAGTACGCTTCTTCCCGTTGCAGAATCGATATAAAACCGCGAGCAGTCTAAACGGGAGCTTCGGCGTAGCTTACTTTGTGACCCGCGCGGTACGGAACGCACAGATCACCTAATCAAAAATATTTGAACAAAAGAAAGAAATCATTTCTTCTTTTTCCGATTGTTCTGCTTATTTTCCAGTACGAAGGTGGAGTGTTAGAAATGTTTTTGACCGAAAGTCAAAAGCACTACTACACTGCCATGAAAAAGCTCGGCCGTAAAAAGCCGCAAAAGGTGATAAAGCGTCCGATGAATCAGATCCTCGCAATGTTTTACGACCTGTCGAACTCGCGCAGGTAAATTCCCACGAATCAATCTCTATCTAAAGTTAAAACGCACACGTCTCACCATACAATGATAAAGTAAAATTATTATTATTATCCTGGCACACTTTGCACCACAACAAATAAAAGCATAGTGATAATAATTTTCGGTTGAACGAGAGAAAAGCGAGAGCTAAGGCACTGAATACGACTACGATATTTCCAGATTCGAAATAGCAATTTTCATTTTGATATTCCTGAATATGCTGACAATGGGGATCGAGCATTACGATCAGCCGCATCCGATCTTCTTCGTCCTCGAAGTGTCCAATGCGTTTTTCACGACGGTTTTCGGCTTAGAAGCGATCGTCAAGATAATAGGACTCCGTTACCATTATTTCACGGTCCCGTGGAACCTGTTCGACTTCCTGCTGGTCCTCGCCTCGATCCTTGGGATCTTGATGGAAGACATTATGGTGGACTTCCCGGTGTCCCCGACGCTCCTGCGAGTAGTCAGAGTGTTCAGAATCGGTCGAATCTTGAGGCTCATCAAAGCCGCGAAGGGAATTCGCAAGCTGCTCTTCGCTCTGGTGGTCAGTCTTCCGGCGTTGTTCAACATTGGCGCGCTACTGGCCTTGATTACCTTCATTTACGCGATCATTGGCATGTCGGTCTTCGGGCATGTTAGAAAACAGGGGGCTCTTGACGACATGGTGAGTAGGGAGTTTCATCGAAAACGAGAAGGGGTCTTCTTATTTTATTAAAACCTGGAAACCTTTTTTTATGATCAGGATATTCGGTCGAAGATTGTATGGCGCGTATTTTCGCTGTAGCTACCTTCTTCGCAGAATTCAGAGTAATTCCTCGCTTCCTTCGGTAACACTGTCCAACAAGTTTGCGTTTCGATAAGCAACGAAGAATTAGGTTATTACGTATATTAACACATTATCTACCGGTGATTTATCACTTAATTTATCATTGACAATTTACGGCCCGTGACTAAGGAGTTTTGAATAGCTCCTTCGTCAGCAGTAATAATTTCGATCGTGAACCTACAACTAACCCCCGGTAACCTAATCTAACAGTTTGCTTAGGATCATTATATAAAATATAATTATATTAAGTTTCCTTTTGGTACAGCACGGTTATTGGAAATCCTATTAGTAGGCTTCTAATAGGATAAGATAGAAAGCTACACTGTTGCATTCTGGAAAATATACTGAAAAAAAGAGTTCTGCACCGGAAGCAATGAAATCGAAAATATTCGACTTGGTGTATCTAAAATTCGGAAAGGAAGTTAGCTTCCTGGCAAAGTAAGAAGACCCTAGAACGATTTCCTCATCAGAAACGCAGTCTTCACAGCATAGCTCAGCTCGTTCTCCATCCTCTTCTCTGTTCTCTCAGGTAAACTTCGAGACTTTCGGTAGAAGCATGCAATTACTGTTTCGATTAATGACATCTGCCGGCTGGAACGACGTGCTGGAGTCTCTGATGGTACAGCCACCAGAATGTGATCCAACTCCCACCAGTCGTCAACTGAATGGGAACTGTGGATACCCTCTTCTGGCAATAACCTATTTCACCTCGTTTATCATAATTAGTTATATGATCGTCATCAACATGTACATTGCTATTATCCTTGAGAACTTCAATCAAGCCCATCAAGAAGAGGAGATCGGCATTGTCGAGGATGACCTGGAAATGTTCTACATCCGGTGGTCCAAGTAAGTATCGCCCCGAGCTACATCCATATTATTCGCTCGGCGCAATTGGCCAAATCGCTCGACGAAGACAGCAAACGAGCAAACGAACTCAGAACATTGGCGTAACTCTATTAGCGAGAATCAGAAAATATCATGTAGCCCCCATAGTTCACGCGGATCCTACTTATTCACGCCTATGTCGACCGTCCTCGCCGGGAGTAAAGCGTAAGAGTGGGATCCGTAGCCTTGCGTCAAGAGTGGGGACTCATCGTTCCCCCTGCACCCCACTGACGAAATTCTGTGCCAACTCTCGCCGAGCGAATAATACCTGCGAAAGAAGTAAAACTATGATTATCTAATCATGATGATCACTGTCAAAACGTAGATACGATCCACACGCAACGCAATTCATCAACTTCTCTCAACTGAGCGACTTCATAGCGAGCCTAGACCCGCCGTTAGGAATATCGAAGCCCAACATGGTCGCGTTGGTCAGCTTCAATCTTCCTATTGCGAAAGGCAACAAGATTCATTGTCTGGACATTCTGCATTCACTTGTCAAGCACGTTCTTGGGCACGTGGAGGAGTCCGAGGACTTCCGTAAGCTACAAGAGCAGATGGACATCAAGTTCAAGAAGCAATTTCCTACTCGCAAAGAGCTGGAAATTGTTTCTTCAACGAGAATGTGGAAGCGACAGGACAAGGCAGCCAGATTGATTCAGCGCACCATTAGAGAATACATAGCGTAAGTAATGGTCCATTCCATGCTATTAGCCTTAGAGCTGGTACCTCTAACCGAGTATACGAGATGCCTGGACACTCGAAAACCCATGAGATACCCAAGTAGCAAAATACACATTCAAATCCCATACTTAAATTTCACAAGAAGGAATTACTATTATTATGCGATTGCGTTTCCGCACACCCTAATATTCAATCTACTATGCAGAGGTTCCTGCAAAATGTGTGATGAGTTTTCGTACGCGGGTAATTTTCGTTTACCCGAGTACCCGGGTACAGTGTTCCGATTGGAACCATCTTTTCTCGCGCATGCGCGGCGATTTTAGCCTCAGTAACGTAAGCTTCTCGATAAAATGGGGTACCTTGAGCACCCCGCAGACTTAAAAAAAAATTATCATATGGAATGGCAAGGGATTAAGCTGCCCTTAAAACGTTAGCAATTAAGTTTCGAGATTGAACACTTGTCCCGAAAATAATACCGGTACGCTACCGCCAATATAACTGCCTCAGGGCGTAAGGGTTCTGGACGCTCTGCTACCTCATTATAGATACGTTACTGTTTTGGTCGCGCATGCGGAAGAAAAGATGGTTCCAATCGGAACACTGCCCGAGTAAGATTTCATAAGTGACAGTTCTAATTAGGCTACTCTTTCCCCCTACATCATTCCTATCCTGACAAGGTGTATGTTATTCATGTTATATGTATGTTATTCTGTATGTTATTCATTGCAGAGCAAAGAAGGAGCGCGAGAGAATGGCCCAGGAGGTGGACTCGCAAACACAAACGTCTAGTCCTGGTGTTGGGAATGAGGGTAGGGGCGGGGGTGGATGGAGTGGCAAGGTGTCGGCTTTCCTTCACGTGCACAGAGGCAGCCGAGCCAGTAGCCGCAAGTCCTCGAGGGCCAGCGACGCCAGCGATCTCAGCGAGCTCGGTACCGCCTCAGCGTGGATTTTTCCGAATTTGCCTCTGCTGTTACTCTCCGGCGCCACCGGTACTCATGAGGACCTGCCTCCTCCCGCTCTGACCGTATCCCGTCCCTCGCCGACCACGGAACAACAATCGTTTGCTAGCCCTACATCCTCCGATCTACAAACCAGGTATGCTCAATCATATCTATCTCTTTTCGACCTCATTTGGTAGCCCTATGCTTCTGCGTTACACCACTAACTAGGTATAAGGATGAATCTACCATTCGATGTTTTTTTGGTGGCCCACTTTTCAGAGGCTACCGTAACCCCATTACCATTTTCATTTCGCCTATTTTGAAATAAATTTACTTATTTATTTGTGGCACAAAGATTCTGGCATAAAAGTTTCGTGTCTCCAAAATATATTGAATAATAGGTGTGTCCTTATACCTAATAGCAAAGAACAGGCGTGGTGTTGAGTCGACCTTACCCCTCTAGCTGATGCGCATAGCTGGTCACGGAGGACAGGGGCACTTTGATACTATGAGTGTGCCAAAAAGGGACCGGAAAGGACCCTGGGCGGTGGGGGTTTAGTGGGTATGCGAATGCTATAGGCAATATAGTCTCCCCAAACTTCACTACCCTCTCCAACCACTATCAAAGGAGAGGGTGTCCGTAAGAGGATTTCCCCACCGCCCTTAAACAAAAAAGAAAAAAAGGGTCTGTCCTTATACCTAGTTGGTGGTTGCACACAATGATGATACGTGGGACGGGTTTTAGTATATACACAATACACAGGGTGTTCGACTACAGGTAGGAGAAAATTTAAAGGGTGGTTCTCCGTAGCAATACAAGTCGAGAATGAAGAATACAAACACTGCGATTTCGACTTCGTAATTTAATTATTAACAACAAGCTGCAGTTGAACACCCGGTATACTACTGTAACGAAAAAAACCCGTTCCATAATCTCATCACTGGTCCCATATCTGATCACTGATCTCGTCATCACTGGTTGTGCAGACGAAACACCACCAGTATGCATACGTACGCAAGTCTAACAGACGAAATTCTCGCGCTTCTCGAAAACCAATCTCCATCGCGCATGCGTCGGTAAGTACCAATTTCTGATTGCGCATGCGTGCTAATTCAAAAGGAATTTATAAATATGTAAGAAAGTTGAGCTACTAGCTATTGCTAGAGTTACGTTTACAGTGGAAACATTTACAGACGCATGTACTCTAGAAATTGGATCTCTGAAAATGCGCAAGTTTCTATGTTCGTAATAATTCATAATAACGTAACCGGCGCATGCGCGTTGCTAGTTAGGTCTTGAGAAAACGCGGGTATTTCATTTCTAATCTTACATACGCATGCGCATGTAAAATATGTAAGGTCTTCTATCTACAATACAAATCGTTAAAGATGTGACATGTGAACGCCTTCTCTTTCTATTTACAATTATTATTCGAAAGTGTGTAATTTAATATTATTGAGGGTTATGATAAATGCTAATTAGCTGGACAATACTCGTAACGTAATTCCTTAACAAATAAAAAAGTCTTTTTCTTCGACAGATCCATGCAAACATTTTGAATTCGTATTTTCCTACATTTTGTAAGATGGTCCATCGAAGCTCTTAATTATATACATATCTAATTAATATAAATTGATATTTTTAAAATACGTTTTGTACTTTTACTTTTCTATACTCCAAAGTATATTTTTATAATGAAATTAATTCCGTTAATTATATATTGAAGCGCGGTTGGTGTCTATCTAAAAAGTTGTCAAATTTTGAAACACCCTGTGGTGTTTTATATTATTCCAAAAGTGCGATGAAAAAATTTCTTAGTACACTTTTGGAAGTATACTGGTATTATTTTCGGGACGAGTGTTCCGTCTTGAAACTTAATTGGTAGCGTTTCAAGAGTAGCCTAACCCCTTGCCTTTTTATATGCATATACTAATGATTTTTTCAATTTCTACGGGGTGCTGAAGGTACCCCATTTTATCGATAAGGTTACGTTACTGAGGCTGAAATCGCCGCGCATGCGTGAAAAAAATGCGGTTGTAATCGGAACACTGGCTAGCACCTCGAGTCACAGCACTCTGTGGTGACGTTTCGTGGTCTTCATGGTCGTTGCTTAAAAATAAAAAATGTTTTTTGTAGATCGATTGGTGGTCCGACCCTCGGCCGGCAAGACGCCGTCGAGAGTTACCCCGACGAGGAAGTACCAAGTCTTCCTGCGAAGCGCAGATCGCTCCCGCCGAGCGCGACGACGCTCTCCCTAAACACGTTGCACCGTGACATCAAAGAAGCATTTAGCAGACGTTGCGGTAGCCTTCGAAAGAAACATCAACCAGCTCCCGAACCAGTTCCGCTGCCAATCGAATCGACCGACGTAAGCATACTCGTCACGGAACCTAGTCCAGAGAACTCGGCACCGCCGACGAGGCCGGCACTCCTTAGACGACAATCCGCCGCCACGGTCGTTCACGTCCTCGTCCACAGGGAGAGCGAAGAGTACCGAGACACCCAGCCCGACGATACTACCAGTTGATCTTAAATCGTTACGCCCGACATCCTTCCGAAATCATTTTTAACGAGAGGCTGGCCCGAGAGCCACTAGTTTTGTTATATATATCATCCCAAGAGGAAACTCCGACGCTTTTCCGGTCGCTTCTCCTCTCCCCTTTTCTTTGGCACCATTCTTCTTTGCTAACGAAGGCTGCTTCGATGCTTCCGTGGTCTCATAAAAAAGATATCTGCCCGGATAACTTTGTTTACCATTCGGCTGGTTTACTCAGTCACGTGACCAGGCAGGGTGCTATGTTTTTACATAGCTGTAGGTCAATTTGTAAATATAACTTGGTAGGTTGTGAAACGATGGGCAGGAGAGATTCGCTTTCTGAAAATTTCTGTCGATTTGAAGTCTGTACGTGCTCCTAGTAACTTGGTTGTAAAACGATGGACAGCGAAACATTATTTATTATTGTTATTATTAGTAGCGAAAAACTTCTAGGGTTGTGAAAAATATGACAGAAGAGAGTATAATGTATGCCGGATAGAATAGAGACTTTGCTGTCCTTTTTGTTTTATGAGTTACTAGGATCATGAAGTTTTTTGGATACCATGTAGCTTTAGGAATACGTAAAATAATTTTGAAATTTTTACCGGGCTGCTGGTTCAGTTAGATGCGAAATACTTAGTTGAACATTTTGCCGTTTTTAAGGCAGTTTCCTGAAATTTTTGTTTGAATTTTTTTATCAGATCACGCGAATCATCGTTATTCGATGATTTTACTATCTATGTAGTCGTACTATTTTTCAGAAAGTTCTGTGGTTTTTACGTTCTTATTGGATTTGTAATGTAAATAGTGTCTTCGTTCATCCATATTTTGAAAATGTTCAAAGTGTTCGAACAGTTTGAACGAATTGAAATATTGAAATACAGACTTGCTGTGCGAAATTTGAATTGCAAGCGCGATGAATGCGCAGAATTAACGCGGCTTAATGGCGGCAATTTCAAATTCAATTTTGATAAATGATATCGTTGATTTCATTACAAAATATAAATAACAAAGCTTTCTGAACAACCGAATACATCAACATTAACTACACACATATTACGAACTGTACACAGAATTTTTATTAATCGTAATTGTTTATATAATTAACTATATTGTTTTCAGTGTACCGCAAAGTTAAAAATTCTTTTCATTAGGCTTACCGTAGATAGTGAAACGTAAATAGTCTAATGCAAATAATTTTTAACGATAGTCTACTGAAAAGCGTACTGTTAATTCGTAATTACTGTTATATGAACACTTTTTTAAAAAGTACGTTAAAAAGTTTCATTGAAACAAGGGAAATAAATGTCGAGAATTATGGTATAAAGAAACGTGGAAAAATTATATATCCAATTTCAATTTATAATCAATTTTTCGATTTTCCATTTTTAAATATTTCTTAAATATAAAATCAAGGGAAATCATTCTTTTCTCAATTCTAGACAGAAAAGATTTCAATACACTGAATTCGAAATATAGTATTTTGAGTTTGCATTTCTTTGAAAATTAAGAGGTGAAGAAAGCATAAGAAAAATAAAAGAAAAAGAAGAAATAAATAGCAAACAAATCGACATTCTAGAACTATTGAGATTTTCAGCTCTGAAAAGAAACTTTTTTATATTTTTGCTTGTTAGTTTACGAATGCTGTAAATAACTAATTCTCAGTTAGGTATAAATGATTAAGACTCGGTAGACAATCAATTAAGAAAAATAATACTTTTCCTTTTTATAATATTAATATAATCTGGTCGACTATTTCCACCAGAATTAGAATGTAATTTTTATTCTATTCAATTTGATTTCTTATCAAACTATTGTAAGCTCTTACCACTTTGAATTCTAATCCAAGTATATCAATTATCAATGCAAGAATAAAGCGAAACACGATACAATCACATATTTACAGAAACATACGCAAGAGTACAATCACAAATACAATACTCGCATAATGTAACATGCAAATAACAATCAAACAATGATTTCAAAAGGAAAGGGAGAGGAGAAAAGAACTGGAAGGGAACAAGGTGAGAAAGAGAGAGAGAGAAAGAGGTAGAGGAAAAACCGAGAAAGAGTTACATAGAAAAAGGAACAACGAATTTTGTAGCAATTAGTTGAATTTTTATGATAACCTTATTGGTCCAATACCTCTCGATGAACCATTCTGTTGCTAGGGTCGATGATCCTGTGGAGATCATATAAATTAATTTATACGAGTGGTTGGTCCTCGTCCAGTGTGTACATAGAAGCAACGCATGCTATTATTTCCTGTGAGTTGATGAAAGTCACATAAGATCAGAGATCCTATTGACAACAGAATTCATTGAGGGCATTGTTCATTTACACCAGTGCTGTCCATGTGTGTAGAAGAAACGTACTCCGACTCATTGATCCTCTTTTGTGCTGTGAAATGTGCTTGTTACAAAGCGCGACCCATAACACAGCACTGGAAATGATAGCGTTCACTGTATATAATGAGAAGAAACAGAGAGCGTAGGAGATTCGGAAGATTTGCCATGGCCAGCACTGTGCTTACGGTACTTGAGTCCCTGAAATAAGAACACAGAAGTTATTCGGTTAGACTACAAAATAGATTTTCACCTATCCTCTCTCAATTTTCCTTTTCACGGATACGCGTTGCCATTAACACGCCACGACCTCTCGTCGACCTATAGTGCCTATTATTAGTGAAAAAACGATTGCGAATTAATATACGTATACAAAACGACAAAAAAAAAGAAAGAAAGAAAAAGAATATAAACATGTTTACTAGATTTTCACAGTTAAAAAAGAGTATTCGTACGGAGACAGTGTGTACGAGTTGAATTTACAGAAATTTTCTCGTTAGAACGTACCGCGTACGTTACTTATAGAGTTTAGCATTTAAAGCTTGATGCTTGATCAAATCTGTTTTATTCGCGCGTTAAACTTCGAGGACATAGCATCGAGGAGCACAAGAAAGAATACGATTCAAACAGAAAAAAAAAACTTGGTGAAAAGAAAAGCGAATCGAAGGATAACTATAAAGAGAAATAAACTTGAATTTCGAAGTCGATTATCCAATTCCGAGAGATTGATCCTTGCAAGGCACGCATCGTAAAGCTATGTATCATGTCAATTAAAGGCATATAGATTGGTACTTTATTCGTAATGGATCTAGATATTACGAGTACTTATTAACTATACCAAAACACAAGAGACTGGACACACGCGGTTCCGCCGACGGCGGAATTCCCAAAAAGAAAATTGTACAATCACGCTCGGACACTCCTCGGGAGTCCGAAATTGTTTAGATTATAATTTTTCAGATAGCGCATTTTTCTGCGTGTCTGTGTGCTTGCGTGCGTGCGTGTGATTAGAGAAAAAAAAATCGATAATATAACACCTGCTCAAACCTACTCGTATCGAAACACAACACACTTGAATTATTCAGAATAAACCTTCGCAATTTATGGCTTTTCCTTTCGATACTGGCACCCGCAGTCGATTACTTAATTTGTTCGTTCCCGTTTCATATATTTTCCACTCTGAAAATGAAAGTGACAATACTTATTACACGTACAGAGACACACAAAACACACGGTTACCCACAAAATTGAGAACATACACTGTGAAGGTTTTGTTTGCTCGATTAATAGACAGATCCTTCGAAAGACATTGATGATCTTTTAAATGACTCTACATACATAGTTTGGATTTCATTGCGCAGCAGTTGCCTTTAACAATTTCAATCGTGTGGATTATCACTTACCAAAATATTTTTATTGAGATCATTGAGAATCCAACGTAATATGAATGAATTGATTATAACTTTCTTTTTTAGAAATCTTTGAAAGTGTTTGTTAATCGAACAAGTAAAGACTTCTACAGCGTACACTGAATTTTGTGATTTACTGTGACGTAAAAGTATGAAGTTACGAAGGTTTATTGGAGGAGAGTGTTGGAAGATAGACGCCCGTTAGTACAGGGTCAATGACAATCGTGAACTCACCAGAGAATAGCTTTTTTCTCTTCTTCCGCGGTTTTCTTTCTTTCATCTTTAAATAACATACTTATCAATGCTATGTCAGAACAATCGATATCGATTTGTCCTCGATCAATGATAATTTATCACAATACTCAAATTGTATCCTTGTTAGAGATTCATTGTAGATGAGAAAGTATAAATTTTGTATTTCAACGTCTGACAATGATACTAACAAGACAGTCTGGGGATGAAACGTAATAGGAGAAAGAAAGAGAATAGAGAGAGAGAGAGAGAGCGAGAGAGAGCGAGAGAGAGATAAACGGACAAACAGACAGAGCAGAAAATATTATATTAGCATTGTAATAATTCATCAAATACGGAAGAAAAATTCGAAGAGCAGTAAAACGTTCCTTTAACTTGAACTTGTAAATAGTTTAACAATCCTTGTTAGTCTGCAAGATCGATTGTTTTATCACGTATACTTAACGAACAAAGAGTCGGGCATTGTTCTTCCATATATGTATATTAATTCTGTTTGATCGTGTACATTTTAGTAAATTATTATTCTATTATACTATGATATTTCTTCTATGAGTTCATTGACGATACTTCACAAACACACACTAACAGTCTTTACCTATTCCTTAATCAATGTTTTTACATTGAAATTGTAACGCTTGTTCTTTGATCTTTAATCCACACGTTTAGTCAAATGTATTTTCCAAATAGCAACAATGCTCGATATAGTCTATAAGCTACTATGAGCAACCATTGAATTTTAAAATACACAATCTAATCAAATCTGATGTTATAATAAAGATGCTAATAATAATAAACAAAAGATGAATAATAAGAATGTTAACCCATGTAAGAATGACATTATATAAATATTCCTAAAAAATAAATTCTGGAGTTTATCGATGAAACTAATTCCAACATGTTACTATAAAATTTCCAAGCTCTCTTTTTTAACATATATAAAAATATAATTTATATATATGTATTTATAAAAGTTTATTCACCGAGCTTTACACGCAAAAGAACAATTATGCATACACGTTACGTATATAGTTATATTATCATATAATACATAGATAGCACTATATACAGAACTACAGTAATTCATCTCTAAGAACTTTCCATAGTTCACTTAGTCGAAACTCTGGTACGTTTGTTCCATGCAAAGTTGGTGCCATAACTACGAGGCTTCGGACTACTGATGTTTGGTTTCTGAACATAATATTCCCATCCCATTTTCTCGCAGTGTGCAATCGCTTCTTGTTCCGATGCAAATTCTACTTTGAGGTTCGACATTGGGTCTCCTCTAATTATAAAAATGCAACATTAGTAAATCAATGAAATTGATGAACTGTATTTGCTACTAAGAGAGCTAAATAATACTCACGTCGAAACCCATCCCATGAGTGGATTCTCCCACCGTTCACGTGTATCGAAATCAATTTGCCAAAAGTGAATATTATTTGTCCCTGATTGCATAGCATTCTTTGCGGGACAGTGAATACGAACTCTCCGAGTCTTAATGTGTTCCTCAGGAACACCAGAAACTAATCCAACATCCTCAACTTCTGACACGGTGATCTTATTCTTTTTAGCTTCCAAGTACAATTTTTTCTCTTCGTTCAAGAACAGATCTTTTCTTAACGACTCTTTCGGTTTAACAAGTTCTTTACCAGTTCTATCAGAATCGGAATAGTATCTTGCTGGTAACCTAGAAATCAAACTAAACTTGTCATTTTCATAACATTCATCATAATTAGAAAATTCGGCCGTCGACAGAAAATTACAAAACTATATACCAGGCTTGGAAATTAGTTTCACTAGAATGAGTACTTGAATGTCACTTACGCGCAACATTTTCGTATGTCACCGCTTGTACGCAGGAACGATACCGTACGCAGTGCCATTTTGTACAATAAAGCTAAATACAAATAATACGATCATAGGCTCCACTTCGATTTCCTCGCATCAGTTTCACCAGGTCAACGTAACATTATATGTGCACTTGTGCGTTGCGCATGCGTTGACCATCTGACAAATTTAGAGAGATCTGTGAGAACCACTCAGTGGTTCATCAGTGATGAGAACCTCGGACCATATATTATGGTCTAAGCACTGATATACACATATCAGTGGAATATATCCTATCAGAATCCTATATAATATCAGAGAGTAAATCGGATAACAGCTGATAATATATTCCTATATCCATGGTCTAAGGTTAGAGCCTGGACCGACCTGGAGCCACCTTCCTTCCGGGTGACCCAGGGTGACCTTTTTCCAGCCGTGAAGACTATATAGTTCATGGCAGTTTATTCGTATTC
This sequence comes from Lasioglossum zephyrum, assembly GCA_028455615.1. Taxonomy (NCBI): domain Eukaryota; kingdom Metazoa; phylum Arthropoda; class Insecta; order Hymenoptera; family Halictidae; genus Lasioglossum; species Lasioglossum zephyrum. Next base: position 5,171,490 of record CM052325.1, on the reverse strand, counting down.
AAATCACGTGGTTTTGTTTTGACGAGTCGGCCCGTACAATTAATAATAAACATAAAAGAAGCTACTATAGAGTAATTATTGTTTCATTAAAAATGCCTGTCGATCAAAAACGTATCAATGGCCCAGAGGCATCGTTTCCTTATCATATTTATTCAAATATCAACAACAAGAATGTCAAAGTGAAACATAATTTCACTAAAAGAAGCGATGCACGAAATGACAATGATCTGAGAAAAATTTGTAAGGATTTGCACAATATAAATTTCCTAATTTATTAACAAGCTTTAATTGTTTGACCTAGTTAGTTCATTAATAAATTTTCTCCTGTATTTAGTTTTGAAAACTGGAGTGATAAATCAAGCCAAAGGCTCTGCATACGTAGAAATGGGAAATACAAAGGTTGTCTGTTCAGTATTCGATCCCAGAGAGGTACCGAACAAGAGTGGCTACTGTGTACAAGGAGAAATTTACTGCGAATTTAAATTTGCCCCATTTTCATGTGAAAAGCGCAGAATGCATCAACAGAGTGCAGACGAGAAACAGTACAGTTTAATCCTGCAAAAGGCACTGGAACCAGCAGTCTGCTTGGTAGATACAAGCATAATTATCAATTATTAATTTTTAGTATGTAAATATATATAATTAATATGTTTGTAGCACGAGTTTCCTAATTTTCAAGTAGACATATATGCAGTGGTCTTAGATAATGCTGGATCTTCATTGGCAGCAGCAATTATGGCAGGTAGCCTTGCCTTAGCTAACGCAGGTGTTCCTATGTTTGGTTTGGTTACAGCTTCTACTATAGTAAGTAGACATGAACATAAAAATGAGAAATAATACTTTCCGATAAATTAATAAATTTCAAATGCAGGGTATCTATGGAGACAAGTTCTTGGTAGACCCCACAGATACAGAAGAGGTAATATGTAATACTCATCCAGAAGAAGAAAATGATTTCAATCATGGTACAATAACGCTTGCTAGCCTTCCCCAACACAATCAAATCTCAGAAGTGTTTCTAGTTGGAAATATTGATACAGATTCAGTTATGCACGCGACAGACGTTTTAACGGTAATCAATAAAGACATTTGTCCTGTGCTTCAACAGTGTTTAGTTAAAACTATCATGAAATTGCATAAAACTAAGTAACTGAAATAACGAACAATAAATTTTTGATGCAATTAAATATATATATTTTTACAATAAAAAATTGTATAATTTTCATATTAATATAATCCACGTACTGCTCACAACAGCTATTCCATATACAATGTATCAAAATGCAGTTGAATTTTTTACAAAGTTGAAGAATTTCCTACAGTTGTATATGTATATAAAGTATTAACAACTTTGTTCGAAGTAAAAAAAAATTTAGATTACATTCGGCATTCTAAGGAAGAACTCTACAAAGATGATCTTTAAGCTACTTATTTACATTTATACATATACATTTACATATGTATATATATATATAAATGCATATATATAAATTAAAAACAAACTTTAAAAGATTGACTATCCCTCGATCAAGGCACTCCACTATCGAGAAAACACTTTAGTGTATCCTTCCATAAAAAAACAAAATTATTATCTGTATAATTCATGTCGTTCTTTTATATAATACTTTAATGTGTTTTTTCGTAATTTACACTATAGAAACTGATAACAAAACTTTTACTCCACTGTCTTCGAAGGTGAAAACTAGACTTTATCCTTGCAAGGTGTAACATTCGCATATAAAATCAAATCACTGTTTCTTAAAGCTTTTTAGAATTGGATAGATGTTATCAAATGCTTCATAAATCTCCTGTCGAACCTTTGCCCCTGTATGAACATCAGATTAAAATTAAACTCGTCGATTTAATATTACAGTTAATAGAATTCATTGAATAACATTTTCTATCAGATACTCTACTCACCGGTTAAGACTACCTTTCCCGAAACAAATATAAGTAAGACGATCCTAGGTTTAACCATTCGATATATTAATCCAGGGAAGAGTTCAGGTTCGTACGAAGAGAACTGACCATGGGTGAGTACTAAACCTTCTAATCTGATTGGAAATTTTACATCACAGCTTCCGACCATATTTTGTATTTTAAAATCTAGGAACTTTGCCTTTAAGCAAAATAAACCAAATTAGAATATGCCATTGTTTAGAAATGGTGAGAAATAATAATGAAAATATTTACTAACAGGAAAACCAAGTTTCTGAATAATTCTTGCATACTTTCTTGCAGCCAATCGTGAATCTTCTTCGCTCTTTGCTCCTGTACAAACCATTTTCCCGCTACTGAATATCAGAGCGGTGGTTCTTGGCTCTCTTATCCTCATAATAACTGCAGCGAATCTCTTTGGATTATATTCTGCGTTTCTCGCGTGGAGAGCTATCTTTTTTAAATCTAATTTACAGTTCAAGTTAACCGTAGACACGATATTTCTACAAATAAACATCAATTATGGAATTTAGCATAATATATTCATCCTAAATTCAATTCTAACTCACTGGAGCTGTGGTAAAATTCCTGGATCAGCGGAAGCTGGTGTCATCGGTGTCATAGGACCTGGAGTGGATGGTCCTATTGACGACGGCGCAATGTGATTATTATTTTGTACTAAAGGAGACATCATGTTTTGCTAGAAACATAATAATTCCTTCTTAAAATAACGTTATAATAATAAACAATCTAAGTATTATATTATTTAGTGTTACTGGTGTTTGTGGCTGCATAAGACTCTGAGGAGTTGCAAAAGTAGGTGCAGTCGCGTATGCATGCATCGTCTTTTGAGGCGTTCCCATCATGAGCATTCCGCTCTGCATATTTGGACTCATAGAATGTAACGGTTGCAACTGATATTGTTGCTGAGGTTGTTGCTGTTGCTGTTGTTGTTGTAAGGCATTAGGCAGAATCTGTTGATCTTCTTCCGGCTGATGCAACGGTGTACCTATACTGGGTATACTAAACCCTGGACTTGGTAGCATCTGATCCATTTTCGGTACTTTCTTTTTAAAACACTTCACACAAAAATGTCTTTGACTCGAATACCCTTAGAATTCACTTTGTCCTTAATCAAAGAATCTTCTCGACGTTACAGATTTAAAAAAGAATTTCATCGTTTTGATAATACCCATGTTTCAAAAAGGAGCACTGTATCACATTTATAGGTTAAAATTCATACGAAAGCGAAACTCCAAGCTCTCCTTCTATAATTATTCAAAATAAAAACGTTACGATCTTTGTGTTTGGTTAAATTTTAGATGCTAACAATATACAACAGCTTTTGTTTCTAATTTTTTTGCCATCATTTCTGCTTGTTTGTTTACAAGTCTACTTTGAAAACGACCATAAACTCTGCGAGTTATAGTAAGCCATCAACCAGTGTTTCGATTACAACTAATTACAAATTACAACCGCCTTTTTTCGCGCATGCGCGGCCAAAACAGTGGAAAGTAGGCTGTGACAGTAACATGTCTACAATAACGCAGCAGAGCGGTCAGAGCCCGGGAAGAATTTTTTCGAAGCGCCTATAGGGCGCTTCTGGGTAGTGATGGGCACCATCCACTAAATCGATAGTAGCTAACTACTATTTTCAGTCGATTGATTTTTTAAACTATAATAATTAGTAAATAGTTGAACTTAGTCGATGGTGCCCATCGCTACTTCTGAGCGCTTTCGTTCAATGAAAATCTAGTTTCTCGCTTGCTGCTGGGGATTTCGACTCGAAAATGTTATGAACGTCTTGGACGGTAGATTTCCTCATAAAACGAGTACCAACCGGGCCTATCTATCCAAATAGGCAAGGAGCAAGTATAACAATACAATAATAATACAACTGATAGTAAAAATAATTTTTGGGTACTGTTTATTTCAATTTTCCTCTAACTGTATGTAGTCTTCAATACGGCTCAGTTTATCACTTTCTAAATTAAATAAATACATGCATTTGGTTTTAAATTTGAAAATTTAAATCTAAAATAAATAGTTTCTATAGCATATTTTCCTTAAAACAAGATGAAAGCGATTTCTTCGGTCCTTTTCGAAGATTCTCTACATCATATTGAAGCAATTGTTTCTGTTGCATTTGACTGTGAAGTATACTTTCAAGTACAGATATATCGGCTTTATGTTGAAATTCTACTTTTAACATATCTTCCTAAAATTAAGAAAAGTATTGTCAAACATTATTCAATTACCATAGAATTAACAATTACAATAACGTAACACTTGCTTCTGAAATTGGAATCTGCTTCAACATTTTTTTCAACTTAGTTCTTTCGTTTTCTAACATTGTTAACAGACTTATCTTCTCGGTATTGTTTCGAATTAAATTTGCTAGAATGATAAGGCCTTCGTTGCAGTCTCTTTTGATATCTGAAAAAGTCAAAACAAAATATTAACCAATATATTTCTATGAAATTAGTTATACAGAATTTTTAGAAACATTAATTTATATATACTCTTCAAATCTTCGGAAAAATTTTTCATGATCTTTCGCATATCTGTTTTGGTTTCGTAAATCATTCTCTGTAAAACAGTTTCATACAAGCTTATCAAAGAGACTTTCCGACCAAATTTTTGAATCATTTTCTCTTTGATTTCTAATTCTAATGACTTATTCTGGGTCTCCATGTATTTCAAATCCATTTTTATCCTTTTTAGGTGTACCTCATTTTTCCTATAAAAAAAAGAACAATTATTTCTTATTAATTTATACATAACTTTATACATAATTTTTAACTTACTTTCTACTGTCCACTAAATCCAAAGTTTGCTTTTGCAGTTCTCCTACTCTAGCATACAGACTTGACAATTCCTTCTTATTAAAAACTATACAGTCTTGAATGTCCGTGATATTTCCCGAATGCGATATGTGTTGCATTTGGTGCATCTTTAATACGACTGTTACTTCAACGTCGTTTAGTTTTTTTTGTTTCTCCACCTAATCAATATTGAAAGTATTCAAGATGATTTTACTTATTTTACCGAAAAATAGAAATATTTGTAATACCATAAATGCTTCCAGGTCCGCTTGGTTGACCTTCAAATTATTCTCAACTATTCTTAAGCTTTTCGTCTCTACGTCCAACTCTTTGTGTAACAACTCAATCTCTTTCTGCTCCTCCTTAATTTCTAATTCATGCTTATATCGCTGTTCCCTCATAGAAAATGCTGTTTCGTACAACTGTCTATCACAGTTTGGAGGACAAATATTTTCATCAAACAAAACTTGACCAGCATCAGAGCCTACTGAAATATCAGTATCATCGCTGCTGGTGTCTGACGATTGTGTGGTAGTGTCCTCAGAATCTGAAATTGCAAATTCGCCGTTAATCTAGCCGTGATTCGTCCTCACAATTTCGACGCGACACCACAGTATGTATACTAATTAGTTGTATAAAAAATGAATAAGTCAGAAGGGAAATTGGTACCATCTCTTTCCCTTGCAACTGTATATTTCTTTTTAAATATTTTCTGAAGAAAATCTTGGTACTTGTTTCCAGCAATAACTTTCGTGAATTCAGCAGTGATATCTTTAATCTTTGCCTGCAACCTTCGAATCTCCTCTTCCCTGGTCGCAATTTTACTGTTCGTACTTTGCATCTATCCAAATATCATTTGATAAATAAATTCGTTTCTTTTTCTATCTTTATAGTGACGAAAAGAATACTGCAGTACCTTTGATATCAGTGTAGTTCGTTCAGTTGACTTCATGGTAACTTTCTCTTCTAGAATGAATTCTGCTGCTTCGCACTCTCTAAGGATAATGAACTCCTCGTAAAGTGTTAACAAATGCAGGTTCATGTAAGTGCTTTGGTATATGACGTCGAGCCTGTATTCTTCCACCTCGTTCAACTCGTGCTCCAGTTGTTCATAACTTTCACTGATATGTCGCAGGATGCAATCCTGTTCGTACAACTTTCGCCACAAACGTGAGCGCTTCATTTCTTTTTCCCAGGAAGTCCCCACAGCATCGCTTGTGTTCAAGTTTCGTATTATATCACCTTGCATAGATAGTTGACCTTTGATTTTCAATTTCGATACAGACAGGGCAGAGTCGAGACTGTCTTCTGCGACAGTCGCTATTTCATCGCAAAGCAGTGCTTCATACTCCAAGTCGTTCTTACTCGCTTGCATATCTATGCTCATCACAGACTGTCTCTGTCGTTTCACTTGTTGCACTTGTTCTGACATTGACACATACTTCTCGAGCTGTTAAAGTGACGTTGATAGTAAATAAGTTATTCTAGAGGATTTAGAGTGGTACTGGAAATAACTGTTTAGTGTCTTTAAATTCTTCTAATGTTTTTACTGTTTTAAATTACACCTACTCGTTTCTATCATAAGTGTATAAAATCCGCTGTCTATCCTTAACTATTTTAAGAACTGAAACCTACATTAGAACAGTTTTAAGCCCAAAATGATAATATTAACTGACTTCGAGTTTTTGTTCAGGAAATTCAATATCAATATTTGTCTGTAGCATTCGCGGCAGAGGTTTCACTGTTTTATGAGGAATTTCTGATTGTATTCTTTTCAGCGTATCCGTTAATCGTTCGACTTCCGTCTGTAGACTCTGTTTTTTTAATTTGACTGCATTTAGCTTTGCATTGAAGTCTTCTCGCAGGTAATGAAGCTAGAGAAGACAATTATTTGCATACCAAACTCTGTGTTTAATGAATTCTCTGACTTTATACCTTCCGTCTGCTATCAAGAAGCTGCTTGTACTTCAATGCAGTTGTTTGCTTCTTCATTTTAAGATTGAAACCTGTATTTGTTTTTAAATTATATTCACCAATATCTTTCTTTGTTTTTTCAATAAAAACTGCGTCTTCCATACGGCTTTTGGCTAAATTTGGTTTTCTCAAATGCAATTTTTGCCACTGAAAATGATGTCACACTGTTTTTGTATCGTATTCAACATACTTTCGTTGTACAATTTATTTACTTCTTTCTCTCGTTGAATTAAGCTTGCTTTCTTCTTTTTATACTTCAATAGCATCTGATTGATTTGAATTCCTAGTCCGGACGTCAAATCAGTAAAGTCTTCGCCTAAAAGACCCTCCAAGTAACGTGTTTCCTCGTCACCTGATTCAATTCTACTGTCTTTGATTTCTTCCTGTGATACTCTGTAGTTAAATGATAAAATAATTGATAATTACAAGATTTATATTATAAGAAAGACATACCCGTCTATTTTATCTTGCTCTTCAAACTGTTTCACTGTTTCCATTTGTTTGAATGTCATGTCGATGTTCAGTTTCAATTCTCTTAGGGAATGCACTGCTTTCTCCTCGTTACTAATTTTTAAAATTATATATGAAATACGACATATTAAAGATAAACAAATATAATAATTGGACTGCGGATCTTTATGTATTTATAGGAAAATTGAGTAGATAAAATCGAAAATTTTATAGGAAAATTTTGAAAATTGAAGATATCAATATATGATCTCTCATCTATTAAAATTATAAAGGGAGGAAGTAGCATTCTATTTGGTTTCTATTTCTTGCAATCGACGCAGACAATTTTTATTTTGCATAAAGATCTGCAGACTAATAATAATGCTCACAATATACTGCACACTGCAAAAGGCAAATGCGTAATAGGTGTAATAAAGTGGTCCATCAGCTTTTCCAATTCCAGCCTACTTTTCTCCATTTGGAATTCTAGCTTTCTTTGCATCAATGCGACCTGTTCTTTCAAGTGTTGCTCCAAGTCCTCTGTAATCCTAGGGTCTAACTCGAAATGTGATATTTGCTGAGACGGAATGAGTTTCCCGTTTCTAATGTGGCAAAGTAGAACATTATCAAACAAAAAGTTTCATGTAGGTTATTATTATCAAGAAGAAAGTACGATAAACCTGTTAATTATTTGAACATATTCTTCGAATAAGCCACGTATAATTAGTAAAACCTCTTCTTTTTTCTTCTCTGCAGTCGAGATTATTCGATTCTGCTCCATTTGCGTAATTACCTCTTCCAAACTTGGATGTTCGTCATCCACGTCTTCAATCATTTGTGGCTGTATTTAAGAACATAATTAAAATATAGAATAGCTAACATAGAAGTATCAGTGGAAGCATAAACATTTACCAGAGGTAAAGAGTTCTTTACGACAGGTATTTCTATGCTCTCTTCTGCAGTGTCATAATTAATCGTAAAAGAAAATATGTTTCCATCATAGCCGCACGTCAGTAACATTGTTCTGTTGTAACTTAATAAGATCTTGGACATGTGTCCATTATAATAATCATGTATGGGAAGGATCCAGCAGTCTGAGAAGTCTAGCGGATCTTCTATCTTCAACCTGCATACGTAAAGTTCTCCGTACTGTGTTCCCAAAAACAAGTATTTTTCATTATCGCTTAAAAATAAAAGCATTATTAATTGTCAGTACTAATTTTCCTTTCTAGAATATGTTGATATTGTCGTACTAGAAAAAACAATTGTGTATTTCCGTATCTTCCATGTTTTCAATTATCCTACTTCTCATTGGTTTAGTGTCCTTAATCTTTCCAGACAGCGGACGGGAGTATTCGTAAACATATCCCGCATCAAAACCATTTACAAACAGCCATATGTTTCCATTAGTACCGTATTCTACTATCGAAATTTTATTCGGAATTTCTGGAATATAGATTTCTGGAAGGACCATCTTCACATCATCAAATTCCGCTGTAAGAAGGAAAATGGAGCACCGAACATAATATATACAAACCAATATGGCTGAATAAAATTAGAAATAGGTCATTACCAAGATATGTTTCTTCATCGATCACAATATGAGGATTTTCTTTCATTAATTCCTCCAGCTCTTTCAACCTTTCTGCAATTTTTCTCTGTTTCTCTTTTTCGTATTCTTTTCTTACATTTTCTCTTTGTATCGAGGATTTCACCGATTCAAATTTAAATTTTGCTGATTTGCACTTGACCAGTTCGTAAGAAGTAACCGTGTATGATTGACACACAATGGGTAGCTGCACTTCCATGCAGTCTCCCTGGAGACATCCAACTAACAAAGTTGCACTCTGGTCAAGATAAATAATATAAGACAGTGTACAATGTTCAAATAAGTTAGTTGGAACTGTACATTTACTTCTTGTGCATTCCATGTCATGCAAGTAACAGGCGATGGAACCTTTACGTAGCCAATAGGCACAATTTGTGGATAAGAAACAGTGGATTGTACATTGAATACAAAAATAGTAGAATCTTCACTGCCCGTTACTAACAAACTGAAACCAAATTATCTGATGTAATAATGATGAAATTTCGGTTCTTTGTAACTTGTTATTTTCAGAACCTATGGAACTAAAGTACATACCTACATGAAGCTTTATAACGCATTATAGTAATTGGCATCGAATGTGGTTTTAACCATTGAATGAGCCTTGTATAGTCTCCTTTTATATTATTCTCCGTATCTGCTGCCTTTATTGCAATTGTTATCATTCTAATAACGCCACTTCGGAAAGCACAGACAATCGTAGAGCCTGTTTTATCAGCCTAAATGTTTCGAAGCTGTTGATAATGTTCTTAGCATCATAAATATAAGAAAAACAATATTCACCTCGCACGGAAGCCAAACCACTTGACTTCCACTGTCGCGAAATCTGTGAACAACTATTAATTTCTTTCTAATGTAATTGTAAACGTGCAATTGACCACTTCCATCGATTGTGGTAACGAATGGTCCCCAGACTGCTGTGTCCATGTCGATTATAGGACCAGCATGACATGTAAATATTTTTTGTTGTACATGGTCTTTTTTACTTGTAGAAAGATCGAGTAACCATAATCCACCATTTGCATCCTACTAAATATAATATCTGTAAACGGTACATTACAGAACATTTTTGTCATACAACAGCTTTACCTGGGCATACCACATTGTTTTCTCTGGATCACCTGGTTCTTGTTTTTGGATACTCATGAGCATCGCGTCTTTTTGAAAATTCTTCTCTTCTTCCATAATATGGAATTCATATATCGGTTGCAATTCAAGAATGTGTTCTTCTTTGGGAAGATCCGCATGATCGATTGTATCATAAAACCAAAATCTTATCCATCCATCCGATCCTACAGAAGATTTCTTAAATTAGAGAAATTCAATTTGTTTCTTCAATGTTCCAATGAAGTTTATAACATTACCAACTGATATAAGCTCTCCACTGATGTATTCAAATTGCGTAATATAATTCGTGTGTGCTAGCTGTTTATTTTTTCTACTAGCTTCAAGTTTAATTAAATTTTCATCCCATAACAGTATATTGCCCCATTCACATCCCGAAATTACCTAAAATACGAGGAAACATATATGGCCAATTTTCGAAGGCTACCTAGTAGCATATCATATTTTAAAGCAATGTATCCTATTAATGTAGTTCTCTCACTGTTTCATTAGGCATCGGATGAATTGCTATGACATCAGAGATCTCCGTATTCCCAAATTTACCAGTTTGACCTTTCAACTTCAATCCAGTGAAGGTTTTGGCCACCTTCCAAAATTTAATATGCCCCAGTCCACTGGACGTCAATTGGCCAGGAACATATTTTGAAAAAGTCACATTGTACACATCTTGAACATATGATTTGCATTGTAAAACGATTGCCACCTCTTTCCAGTTCCAGAGAGAGATATAATAATCAGGTTCACCACCTTGCGATACCAGTAACAAACCATCAGGACTGCAATTAGAATGTTTTATTGCATTTTAAGAAAATGTAATTTGAAAAATATTTATGACAAACCTGTTTACCTGTAAGCCAAATGGAAATAACGTTTAGTTGTTCCTCCTTTCAAAGCAGTCACCTCTTCCATAGATGGCCAATCGTATATAATTATTATTGGATCCGTGCCATTTTCTGCTACGGCAAAATGATTATTCCTAGGATTTTTCTATAAAGCAATTATAAGATTCATCAATTTACAAACTCATAAATACTTATTTAAGAAACATAGATATACCCACAGATATGTGACCAATACCACCACCTAAAGTGCTTCTTCTGAATGAAATAGTATTTTCCAATACATTGAAGAAATGAATCAGATTGCCAGAAGTAAAGGCGATGGTATTTTCATCGACCACGCACAGATTGAAGTATTTCTGACAATCGTATGCGTAAGAATAACTGTTTCAATATTAAGAAATGATACATCTAACGTATAATAAATGAATGATCTAAATCTATATTTTAATCAAGGATACAAAAACTCGAGAAAATTTTGCGGTATGGAGCCATTGTCTGGTTTTTTGGCTAGAAATGAATACTCTTCGATAAACTCCGCGCTTGTTTCTTTCTCAGAACTTGTTTTATCATTTCCATACTCAGAATCGTTTTCATCGTCAATATTTACTGCTGAACCGTTTTCAAATTCATTTTTACCACCGTCAGCCATTTTGAATTTGCGAATCAACCTCAAAATATCAATGCATTCATTGAACTGACAAACAATTAAGTATAAGCATTTTTTAAGCGTTTTATTTAGTTTATATGCTTGTATATTAATTGGATGTTGAATTTCTGCAATGCACAATTTTTCCTCCGTAACGTCGCGCAACTTGGGAGTTACGGTAAAAAAGTGAAGATACATTAAAGAGCAGTTAAAGCGATTTCTTCTTCATTCTCAGTGGCTGGACAAGCACCCCTTTTAAAGAAAAAAAATGTAAATGGAACGTGTTTTTATTTGCATTTGGGTCTCCCTGTCACATTTTTCGGTTGAGAACAAATATAAATTACAACAAAGTTTCAGAGTTAAATTTATCATAATTAGTAGACAAACTTGTAAAGAATAAGTAGTAGTCAAGGAACTATCCTTCGAAGTAAATTTCAAATGAAATATTTAAAATAGTAGGGAGTAGTTGATGGAATAGTAGGCAAAAAAATTGAAAAATAATTCGGAGTGTGGGGATAAATGCGTGATGCTAGGGAACATATCGAGAACGCGACGTTACGGAGGAGAATCTGTGATATGACTAACTCTGTCTGTCTTGATAACCCAGGGGTGGTAACAAATGGCATTCAATCTCATGTATCCGTGTTGTTGAGCGACTGTCAAGTGAATACGGATCTCAATTGTAACAAAGTAATTTAATCATGGTAAGTAATTAATGAGACATTCGTGTTAATTTGTACTACCTTTCATTGCTTATTCGTATTCTTGCAAGTTGTATCTCATTGATACAACTTGTCAATACTACATTAGAGAAGAGTTGTCACAAAAATTTTAAAACGACCCCAAATTCGATCACAGATTCGCTTCATTCTTATTCAAAACAGAGCTGGGAAAACCAGGTTGGCTAAATGGTACATGAACTTCGACGACGACGAGAAACAGAAATTGATAGAGGATGTCCATGCTGTGGTGACCGTTCGTGATGCCAAACATACCAACTTTGTCGAGGTAACATGAACATATATCAACGATAATAATATCAAACGATTCTTACTTTTCTACATTTCAGTTTCGCAACTTCAAGATTGTATATAGAAGATACGCAGGTTTATATTTCTGCATTTGCGTCGATGTCAATGACAATAATTTATGTTACTTAGAAGCGATACACAATTTTGTCGAGGTATTAAACGAGTACTTCCATAATGTATGCGAATTGGATCTGGTCTTCAATTTCTATAAGGTACATTTCAATCTTGGAATTTATAACAAATCACCATCAGTTGTGTTCATAATAAAAATCTTTTATAGGTGTACACAGTTGTAGATGAAATGTTTTTAGCTGGAGAAATAAGGGAGACAAGTCAAACGAAAGTACTGAAGCAGCTTTTGATGTTAAATTCGTTAGAATAAAGTTATTCCATTCACTTTGTTGTATTAATTAAACACATCGTAAAGATATAAGAAATAAACTATATTATGAGAAAATATTTCATCAATTCGCATTCGTATCATCGAATACAATTATCTAATTATACGTAGCTAATTGGAAAGAATATTTTAATATTACTTGAAATTTTTTATTTCGTATTTTACGTATCGAATTATCCTCGTTTATTAATCAATTGCTCGAATCTAAAATAATCGAAGTGCGATATAAAATACGCCTCTATTATCGATTTTTTCAAGAAATCATTTCTAACATATCAATTGATTGATATGTATATATTATGATGTATGTAATATTATAATCGATTAGCAGCCTTTTTTAAACGTTTCGCCAGAGAGGAAATCAAAAGAAATTTCCTTTCTGCTCTCATGTATCAAATGTTTTCGATATAATCGATTTGTTGATGATTCGAGCTATCGAAGTCTACGATATCCGTACAACGCGAACCGTGTTGAAGTTGGTTGAAGTGCATGATCTTGGTAGACGAAAGATCTCGATTTTATGTGTAAATAACTAACAATCGATGTAAACTTTAAAATTAGTTCTTCTTGTTTTATCGATAAGTGATGATTGATTTATTGGCACGCCTCTGCCCACCGGAGATCCTCGAAACATATTGACAGTGTTTATATAAATCTTTATCAGCGCTTATCATTTCACATTGATTTCTTTTCATTGCCATCTGTGTTATTTAACAATCTGTGAGGTGTTTCTTTTTACATGATACACATAATGCGGTAAAACTAACCCTATCCGAACAAAGAAACAATGATACATAGAAGTTTCCTGTTACAATGGATTCTGGTGGTGATATTTACAATCACTATTATTTACCTAAAAATGAAATTAAATTTCCTGGAGGATCACTACAAATTATTGCGTACGCGTGATTATAGAGAATGTAATTTTATGAATTTCTAACGTAAAGAGCATTGTCCTTTTAATATTTCATTCTGTTAAAGGTGATGGAATAACATAGGTATCGTATCGTACTTCCAGACAATGCCATCACGCAAGACCAAAACAGTATTCAAACTGGACCAGAAACCGGCCAGCGATCTTACAAATCGTTGCCTTTCGACGATGTCGTTATCATCTACAACAGGGTACCAAAAACAGCGTCGACCAGTTTTGTTGGTTTGGTCTACGATCTATGTAAACAAAACAAATATCATGTTTTACACATTAATGTTACCAACAATATGCATACTCTTACTCTTCCTAATCAGGTAACATTTATTACTAGACTAGATCTTTATGTAATGACGTTTAACGTGTTAATTTTGCAATATATCATTTTAATGATGTATTTGAAATTTACAGATTCAATTCGTGAATAATATAAGCGAATGGACTTCGATAAAGCCAGCGTTTTATCATGGTCATGTGGCATTTTTAAATTTTGAGAAGTGAGTAAAGAAAGTATTTATTATGTGCAATGTATGTTTTCTTATTGTCTTAAATTAAGTTTTGCATTTTAAGGTTTGGAGCAAAACAAATGCCTTTGTATATAAATCTCTTGAGGAAACCTTTAGACAGGTTTGTGTCTTATTATTATTTTTTAAGATATGGAGACAATTTTAGACCACATTTAATTAGGAAAAAACATGGGGATACAAAGGTCAGTATATGTAAATTATGGTTCGTATTAGATACACGGATGACCATAGTTTTATTATATTTTTTAGACGTTCGATGATTGCATTGAAGCTGGTCAACCGGATTGTGATCCGAATAACATGTGGTTACAAATACCTTTTTTATGTGGCCATGATCCTGCTTGTTGGTAAGATTTAACAAAACATTATATGTAATAATAATTTTTCCATTGATGTTTAAATAATACTGTTCAACAGGGAAATTGGAAATAGTTGGGCATTGGAAGAAGCGAAGAGAAATTTACAGAAGCATTATCTCCTTGTGGGAGTGACGGAGGAATTAACGGAATTTATTGAAATTTTACAGCTCGTGCTTCCACGTTTCTTTAAAGGGGCTTACAATTCTTTTTTACATAGTAAGAAAGAAAATATATTTATTAGATCTTGCGTCGTTTTTAGGAAATGTTCACAATATTTATAATATTTCAGATAATAAATCACATTTGCGTCAGACCACGCAAAAGATTAATCCACGACCTGAAACAGTAGACAAGATACAAAAATCTGTTGTCTGGAAAATGGAGAACGAACTGTACAATTTTGCTCTGACGCATTTTCATGCCGTGAAGAAACGTTTGATAAATGCCTCTCCTCAAGACGCGAATCAACGATTCATGTACGAGAAAATACGACCAAAATAAATCTACTTTCTTAAATAAATAGTTTTCTATCATGTTTTAGTATGAAAGTAAACAAGTGCATATTTGAAAAAATGTAAAACAACGGGATAATTTATTGATTTTTCAACAAATTCATAGAGCATTCGCAGGTTTCAAAGCAAACATGTATACAGGATACAATCCACGTGGAAATTTGTGTTGCTGTTCCTCTTTGATACAAACTAAATTCGACTTTTGGAATATGTGGTATAATTGTGACAGGGGACGCGTTACGGAAGAATCCTTCTCGTCAACTTCCAAATGTTTGGTGCTCGTGACATTCTCCTTGACCACTATTATACCGTTAGGTCTCAAACCCGTCCTGCAAATATTGTATTCAATAGTTAGGTGCCTAGATATTTAAACGACAGAGTTGTCAAGTACTTACGAACAGTTTTGAAAGAATTGTACTAAATGATCATCTTCCAAATGACCCAGAACCCATTGGCACCAAATGACATCGTACTTCTTGGCAGTGAAGCAAAAGTTTTGGAGTCCTTCAAATGTTACTGAATTAACTGAATGCCTCTTAAATAGTTATCAGCACCAATTAAAAATTACCAATAGAGTAGTAGCTGCCAATTCTCACAGAATAGTTTTTCAAACATGTTTTAGCAACTTCTAGAAATTTTGAATTTTGCTCCACTAAATCGACATATTTAAAATGATTTAATAATAAATTCTTAGTTATCCTTCCTATACCTGCACCACAGTCTAAAGCGTACGTTTTCGACGGTGCATTCTTTGACTGAAATCAAACAGAACAATTACTACATTGTTTGATCGTTAATAATTATATGATTTTTAGATTGTCGCACCTCGAACAGTGCCTTTAAAAACACTGTAGAACCCCTAATGTCTGTTTGAGAGATAAATCCAAAACCTCCGAGCATTCCATCTACAGTTGGTGGAATGTGCTCCCAATATTTCGCAGCCGCGGTATAAAATTCACTTTCTTCATTGCCATTCTCTTCTCTTTCCATCATTAATGTTGCTACAGTTACTATTAGGTTAAAAATCTAATAACTAGAAAATAAACAGAAATATACTGAAGATATGCCATGTGTCTTACTAGTATTTATGTATGACAACTATTATATAAACTTCATTGTATATTTCTTATTCAAGTCAGTTTTATATTTAACAATAATTATTACAAAATATAATGTATGCAACTTTTATTTGACTACAAATTTAATAAGTATACACGTCTAAAGCCTCTTGACATTCTTGTTTCAAGTTACATGTATACAGCCCACGGTGTCGATCAGTGTCGATATAAAAATACCACACGTGAAGGTGGAAGGGTAGCCACGTGATAAAACTAACGAAGAACTAGAATCTAACTAGATTTTGAACCAGGGTAGTTTCACTCTAATACATCGATTATATATACTCTATAATCGATATAATACATCGATTCTTTAGACAAACAGATCGACCTTTCGAATCGATTTTTCACACTCCAATCCTTTGGGAGACGTTTCTCGAAAAATCGATTCTAAACTATCGATATAGTAAAAGTAAAATTCTTCTCGATCTAAAATAAAATATATAATAAATTTTGTGGTTCGATCAATTATATTTTGGAATAACGTTATTATAATTAACCGAACTGTGCGCCGAAACCACAAAATGTATTATATCGATATAGTATTATATATATGCATATATATAGGTACGTACATGTTCCGATTTGTCGAGGTATCGATAGTGAATCGATTATCGCTTCTACAAGCTATCTTAAACAAAAATATATAAATAACAAGATATATAAACAATATTACGAATGATAAAGTTATTTCCTGTTCCAGTATTCACGTGTAAAATATTGAACTGAAGCATTCGTTGATTTTGATGAGAATACATACTATGGCAAAACTATACGCACTCATTCGTCAGTTTGGTTAGGATAAAATCGATGTTAGTCGTTAGTGGCCACTTCATCTGGAGTCATGGCAGAAGTGAGACTTTATGATTCAACAATTTGTAGATTATGTGCAGAAGACAATGGAAACGGAGAATTGCTTTATATAGGGGACAACGACGATCCGGATTTGAGTTCCATGGTGAATCGGTATTTGCCGCTCAAGGTACACGAGTCTTCAAAACATCAGTCTCTAACTTGACTTCCTGCTTTTTGTATAAATACTACACGAATCAAATGTCCAATGTTTCCTTTTAATACTTTTCGTGTATGTAGCTTCGTGCTTTATTTATTTTATGAAAATCCGTTAAAAGGCTATGTGAAAAAGATTTTCATGTTCCCACGAAGGATTCACTCGGTGACACAGTATTTTACAACGATAAAAAATAGTTCAGTTGTATCAACGAATTATTAAAGGGTTTATTATTATTAATCATCATTTGAATATTCTCATTGACGTTGTTGCGATTTTATCCGCTGATTCGTTAATTAAAAGCAAATCACACACAGGTATACTTCATTTTGTTACTTGAGTTACAGTTCGCTAGATTGTTCGTATACAAGTATAAATTTATAAGAATTAGGTAATTCATTTTAAGGTTATGATATTATGAGATAATGTTTCTTAATTGTATTTGAAAATAATTTTGCCTTTAAGATCCGAGATGACGGCAAACTGCCACGCACTATATGCCCTGGTTGTAACATACAACTGGAGGCAACGATTCAGTTCTTCGAGCTACTGGTGGAAGGTCAGAGAAAAATTCGTGAGATGTGGAAGCATCAGGTAGAACAACAACGCAAGGTGGAACGGGAGCGGTTTCGTGCTAGCAAAGAAACCTCAGAAACAGTTACAGATTCATTGGAATTAGAGAACATTTCACAATACAACGAAAAGGATCAATTCGAGCAACAAATTATAATAAAAAGTATTATTTTAAATACTATCTTAAACAGATTCACTTTTATAAAGACCATTACGGTATTCTCTCCATAACTGTTGAAAAGACCTCTACAATCGCTACATTCAATAGTTCTGGAGAGAATACTGTAAAGATACGAGTACAACGGATTGTAAGCTTAGCAGTCGATCATCAAAAACACTATTCTCTTTGCTTGTATCACAGCTCCGTTATACTCATACCCTAACGCATTAAACGTCGAGCCTATTTTGCTTGGCTTTTCGTTTATGCTGCACTTTACAGCGTTTAGCATGAGCATAAGGTCCCTAGAGACCAGCATAGTCTTCAACGTGTTAAATATTAAACATTTCATATTTTTATATAGTAATGCCAGATGGTTCTATGTATGCTGCGGAACATGAGATGAGTTTACAAATGGAGGGACTGAGTAAACCGAAAAGAAAGAGGGGACGACCGCCGAAAACCCACATAGAAAGCATATCCATGGTTCGTATAATATCTTCGATCCACAATTATTCTAAACAGTACTTCTATGACGGATTGCAGTTTTCAAATTTAATTTTAGGAGTTAGCAAAGGAGGTTGCGGCAGAAACTGGAAGCCAGGAGGAAGAAGATAAACAGGAAGAGGAGGTAGATGAGATAGATGGAGACGGGAGACGTCGTAGGAAGCGTAAGGTTCCAAAAAGGTATTACTCAAAAACAAGATAAACTAGAGTAACTACTGTCATTTTTATAACAGAGCATGGAATGCCTTAGATACATGGAAGCAGTTCAAGGCAAGGAATTAGAGAGAATATACAAGGAGGAAGGAGTAATCGACGAAGAAGACGACGAAGAGCCAGATAACTTTGAGGACTCTGAAGAACAATTAAATATGTCTGTTCCCGACAGTCAGGAGGGTAAGGAACGAAAAACTTAACTCTCTTAAGGTATTTATTGAATAATCTTTTCTGATTAATGCAGAGATAATTGGTCACTTGGAGTCCGAAGAAGGGAAGGACTTGGGGGAGTTAGTAATAGTGAATCGAGGAAGAGGACGTGGTCGACCAAAGGTTCGTCGTAGAAAAAACAAATTTACGTGCCAGCTCTGTGGCCGAGGGTTCTTACAACGCAGCAGATATATTATACATAAGTGAGTAGACATTTTTGTAGATGTTACTATTACAGCGGTCGATTTCAATGCTTAAAATAATTTTTATGAACAGGAGTTTCCACAAGGGAATAAAATACGAGTGTTCAGAGTGTAAAAAATTATTCACAAGCAAGGAGAACTTGAGTTTACATCAAAAAGCCAGTCACCATGATGGCAGTAGTGAACAGAATGTTGAAGACTTAAAGTCTCCTTCATCCGAAGAGAATCACAGGGTCGCGAACGCTCTTGAACCCTCTTCATCCGAAGAGCCGAATATAACTAAGTTATCAGAAGAATCAGACCATGTTCAAAAGACTTTCTCATGTGAACAGTGTGACAAATCCTTCGAATCCATGCAAGCTTACAATTCGCATATAAAAATGGACCACCAGTGCGAAAAGATGTTCTCTTGCACAATTTGTAATAAGGAGTTTACACAGCAATCTGCTTTAAAGGTTCATATGACGATACACGAAGTGAGCATCACAAAATTTAAATATTTTTTTCTATACAGATGCGTGATACGTATTTTTTACCGTTTTCACTTTACTTTTAGAGAAATAAATTGGAGAAAGAGTATCCGTGCGACATTTGCGGTAAGATTCTCAATCATCCGAGCTCAGTAGTCTACCATAAAGAGGCAGAGCACAACAATGGTCGTCGATTTGTTTGCAATAAGTGCGGAAAGAGTTTCAAGCACAAGCAATTGTTGCAACGTCACCAACTGGTACACTCAGACGATCGACCATACATTTGCAAATCTTGCAATGCCAGTTTTAAAACGAAAGCAAACTTGATCAACCATCAGTCAACGCACACCGGCGAGAAGAAGTATTTCTGTGAAATTTGTGGACAACAGTTTGCTCACAAAACTAGCCTCACGTTGCATTACAGGTCGTTATAAAAGCAGAATTGTTTTTAGAAGCTTACATCGATAAATAAATAAATAAATAATTTTATATTTAGATGGCACACGGGTCACAAGCCGTACACTTGCGAAGTATGTCACAAAAGTTTCTCGCAGAATGGAAATTTGCAAGAGCATATGCGAATACATACAGGAGAAAAGCCATATTGCTGCGATTATTGCGGAAGAAAATTTACAACTTCTTCGCAGTTCAAACTGCACGTGAAACGACATACAGGGGAGCGGCCATGGAAGTGTGAGTTCTGCGCAAAATGCTTCCTACACAAAGATACTTGGAAGTGTCATGTGCGCAGACACAAAGGGGAACGTCCTTTCCAGTGTGCTCATTGCAATCGTGGCTTCACAGAACAGTGGGCCTTGAAAAAGCATCTACGTCTTCATACTGGTTGGTATACTTTCGATTCGTTTCCGATTTTATGATGCAGTATATAATTAACTTGATTCGTTCAACAGGAGAGAAACCATATTCTTGCGACATTTGCGGGAAAGCTTTTGCAGATTGCTCGAATCTTACGAAACATAAGAAAGTAAGAGTTTGAAATTTATCTATAAATAAGATGTTGTGATTACGATTACTATCGAGAGAATTTTAGGTGCATAGAGAGAATAAAGTTTCCACGATTGGCGAAGTCGAAGACTCTCCAATTGGAGAAGTTTGGCAAATTCTACCAAGTTCCCAGGAGTCTGATGAACACTCGTTGACTGACCAAATGGCACAGGTTATTGCAACAGATGATGCATCGGGTGATGGCATCCAGCAGATCATTTATGTGTCATACCAGGACCCTGATGATCCTAATCAGTCTCGAACTCTACATTTTGGTAAAAATATTTATTAAAAGGGAGGGTTTTCTTTGGGGGCCTTATCGAACGGTATGATGGAAGATCAATTTGGTTTAGGGGCACATTTAACCACCTTATGCGGCTATAGCCTTCTAGGAGAACCTTCTTAAATGAATTTTATTTATGATTTAGTTGATGCTGGTATGATAAGGAACAAAGAAGACAAGGTAAACGCTAATCAGTCGTTACCTAACATAAATGTTGAGAACAGCGAAATGATTTCAAACCCTGCTCACAATAATGGCAGTAGCAATTCAAGCGAACGAATGAATGTGGAACTTTCGGAATCTGATCTTCAATTACAGGTAGAATTATGATGTTAAGTATATAATAAATTGGAATGACACTATACAAACAGTATGCTTGCAGATTACAGATGAAGAAGGCAATCCGATTCCTCTTTCGATTCAAGATGCCCGACAACTTTTATCCCAGAGTCAGTTTGTTAACCAACTTAACAACGGCCAGGAGATCAGAGTTCATCCAGGAGTGATTGCAGACGACCTAACAGCACCATTGAGCGTTCATGTTAATCAGGGTTCAGACATAAAGAGCGTTGACATTGCGAACGCGGAGGAAGTGAAAATGAAAAATATTTCGAGTGTACAAACGGATGCGGAAGCAATCGTGAAAGCATTGGAGGTAGTATTATAAAATAAATTTGTTTACCTCAGCGTGTAATTAGACGATTCGGCGATTAAATTCTGCGTTTCAATAACAAATAGATAATTCTGTAGATGTTTAACATACTTAAACTAACATAAATTAATTTCTGTAACAGGACGAAAGCACAGATGCAAACGCAGTCGCAACAATCAATCAGATGGAAGAGTCTGAGCAATCGGGCATCACCGAAAACGAACAAGCAATCGAATTCACAACACAAGACGGCCAAAAAGTCCGTTTAGTTACTTCTTATCACATGGACCCAATACAACTAGCTTCCGAATACCTCACTATTGTATAAAAAAAACCGTTCAGCCATATAAATCTTTTTTCGCAAGTGTCATCGTTTACACAGATATAATTAAACAGTTGTAAAAGAAAACATTTTTTGATTTTAGAAACTGTAGACTACAAATAGCAATCAATAAATTAATTAATTCGTTCGAAATAATCGTACACACAGGTTCTCAATAATTGACAAACCTTAAAAATTTTTTTTTATAGTAAACCTGAAATATTATCCGAGGTCTGTCCTTTTTATTATTGTCCTTTTTATATGTCCTTCCCTATAAAATCGGGAAGTTAAAAATAAAGGACAGTATTTAAGGATTTACTGTACTAACTTTTATGACTGTAAAATGTATTTATGTTTGTTGATTCATGAAAACGTTTAAATCAGTCTCGTTAATATCCAACAAACCGGCCTCTTTGGTAAGCTTGTATATGTGCGGCAAATGCTCGCGATTCTCAATAGCGTGATCGTTTTTCAACAATTCGGCTTTCAGAGAGGCGCCAATCACGTCTTTGTATCCGATCAATTTCGTTCCGACTTGCAAAGTATCCACCCACATCGTGTTCTTCAAATGCAGGATTACCTGAAAACAAAATGTTATGTTTCACATGGAAAAACTACGCGTGTCCTAAAAAACGATTTACCGTTCCTATAATGTAGGATCTGTTGTCAACGTTGTCCTTGAACCACTGGAACACAGCATCAGTCGTGCATCTGTTCCAAACGTATTCGTTGTCGTGCGGAGCTATGCCGGCGAGAATTACTTCGACCACTTGCGCTGGGTATTTTTGAAATTCTTCTGGCATGTCCAACAATCTATATATCTATTTTAAGTAAAAAATTGATTACACTATGTTTAATTAAGTCATGTGTTACTGTCACTTCGGTATGTACCCTTGTAAACGAGATATTTCACCGTACATTCACGTGTTTCAAAATAACTCCATTGTCAATGCATCTGACATCCGCGTGTGTTGGCTTGTCAGTCTGGTTTTCGGTCTCAATATTTAAAATTTCTACTCTTTTGTAAGTGTCTACTGGTTCTTCTAGACCACGTATGTCGCCTATGTTTACCGACTCACATCTCCTTCTACGCATAAAAGTAATGACAAAAGATGTAGCAACAGCAAATAATATAACACTGCTTAAAAACTAAATAGTTTCAAAAGATCTATTAACATACAAACCTGTTGTGTGTCGATGAATAAAACTCTTGAACTTTCATGATAATTTTCATGTATTCCACATTTGAAAGTTTTATTTCCTCCAATGTATCAAATTTAGTGTATGATATAATCCTAGCAGAAATCTGTGTGACATTGTGTATACTGACTACCCTAAGCTTCACTTTGTCGTTTCTATCAGAACAGAAACAAATACATGTACACAGGATTAGACTAGATTAATTTGAAACTTTCAATTTTAGCTTACATTCGAATGTTCAGAGTTGGTGAATCCATTTCTGAAATAATTCTATGTCTCAGTACACAAGAATGATTATGATAACAAAATCCCCATAGCTTTGTGTTGTTACACAAAGGATATTTCTCCTTCCGTTTTTCTAAAGTTATTCGAATATGCTGAAAAGTATTGAAAATACTCATTAAGATAATGCATAGATGACAAATTAAATTATTTTTATTGCTTTCTATATATACCTCGATCTTTTCCAACATGTCCTGAGGAATCACAACGTTCATGCGTTGCATTAATTTTATTAAACTCAGAAACTGTACGTCGCTGTTCTCATCAACTATGATTGTCACTTCGCATCTCGACTTTTTCTAAAAGAAATACAACAAATTAATGATATTTAGAAAGCGATATTCAACTTTCTGTTATAAAGCAGCGCACCTCTTGCAAACTGTCGAAAAGTGTTGAAAACCGAAAGTTAAATTGAGTCTTAAAACGTAACGAGATAGAATAGTGTATTAGCCAATCTGCATTTGTAATGTCAAGAGCTGATAAGACTTCGTCTATGCATATTAGAACCGGATAAGAACCGCTTACACGAGCATCCCAACTTTGCTTAATTCCTGCGTGAAAATAATTTTAAATAAAATATACCGTATGCTTCCACATAATAAAGAACATAATGAAAACATTTGCATACCTTGCAAACACAAATAATTCATGTTTTCGTGAGCCAAGAGAGTATCTATATTGTTTAATTTCAAGAATATTTGCAGTTCTTTGGCTTCATTGCTGTTTATACAAACTATCACAGTTCTTAATTTACAAAATTTATCGCCCAATAGATCTGCGGAACACCTTTGTTATTATTTCGAACAAAATACTTACGACATTTCAAAAGTATAAGTTTACCGATAATTTTATTATTTTTACTCTTCGTATTCACTATATGCATCTTCAACTGCACAGATTTGAAAATTGTTGCTTCTAGGAAAGATGTTATGCATATATACGGACAATTCATTAAAATGTTTGCTATTTTTTTTAATTGTGACGTCCAACATTTCGCTGCTATTATTATTTGCAATGTTGTGCCGATGCTTCTTAGTTCTCTGTTGGAAATGATCTTGTGTTTTTTGAACAACTGGCTTATCTAACGTGAAATTAATTTTATATATCGTTGTGAATAAATATTAAGACTGTTATAATAAAGTAATCAATGTTTACAGAGTTAAAGTATTTGTTTAGAATAATGTCACCGTCATCCAAGATTAAATATTTCAAATTATCAAACTTCAATAAGTTTTTGTTTTGATCCATAAAACGAGCCAAAAAGTTTGGCGTAGATATTAAAACCTGGCAGCCATTAAACATTTCAGCCTGAAAAATTACCAAATTATCATTAATTTATTACTTTATTAAACCATTACTTGTATTGCTTTGGAACTTTACGTACGGCTAGCGATCTTTCCGATTTGCCATTAATTGCAGCTACTGATTTTACGGTTTTAGACCTTTGTAAGAACTCTGTACACATGTAATGGACTTCTAATACTTTGGACGATGATGAACATAATATCAATGCGACTGGATTCAAACCTTGAGATTGCTGTACCGAATTACAAGATATTTAATAAAGATTTTCGAATTATCCAATCGGGGATTGATCAATATTATATACCGTCGTATTTGAGAGAAATTACAAAAATCGATCTATGCAAGAAACTCTTGCACCACTTAAATTTTAGACATTTTCATTATAAAAGCTTTAGAGATTCCCTCAAACACAATGATAAGTTTTTCAATGAAATTGTAAAAATTTAAGCATGTCAATTGTTACGTTTGGTTTCGAAATGATAAGGCCACAAACAGCAAGCGCATATGCTACAGTTTTTCCAGATTGTGTTGGTCCAATTGCTATCACATCCAAACCATTTTTTATTGCAGGTAAAATATAGGATTGAATCTTTTTCGGACTAGATGTGCTGACCAATGATCTAAAAGCCTTGAAAGTATAATATATAAATAAATTTGATATAATTTGATTATATTATTATATATTTATACCTGATGTATTTCAGCAGGAAATCTCAGATCAGAAATCCTATGTAAAGGATTATATTTAATTCCTCCGTAAATTAAAACTTTCTCCTTTCCTTTTCTTAATCCATCGGGCAACTGTTTCTTTGCTTCAAACTTATTTTTCCTATTCGTAAAATGATTGCAAATTAATAAATATCAATAGAATATTAATCATTTCTTCATATCAACAAACCTGTCTTTCCGTTCATTGCACTCGTCGTGTTTTTTGCATTCTTTGGAAATGTTTACATACAATACGATTTCATCGTTAACTACATCTTTCTCTAGTTTTTCGTGGTTTGAAGGATTTTTTATAAATTTTATCATATCTTTATAAACATTAATTAATCATTATAGATATGTCAGAAACGGTAATGTGCTAATTGACGAGATAAAAAATGTATACCCTTTTGCAGATATGTAGCAATATTATTGTGGCTTAAAGTTTCGCTTAATGTTATTAGGGTACCTCCGATATTCAGATAAAATTCGCCGTATTGCCTACCATGTGTATCCGATACTAGATGATCAAAGAAAACCATACAGGACGAGGCCATCAATTCTTTTGTATACTGTATTGCTAAGACATCCCATTCCTCCAAAATCCTTTAGGCATACAAAACGCATAGTTACTCCTTACGAAACAAACGAGGTAATAATGACTATACAATTTGGTTGAACGTACAAGAGTGACATCTTATTTTGCGATGACAACTTTAAAGCAGCAGGTAAAACGTTATATAAACCAACAGTGTAAGTTAAATACTCCTCTTCAATTAAATCAGTTGAATAAACGCAAAAATCGCTTTTGTGTACTTTAACAGCTTGTCCGTAATCAGGTAATAAAACATGATACATATCATTTGTCCTGTTTATAATGTGGCTAATAAGTCCTCTGCACAACCAAGCAGGCAAATCGTTATTGCTATCAAGTTTCTCGCGTACTATAATTGCCTGTGACAAGTAACAAATGGATCCAAATATATGTTAAGTAGCAGAAACAAATGATAAATGACCTGTACTGTCGTTTTTAACTGTGAACCTCACATCTCCGATTTTTGGTTCCACATGCTCTGTGTTTATGTTAAATAATCCTCTCTTATCTAACTGTATTAACTTTTTGTTAATTAAATTCAACCGTTTTTTATAACCGTTTTTTTCAAAAATTCGTATTATATGCGGTGTTAGAATGTTTGTTACTGTAATTGCCATTGCTGTGGTAGGTAATGTGACATCTGTAAACAAGAAAAAATACATCGTCGGTTCAAATGGTCGAATTTATAATAAGAAATTAAAAAAGAAACAGACCTTCTCTATCGATATTCTTAAATTCCATTTTTTCTGATCACAGATTGTCGCAGATTCAAATCAAACGTAAACAAAGTACCTAATAGGAATGTTCGATTCTGATTCGATTCTTTTTAAATCAGTTCTCGAAAAGAGGTTATTCGAGACACCAATTCTCGCAGTATCGATTCTCAGACGCAAAAGAATCGATCTCGAATATACCAAGAGTATCCTCTCTGTAACAGTGGTAACCAGTGGTAACAGAGAGTAAATGTAACAATGACAAGTGGTCTGGTGAGTATTTTTGATGCGCAAGAAAGGTGCGCAGGAAAACAATAGGTTAAATGTCAAATGCTTTACAAATTGGATGGTTGTAATCAAAATAACTGACCAAATATAATCACAATAAAGAACCGTTATTTTCTGGTCGAAATAATTGTGACAAATATACACGCAAAGTGTTTTAATATTATTGTTCGGTTATAATACGAAACAGATGAATATTTACCTACTGATGACTCTCTTATGTGGGAATATTAATTTGTGTATTTGAATTTTTCATTGAAAGTCGTTTGTAAGGATTTAAAGTTAGTAAATACAAGGCTTCCAGTGTTCAATTTCAATACCTAAGTACTTTACATTTTATGTTTCTATTTTTCGATGTAACTGAAATTTTAAGAATTTATTTCAGTGCGATACTATTTATAATATATGTTGTACCTCTATTCATAATAAACATAAATGACCTTTTCGCAGCATGGCGTCAGCTTCAAGTACCAGTGCTCGTAGTTTATTTGTCGAATCAAAAATGAGATTAGCCGATAGGGTTCAAGTCAATGTCAATAACATTGCTTCCCTTGCAAGGCAAATACAGAGAGGCTCGAAAAGCAGCGATGTAATAACAAACAATTTCCATAATCTACGTTCATTTGATATGAACTTCTTTTATAGCTGAAAAATTTGTTTGCAGATACTGATGCACAGTGCAAAAACTTTTGCACAACAAGAACATGGCTTAGAGAATGCAGAAACGAATCTAAAGAAACTTGCCCTGATAGTTACACATTTACAATTTCAAATGGAATCCCTTGGCAGGAGTTCTGTAATCTTGGAAGATGTTACAGAACAAGTACGTGCCATGCAAAGATAAATCGTACTCGTAGTAATTAATTTCTATTATAATGCTCTACTTTCACAACAAAGATTCATCGTTATTAAAAGGATTAAAAAGGGACACTAAAAGTCATACGATGAACACACATTGTAATTTAATAACATTATATTTCCATTACAGTGCAATTCAATTACACTGATGATTACAGTAATTAGCAATTGAATCGATTAAAAAATTTGAATTATTATTAGAAAATATTTGAATTATAACTTCGACCTTGGTATTATTATTTAAGTTAGTCTTATCTTCGACTATCACGTGACAGAGATAAAAATATATAATTCCATCGAAAAACATCTATGACCCTAAGAAAGAAATGTCTGCTTACCAAATTTATGCACCTCTTTAATCCTAATTATATTTCCAACTGACATTGTTCTCATTATCAATAAGTGAAATTCATGATGCTCAAGTTAAGTGGGACACCTTGTATTTATTCAGCAAAACATTCTTCATTATTGTTAACGAATTCATTCATGTATAAAAAGTATTATTAAGATATTTACATAAATAAATTTAAATAAAATTGTTTCAATTACTATGATAATTTTTATCGCTTTTTAAATGTTACTTTGATCAATGTATATATCCGAATGAAACGTTCTAATCAAATACGAGTTATTGTAAAAATAAAATCTACTAATATATATATAATGCAGCCTTTGATATGATTCTTTATGTCTACTAATCTAGTGGTTCGAAGAAAGTTCAATATCAGTATAAGTATTCAAAATTTCAATCAGAACACGAGAAATAATATATTTTGTACTTCTTGTAGAACTGTTTATTCCGTATACTTAAATTTATAGGTAGAATTAAAAAATTGACAGAAAAAAGAAAATTTCAATCCACATTCTTTCACGACAACAATTCAGTGTTTGTGTGTCTATGCAAATATACCTATTTTCGTTTACATAAAATTTCATAATTTCGCAATGTGTGTATTCAAAACTTAAATTAATTAATATTGTATTCGACCAAAAACAAAAATCAATAAATTTTCACTACATACACAAAACGAAATGCTCTAAATAAGTGATTTTTGTCATGAAAGATGCCCCACAGTGTTAGGCTATGAAATTTATCAGGGATATAGGATGTCGTAATGACCAGGACGATATAGTAAATGAACCGACGGAGTGGCACCTTCTGGGAAATCATGCGCAGTCACTTCGGTACCTGCACCCCGATCCATGTATCGAACTCGTACACCTGTTCCTAGAGCAGTGCTCATTGCTATAATATGAATATGATCGGATTCTTTATACATTGGCTCGACTTCCTAGAAAAATAATAAAAATTACACAAGGCACATAATATTTATTCACTGTAATTACGATAGTACTATTATATTTACTTGATGACAGAATTCTGAAATAGTGCGTTCCCCCTCGATAAAATGCTGATAAAAGTCAGCTTCGCGTTGCAATTGACCAGACGTAATTAATCTAAGATATACAACAACGTAATCAGAATAACCTTGTTCATTAAAAAGTTTATGCAGCTCAATGTAACTCGATTCTGCGTCTCCTCCTACTTTATCGATCACTTCCATAAACTGCGAATAATATTAAACATGATAATTTCATATAATTAACAATTGCATTCATTCTTCATACTTACTGTGTCGTGAAAGTCTTCGACTGTAAATTGAGGAAAACCTAATTCTACCAAACAGTCTTTACTTTTTAACGCGAGTTCCCGAAATTTCTCGTACTCCTCCTTATTTCCGATTAACTTTTCGAGATAAGCGTAACTAAAGGCTCTAAAAAAACAATTTCCATCTGGCCTAGTTCTTCTAATATAAGAATACTTTTGTCCGAGGACTTTAGCTTTCGAAAGATATACTCCATCCTCGGTGTATTCACGTTCCAAGCTTTTTATCGACTCTTTTTCTCCGACTAAAGCAATAGATTCGGAAATCTGAAAGAAAAATGAAAAATATTCGATAACAATAAAACATGTGATATCCATCTATTTTGAATGGTCGTTTCTTAAAAAAAAAAACATTCTAAATACTCGAAATGAAAAAGAGAATTTCAATGTGTCGAATTGCGAAAATTATTTGCAAATAGCGCAGCGAGCAAGACAGAAGAGATAAATATCAATGACAATTACCGAAAACAACGGGCTACGACTCGCAATTTACCAACGCTAAATGACCAATAACTGACAAAAAGAATACTCGACACAAGAATTTCGAAAAGTGACAGAAAATGAATATTAACCTCTTTCTCGATTCGTCTTTGTTGCTGAAGGATCAACTCATCTTGGTTGACATCTGTAATAAAAACGAGTATCATAAATTATATGTCCGTGACTCGAGACCGTAATATACGTTTAAGAACCTGTATTTTCCGTTAACTGCCCTTTCAAAGATTTCTCTTCCATATTTCAGGAGATTTTCATAAATTTTGAAACGACTGTCAAATTACCAGTCGTAAATAAAAGCCCGATGTCCATGTGGAAATTGAAAAGACATTTGCCGTCGTATTTGAACAGTTTAGATTGGCAACTATATTTCCTAAACTGGATAGAGATACACGGTCATAGAGTATACAATGCCGAAAATCTGGCGCGTTTCTAGTGCGCAGGCGTATACAACATCTCGCAATGTAACAGGCATAACGCTCATTGTAAATCTGCAAGAATATTCATTGTTGCGAAACAATGAAAATAATTGTTCGAGTATTACTCGGTTTACGAAATTCCGTATATTCCTCAAACACCGTCTTCTCCATCATATTTCGTTTCAAATGTTGCCGCGCTTTTCAACGTTTTCACGTTCTCATATGCAGTCTCCCCATCCTTTGAAGGGGAGACTCCTTCCCAGAAAGTCAGCATAAAAGATAACGATAACAATAAAAACTGCAATACTGCAATATAATAGTAGGTGCAATATTTCATGGATACTGATTGATACGAATATTCAAAGTTCCGAGAAGTGTCTCTATATGTAGTGATATTCAATGATTGATTCGAAGCGCCAAATTGTATAATGCAGAAGTAAATATTGGTATGTTTGTATTTGTGTTCATAAGCATATAGGTTATATCAGGTTATATGTAAACAAGTCTGAAAATTCACCTCCGACAATCACAGTTCGAATGTGGAGATTCAGACAGGCTGACATACTGTTTTTCGTTGTCTGAACTAATTTGAATATGGCGAATTTTGAAAACGACGGGAATGACGATGACTTGAACGAAGGCAATGTCAGTGCTGGAGCAGAAAATTTTAACGATTCTCAGGAAGAACTTGAGAATAATACTCGGGCGGATGAAGAACAGAAAGAGAAGTTAGTAAAGTTGCCATTAGGCAGGATAAAAACCATAATAAAAATGGACCCTGAAGTACACATGATCAATCAAGAAGCTGTTTTCCTGATCGCGAAGTCCACGGTACTTGCAAAATAATTGCAGTATATTTTTCAAATCGATCAATCTGTTAATCGTGTTTATTCTATGTTAATTTGGTTTAATATGAATCTCTTCCTGTCACAGGAACTTTTTATCGATTCCCTCGCCAAAGAATCCTACAAATACACAGCACAGATGAAAAAAAAGACAATACAAAAACGAGATATAGAGAGTGCAATCAACAATGTCGACGCACTTGTATTTTTAGAAGGAATGCTGAATTAATATGTTTTCAAATGAAATGTAACATAATAATAATGTTAATGTGTGCTTTGTGATATATTTTTCTAATAAAACAAAAATTTACATATACTAAAAACATACATATACGTATTTGTAGATTATATTATTATTGTAAAAAGAATTGCTTTGATAATGTTTATTTCCTTCAAATTTACATAACCGAATCGCGCGTTTAACGGTACAATACATTTCGTTTGATCAAGTAAAAATAATCTTCGAATTTCTTTAGAATTTTGCTGTATTAATTCACTCAGAACTTCGTAAAATAAAAATACAAAGTGTGCATGAAAATTACATAAAGGTGCTTTATTACGACTTCTTAAGCTCGAAAAACATAGTTATCTTTTTTTTCGGTAATGGAGACAACAATATTGACCGAAAATATTTCACTATTCTTATGCGAAAGTCTCTAAGCTGTTTGTCTAATGTGTACCTTCGTTATAAAACTCGCCGAATACACATTTATATAATTTCATCTGCACATACAAAGAATTGTACAATTTTTGTTATTATACAAATAAAATATATAAGTAAACTTTTGTATAACACATTCATACATTTTTACAGATATTTTACTTACTTTCGTTAATTGTATTAGTTTGTAATGTACCTTGTATGATGCAGAATGAAATTTGTACATTATACTTACACTGTCCAACACTAATTTCGAGTTCTGATAGAAAAACATAACGTAACCTGTGTTTGAACATATCTAAACATCTCTAAAGTCACTTAATAATGCGCAATTGTGTTCGGGATAGTCTATAGAATTGTTCTACATAATTGTAAGTATTTGTATAACTTTTATGGTGGAAGCGCAAGAAATTCTCAATTTAAAAATTTGTCAACTTGTGACTGACAGTATCTTACAGGATTTACTGAACAATTGTTTAAGTATGTCTAAATATAGTTTTTTTTTTAATTTTTTAAATAATTCCTCATTGAAAATCGAAATATAAAATTGTTGTTGGACAATGTTCCCTGCAAGATGAAATTTAAGTAATAGTTACAGCAGTCACATGCAATTTAATTAGAATAAATTCATCGATTTCCTTGATTCACATGCCAGAGAACACGAAATAGAGTATTTGAAACTGTCTATCTAGTATACAACTTATTCATAACACAAAAAGATAAAAATCAGTCTTACTTTATATATAACGCCAATTATTTAACTTTTAATAGGCTACCAATTACAAATGTTCAGAGATCATGGCTCACGGTAAACAATGACGATGCGGGAACATATATCAGCGAAGGCGGGTTATCGTTTGTATATCATTATTAATATATACATCAATTACACGTGGAGAAGCTACTATTTCGATTGCGATTGAAAAAATGAACATATTCAAAGCATACGTTATAAAAATTCATATGGTAAAATAATAAAAAGGTTCTGCATGTTCGTAGCCTACAGGTAGAATCGATCGTTCATGATATACAAGTTCTAAATTTGTTTCATTGCTTTTCAGTTTCATTGAAATTAGAGTTAATTCATTATTATAGCTTCGGTTTGCACATTATGTTCAAATACTACCATAATATTAATAATGAGTATTATATTTAGGTTAAATTAAAGGACTATTTATGCATCAACAAGTGTCATAATTAATTGCACTGTCCAACACCATCAATTTTGCGTTTAGATAACCAGTGGACGATTCTTATAGCTTTCGATGCGCTAAACCACGACCGTGGCTGAACATGAATCTGAAAGTGATTTCTCTATAAGAATTGTCTGCTGTTTATTAAAATGCAACAAAAAACAACAAAAAAATAAAATTTGTCGGACAGTATTATTAATTTTCCGATACATCTCTTCCTCGATTTTCTATCTGTATTAGAAATTCTATGTAGAATTTTCCCAACTTTCAAGACCAAAATTAATCTATCGCAATTGTATTTTGAAATTAATTTCAATTTTAACAAATTTGATCCTTCTTAAAACTGTTTCTAATATAATTCGTACATTGTGCTAGGAGTCACTGAATATCGTCAACATTTGTTTTCGAAAATACGAAAGTTCATCAGAGATTACCTGTGTAAGTGTAATCATACACGAAGGATGCTAAAAGATTAAGAAGCAAGTTGCCATACATTTTACTTCTTACGTTTAGTTTTACGTCGCTTACAATCTCTAAAGGAGTTCTGGTCTCCTGGTGCGCTTGGAGTTCCGGACTTACTGTGATTGTACAAATTATTTAAAAAATCCTCGAAATCCGCTTCGCTGTTGAACAAACAAATTCGAATGAATTTTTTTCAGCCTGTTTCGTGTATTTTATAGAAATTTGAAGTCTTGATACCTCGTGTTTGAGTCTATTTGCTGTCGCTTTTTGCTGCAATTAGTTGTCTGCGATAGCGATCGCTGACCCAAAACGATTCTGTACTGGATGCTATGCGTGTTTGCTCTGAGATGTTTCAAATTACCAGCTTGACAAGCTGCCCAGTCGGTGACATCGTACACTGCTCCCTCCATGCAGGCGTAGTAATGCCACAGAAAACCCATGAGACGAGACTCTGCCCAAATATCTCCCTGTTCAAAAATTTAACCAATATATTTATTATTTAATTCCGCGTTTAACCCTCATTTGTTCCTTGTGTGAATTTCACACATTTTTCATGTAAATTATCGTTAACATTTACCTCTTTCGCACTGTGACGTATTTTACACTGAGCACAGAACCTTGCCGCGTAACAGGGACGCTGCGTGGGAATCCTTTTATGCCTCAGACCACAGTTTGTGCACCTTATAGTGTTTGCTGCCTGTTCCATTTTCCTATGGAACTGGGAAAGCAAATCACTCAGATCACCCCAAGCTGCTTCTACTTGTCTGGTTTGATCAAAAGCTTGTCTACGTTCCTACAACATGGAAAATATGGTATAATCGTATTACATATCATTGTAGCTTTGTTAGCAACAAATATGAAAAATTACCGGTTCGCCAATCATATCAAACGCACGGACGAGTATCTTGAATGCTTCTTCTGCACCGGGTTGATTATTCTTGTCAGGGTGAACCAAAAATGCCTGTCGTTTGTAATATTTCTTAATGTCGTCATCTGAACACGTTGGCGTGACACCAAGTATGCTGTATGGGTCCTTCCCTTTACAAGCTAGTAATCTCTTCATGGCTTCTTCACCAGTGCTAGGTAGTGCAATATTAGTTTCAAGTCCGCCTCGTATCCAATTACTGTTTTCCTCTTTCTCTTCACTTTTTGCGCTAATGTTACGCCAGAATGCGAACTTGCTATTTCCAAACCAGGTGTCTAACTGTCTACCGACAGCATTTAAAATACGAATCTTGGAGAATGTCATCGCTAAGTAAACCCACAGATATTTTAAATACAGTATAGTGTGGTACCATCCACATTTACCAAGCTGAACAATAAGATTGGCACTCATGCTAACTACATCGGATACTAAGTGTAACAACCAATGAAATATTTTCAATCCAATTTTACACCAACGACTGGCGTATTTATTTAAATTTTTACACAAGTCTTTCACCGGAGATTCTCTGTTCTCTCTTCTGCGATTTCTTTGAGCCTTTTTAATTTGCTGAGTTTTCTCAGCCTGAAAACGTTTTGAATTCTTCTCTTTAACAACCTTTTTATCCTCCTTACATGTCTTATTCGAGACTTGTTGATTCTTCTCCATCTTTTCAAGGGAAATAGTTTGACTGGAAGTATTTATCGTGTTCAAATTATTATTTATTTGTATGGGTCGTTTTGGAATATTTCCAATAGATTTAGAATTGCTGTTCGGA
The DNA here is from genome assembly GCA_028455615.1 of Lasioglossum zephyrum. Taxonomy (NCBI): domain Eukaryota; kingdom Metazoa; phylum Arthropoda; class Insecta; order Hymenoptera; family Halictidae; genus Lasioglossum; species Lasioglossum zephyrum. Next base: position 5,136,218 of record CM052325.1, on the reverse strand, counting down.
ATTTTCGAATTATTAAGCGCTTCTCCTTTTTCCGCTTTTCTAAATGTTTTGGATACCTTTTTCTTTTCGAATTGATTGGATCTATCAAAGGCATTTATCTCATGAGATTCAGTTTGCAGACCAAGGTTGTCTAGCGACACCCAACGTCTTGGAAGATTCGAGTTATTTTTTTCCAAAAATTTTCGCGGTGCTTGCAACTTTGGGGAATTATGATCGTCACTTCCAGATGAATTTTGTCTCTTTAGGACAGCAGATTTCGATTTGTTCTTCGAGTTTTTGTTAGAAATTTTCTTGTTAACAGATTCGGTTTTTGGTTTTATTAATGGAACAGTTAAAGGAGACGGCGGAGTCGGGGCAGACTTTGTCAGGACATCTGAATAAGATGGTCGCATGGGTTTAACCTCTGCTATTGCACGAGGTTTTTTATGTTGAGATTCTATGGAACTTCGAGGCAATTCTTCTGGCTCTCTAACATCTGAAGATGATTGCGGTATTGGTGTCACATTTGGAGAGCTACCAAAAGGACTGTATGTGCCAGACTGGTTTGGTACCCAGTTACCAACCAAATTATCAATCAAGTGTTTCCCATTGAAGTTCTGCGTTCGCAAATCAGATGGTACCGTAATGTGTCTGTCATTGAAAAGACCGTACTCTCTATCAATTATATTCTGCGTTCTGTACGACGTTATATTCGAGAGCTGACACTGTTCTGCCATGATTTGAGAAGCGTTTCCATATATCACGTTGATGTAATTGCCTCCGCCAACATCGATGGTACCTATCAGATCATTGTTTTCATTTATACCTAAATGATTTACAGTTTGCGACGGAAAATAAATAGAATCTGTAGAAGAATCGTAATTCGACATATCCTGCATATAAAGAGGAGCGTTCATTGGAGGCACCGATTGCATTGCAGGAGAATTAGTATGTGGTGCCTGATTGGTAATATAGTGTCTTGTCTGGCCCGAAGAGTAGTCTCCCCAATTATGAGACGTAGCTTGCTGCGAGTTTATGCCAAACTGGAGATAGTGACCATTGGAATTTTCTAAATCGGTGGTCATAGTCTCGATGATCTTATCTAGAGACATACGCTTGAAGCCTGGGGGTGATTGTTGCTGTTCCGCCATGTTGCAATTTCTAAAAAAACATTATATTTATATATAAAACACGTTCGTATGTGTACTATATTTTTGCGTTATGAAATAAAAGATAGTACTTCAGAGAGAAATTATGTTTCACGAGAAGCACGAAAGTTTCTCATTGGGATTTTCATTGTACTTTTTTGAATAAGTTCCGAAATGTTGAAATTGTTTTCGTGTGGGATATGAGAACAATGCAGAAGCATTCGAACGCTGATGAAATAATTTCAACGATTGATTTTATATGGTTTAATAACCTAAAACAAATATTCCCCTATGAGATTGCAGCAGGTGTAACGATGTAATACTCACTTTGATCGGCGAGTATACTAACGTTGATTACTCGGGTTACATTGTATTCGAAGCACACAGGTTCTGAACGCGTTCGATGATAAATACTATGTCTCCGAGATATGTGCACTTTAAAATTATATACCATGCGGTTTATAGAAAATCAGTCACTGTATTTGCGTGGTCCGCACTACCATCGGATTCATAAACGGATCACATAAATAGTTTTCTTTCTGTACACGCGCGTCTGTGCGCACTCACATAGACGCAACTACAGTTGCACACTGTTGCAAAAAGTTACTAGCATACGAGTATCCAATTACTATACTAAATCCAACCACATAAATCCTTATGATTTCGAATGGATTATGAATGTAAAATGATTTGAACAGACAGAAATTTCACTCGTTTTGTAGAAATAATTGAGCATACACATGCACACTATTGTAAAAGATTACTAAATAAAAGATGAGTGTCCAATTATTACAGAACCGTTACAGCTTCGAATAAATTATAAATCTACAATTATTTTCATTCAATGAATTGAAAATGTATGCGTGTTTTATTGACATATTACTGGCACATTTCAAAATAAATTTATAGCTTTATTTTTATAACTAGAATGCACGGAACGTATTTGGCACTACTGCCTATAATTCGTAAATTCAAATTTAAAATTTCCTTTTTGAAAATTTTGCGTTCAATTTTTTTACTGCGCATGTATACTTTTCGATTTGTTTATATCTATTTAATTTATATTAATAAAGAGACTACGCAATAGTAATTGTATAATTTTATTTTAAGGTGTCATCGATTTATTTATAAACGTGAACAAAGAAATAATTAGTAACATAAAAATACAATAATGTATTGGACTTGATGCGTTGCAAGGCTCTGCTCCTCTTATAGACTGACAAGCACAGAGTTCCACATTATAACCTTCTTTCTGTAAAGGAAAGTATAAATGACTTGAATTAAATTTAATAGAGAAGTTCATTGTACGCATTATTTAGTAATTCAATGTCGTGACAATAATTCTTTATTTAACCCTTTGCACTCCAAATTTGAAATTTACTTGAAAGGACAGTTCCTCAACTTTTTTTAAACAGTTTTGTTTACTAAGCAAACTTTGTTGTAATTTAAATTTGTGGAACTTACATGTGTTTTGAACTAAAAAATACAACTCGAATAAATAAAGGAAGAACCATATATGTACATATAAAATCATGTTTCATTTACATTTTTCTTTCTCTGATATTGACTCACACTCGACAAAGAAGTGCACAAAGGGTTAATAGAATATTATTTATCTTACTTTCTCTGCATAGCATCCTGATGTTACAGCTGCAACGTTATCCTCTATTACTTTGCCACAAAAGTAAGATTGATTCAAAACTGAAATTAAATTTGGTTTGTTAAAAAATTTTATATTTTTTTCTTTTAACTTATACATATAAATATCTTACTTTCGTTACCCAAATATATACTATATTTCAAACAAACATGACCACTTGATAGAGGACAGAAGCTGGACAGATTCTTTGTATCCCACAGTTCAGTTATGTTTATAGGACCTGAAATTTTCAACTTTGAGAATGTCTTTCGTGCTTCTATAGACCCTCCAGAACGTTGTCAACATTTAAGTTTAAACAATAGTTAGATGGAAAGTGATTCCATTAATGCATTCTTGGATGGTGTTACAGAAAATTGTTAATTCTGATAATGATTACCTGTGTATAGTGGTTCAACACAAGGGACACCTGTTGATGTACAATTATTTTTATCAGGTCTACTGTCACCTGATGCTAGCCATCTGAATTGGTAGCAGTATACTCCATTCTCATCAAAGCTATCAATTTCTATGAATAAATTACATTACAAATTAACAAATAAAATTTTAATAATTTCTATAGAGCTCGAATAATATATGTATATAATATCATTGTATGTATATGTATAATTACCTGCTAATATTGAAGGTATGCTACACACAATCGCAAATAAAAGTATATTCAAATGAATCTCCTTCATTTTGACTGGCATCCCTTGCTTCACGACATTGAATACTGAACGTTGAACAGTGATTGGAAACATGTCTTATCTGATAAAGATAGTCGCTATTATATTAATCTATTGCTTATCTTCTAGTACACCTGTATCATGGTACAATACATAAGGTTTATCGAAGGTTATTATACGCGCGGAAAGCTAAATTGTTTACAGTTTAATGAAAAGCAAATTATAGTTAAAATATTTACGATTTATTAAAATGACTAACACATATGTACACGTTTCAAAGATAAAGGATTCTTAGCAGTAATGTCATGAGGTAAGAAAAATCAGCCATTATAAAAAGACTCTTATCCTACTGATAAAGATGAATATTTTTCTTATAAATGCTTTACACATTCCTCTCGTGTATTAATAGCGATTTGTTCTTTGTTTTAATAATTGTATACGAATTTTGTCTTCTTATTAGAACTCATCGTGCCTGGCAAATGCCTCTCCAAAGTCAGTTGCCTGAGAGCCCACAAAAAGATCATATTTTTCTAATATTTCTTCCTTCGTTAGCTTCTGATCGGCATCTGTATCGGCTTCAAATATTAAATGACGAGATTCAGCCTCCGCATGATCAAAGTCTGCTGGAACAATCCAGGTTTTCACCTAAGAAGAGAATAATAGTTTAGTCAATTTTCTTGAAAGTTTTTCATCTTGAAAGCAAAAGAATGTGCAACCTCTTCAGCATCCAGAAAACCATCGCCGTCTTTGTCACGGTACATTGAAAACTGTTCCTTCTCATTTTTTACCCATTCTGGTTCCTCTTCTCCTTCTGCACCATCATACATGTCCCCTGCAACAAAAAATTGTTTGATCATAGAAACATGTTTATAACAGAAGAATAAAATGCTCAAAAACAAAATACATACCTATATATTCTGACTGAGATATTTTGCCATCTCCATCGGTATCAATATCTTCTATGGTTTCTATCACTATAACATCTTTCATGTGATCGAATTGGTCTGCATGGAGGAAAACAGCAAATTCTTCCTTCGTCAGAGCATCATCCCCATCCAAATCTGCACTGGTCCAACGTCTCCGTTCTTTCTTAAGCATATCCTTATAAGAGTAAGAATTATCTTTAGACTTCTCACGGTTCTCTGCTTCGTGCTCATCCATATCCCCATAGACCATCGCCATGTACTCTGTCCAGGGGAGTTTTTCCTTTTCCTCCGGATTATGGTACTTCCATTGCCTCTCACTATCATTTCTTATGTAGCGTTGCTGTGTATACAATATCCAATCCTTTAGCTCTTCTCCGCTAACGTAACCATCTTTATCCTTGTCCATTTTGTCGACAAGGATTCCAAGTCTCCTCATGCTCTCTTCAGGCGTAAGTTGATCGAACGTCTTTGCTTCTTCGCCGAGGAAGGCTTCATGATCGTAGGCTGGGTTGTGTTGCGAGTGGACATAGTGCTCCTGTTCGCTTGGCTCCTAGCATAAAATTAAAAAAAAACTTTCAATAAATAACAACACTTTCAACTGTGTGCCAAGTAGTCGTTTTCATTAAGAATTACTGAAGGACTAATAATAAAAATAGACGAACATATTGTTTATATTTTTAAATAATCAATTATTCAACAATGCATAGAAAACTAGTTTGTCTTTCTGTTGACCGAACGAAAAAAGGGATGCATAAAAAGTGGACTAACTTAAATATAATTGTAGCGTTTCGAACAAGGTTATGTGTAAAATAATTTCGAGGAGGGTGAAAAGTCGAAATACCGACCTTGTTAATAACTCGAGATTTGTGTTCGTTCTCTGGCTTGGGGATCGCCGTCGCCAGCACAGAGAAAACGATCAGAATTTGCAGGAGCATGAGTCCGCGCATAACTTGTGCGAATTAACAAAAAGAAAAGTCACCGAAAACCGGCAAGCGGAGAGGAACACTGAAGAAACAGCGTCAACGACGATGTTGACGAAGAGAATTTCCGACGTAGCCGTTTCGCTTAGGAGTCGGCTTCCACATCAGCAGAATTTGATGTCTTGCTCTCAACGCTACACCCCCACTTCTACATATTCGTTGCAGAAGCCATTTCTGACGGTGATGCTGGAGCGAAGGCGTTCCATATCGCGAACACCATGACCGGGTTACATCTGTGGGATGCTACTGGACCGAACGATATCAAATTAGCCCCGTATTGGCTCTTCGGAGTCTCTGATAAAAGAGATTTCGGCGAAAACTATAACTTCGTTTACATTCAAAGAATTCTTAATGAAAAGAATTACAGTCATTGATGGCCGAATCTAACTCTTTTATAAATGAACCAAACTTATTTGAATTTGTTACTCGAAAACGAAATCTGCATTGTAGCCTTTTTCTGAAAGTATTCTGTAAGGGAAAGATCTACTATTTAGTGTCGCATGGTGTAATTAGATTTAGCCTGGGACCCATAAGTCTAAAATTAAATTGAAGATAGCCCAAGAACATTGGCGCGTTAAAAACGATCTATTTAAATTCTGTTATATTCGAGAGGGTCTGCGGAATCGTTTTGTATAATTATACCTTTTATTCCTCGGAGTTTGGTTTGTATGTTATTCGTAAAAAATTGTTTCTCGAATTACTTGTTCAATTAAGGAAGCAGATATACAGAGTTCAAAGACACAACAAGCGATTGACCGATTATCACAGTTAATTAAGCTAGTACACGTAGTCTCTAGCCAGAAGATCACACACACGGAATCCGTATGTATACATCCGGAGTCTGAAGTCTATTTTTAGATGCTACATTTATAAAGATAGTTCATTTTCCTACAGAAGACTACGAAGCAGGGGATTCGAAAAAGAGTTCGTCGAACCAAAAAGAATTGTTCCACGGCGACAAAACTGCGCGTGCACGATGAAATAATAGAAAATTCTGTAATTTACCCAAAATAAAATCGATCGATCTGCCTAAGCAGATGTTTTCATAACAATAAGCTTACATATATGATTATCATTAGAAATATAATATTGTATAATAATATTATCGATGATGCAAAATAAATTCTTAGGGATGCAGATCTCCTGCGCTTATTTGCCGGAGGTTGTTTCTTTAATGACAACTTTCCGTGCAGTGAATGATTCACCTGCCACGATTATTTTTTATCTAGGACGTGCTTATCCAGTTATCTTATATTTGTCGACGATAAAGAGAGTGCTAGGTGGATGTTTCAGGTACCTGTCGACGGCTACGACCATAATCGTGGTGCCCACGTTTTGATACTATCTCTTTCAGTGACTCTGGCGAAGAAAAAGAAGCATTTCCGAGTTTCAATTTTCGGAGGTATATTTGGGATTTAAACGATGGCTACGAAATCGGCCGTGCCACAATTGGAGCAGCGGATTCAGTGCATCAAATTTACCATCTTCTGCCTGAACGCCATAATATGGGTGAGTAAGAAAAAATGAAATAAATGTTATCAGAAATGTAATAAAAACTCTTCGAAATTTATTGGAAATCATCGGCTAATCTGCTAAAAATGTTGCGATTTAATTGCGATAGAGTGAAATTGAAGATTTAATTAATCGTTCGCCGTTGAGTTTGCGATGTTGAAAATTCGCAAATTTCGAACATTATTGCTGGAATTCTGTCACGGATTCTATGTAAAGAGGTCAGCGGAGACAATTTATGGGTAGACTGTGAATTGTAACGCGTCTCATTGCAACATACATCCTCCTTACATTCGATCCAATGAGTCAGACCAACGCGCACCAATCATATCTGTGTTTATCAGCGTGACGAATGTGAAACTAATTTCTAAAGTGTTAGAACATTTTTCGTTAATATGTCCGATCAAACAAAATTTACTATGTGTACTTGTTCGCGTTTCTATTTTCATACAAGAAATATATTGTATATATATAATTAATATTATATAATAATGTTATATAATAATAAAAAAACCATATATATTTTATAATATATGGGTGTCCCGGCTAACTTGTTTTAGTACTAAAAAAAAACGTTGTAGGACAATATCAACCTAACCGAAAGGGTAATGTAATGATTGGGAAAATTTTTTTTTCGAGGTCATTTTTTTCTTGATATCAAGGTCATAAATTTTTTAAAATGGAACTATATATATATTTTTTATCGCGATGTAATAGTAGGGGTGAAGTCCTCTTCAATGACATATTATACAATGACCTTCGTGTGACCCTGGGTATGAAAAATCTAAAAAGCATTACAGGTATTATCAGTGATTAATTTACTACACTATGGACTTCTTTTATACATTATTAGCTCCTCGGCAGTTCAATGTTCGGCCTATGTATATGGCTGCGACTGGACCCAGGATTCCAGGAATGGGTTGAATTCCTCAACATTTACGAATTTTACAACGGCATCTACATCCTCCTAGCTGCCTCAATATTTATCATAATAATAACATTCATCGGATGCGGCGTCGCTCTTATGGAACATGTTATTGGTCTCTTCGTCGTAAGTCACAAGCAATAAAACAACTCCGACAACGATAAACATCATATCAGTAATATTATTATGTTTAGTTCGTAGGTTTACAATTGTTCTGCTACGTGCTGGGCTTAGCAGGGACGGCATTGCTGCTCGACTACTCGACTTACGACAGTCAAATTCAGCCTCTGATTCGCAAATCGATGCTATCCCTCATTAACAACTACCAGGATGATAGAGCGACTTACGTCTTACAGTTGGTCCAAGAAAGCGTAAGTATTCTTTCCTGGAAAAGAAATGTCAATTAATCCGAAGTTAATCGAAAGATTTTAAAACAGATCGGTTGCTGCGGCGCTGATGGACCAAGAGACTATTTGACCTTGAAGAAACCTTTGCCCAACGAGTGCAGAGACTCGGTGACCGGAAACGCCTTTTTCCATGGCTGCGTCGAAGAAATCTCATGGTTTTTAGAGGGCAGATCAGGATGGCTGGCTGGTTTGGCCTTGGCTTTGTGTGTGCTTCATGTACGTTCAATGACTGAAACAAACAATTTCTCGCCTATGAACACATAATTTTCATTGTTCATAATTGTTTTTTAAATTCTGTTTATATGTGTTTTTCTAGATCATCATTGCTGCCTTAAGCTTCACCCTCGTTCGTGCAATTAAGAAGGAAGAACAGACTGTCACATTCAAACGTTAGTCGTCAGAACTTATCAAATTGTTACGAATCAGTTTACATTTCATTTTATAGTCGGGAACATTTATTTATTTCGCTGAGAGGTCTTCGCCTGACACTGACTATTTTGACACAAAAATCTGCCGTCTCAGACCATTTTTTTTTTACAGTAGGAGGTACAGGAAATATACTGTATAATATACAATGCATTTACATTTATTCTTGAATGTAGTGTTCAATTTTCGTATCAGAATATATTAATTTCTGATTAATTAATGACACTAGGTATTAGTTAGAAATGGAAATACGGTGTACAGAAAATGTTAAAAAAAAACTTTCGTATACAAGCAATACCAGAGAGACGTCTCTGTGAATTTACAAGTCATTTTTTACAGTTATATATTCTGATTTCACTAATTTATACGTAAGGACATTTTTCTATTAGAAATTTTCTTTATTACTATGCAATGAAATAAATTAAATTGTATTTGCCATTGCGTTTACATTATGTACAATAAAAGAATTACGGATTATTTTTACATACTTTATTTACAAATTTGTTTAATATACATATACAGAATCTTGTAATGACAAATAATATATTTACAATAATTTTTGCAGCACACATATCTAAACATTGTTGCACGCTATTGAACGTTTTACTATAAAAAAGAAATAAATTTAAGTATACAATCTTAATTATTTATAAAATGAGAATTATTATACGTCGTGTAATCATTCGATTTATCATAATAAAACAAATAATGATGTATGATTATTTACAAGCTTTATATTCAATTTTGATAACGATAATACGTTACGTTGTATTTTTTAGTTTCGCGTGATTTTGATTAGAGTTGATTATCAGACGATGTTAAATGGAAGAAACTGCGAAGATTGGAAATTTCCGCCATAAGGTTGCGAAGTTTTCGTTTAATGTAAAAGAAACTAAATTAATTAATTATAATCTTTATGTTCTTCATATGTATCGTCATGCGACATGGTACGTTTTAATTGTTCATTCGACTTAGTAAAAATATTAATTATTTTTAAACATAGCCCTCACGAGAATTAGATTCGTTCAGCACCTATAGTAGATATTATGGTTTCATTTAAGGGTAATCAGTCTTTGCGTCTATGACACTATTCGAAAATACTTAATATTGTACTTCTTTCCAAACTACACCATAGATATTTATACCATTTTTCTTTATCGTCGCGGTTAATATGTTCCCAAAGTGTCGGTCATGTCACACCACGATACACGAACAACATAATTAACTTATTTGCTAATTCTATCGAATGGAAAAAAATATCTGAATATTTTTCTGTATTAAATACTAATACTATCATGATAAGCATTATTTTTTAAATATCTTAAATAATGTTACACTAAAATGCTGAATCTCTGGGTAGCAAAGAACCTCATTGGAACCAAAAGAGCTTGAAATTTCGATCCAATGACTGCCATTGTCACTGGTGTCAATTTTGGTATAAGATCTGTCGTGATCATCACTTTGTGTACACTTACAGGCACCGATCCGAAAGTTCCTAAAACAATTTTACTGCAAAGTCAACTGTAGGGTGAACCAATAAATAGAGCTCGAGTAACCTGTTTCTCCATCCACTTCTACGTTACAAATGCAAACCAATAAAACTCTGCTGAACGTCTATCATGACTATGATCGTGCTACAGGGCGAGTCTCGTAACAAAAAACACATTACATCGCTGTATATTCACCTGTAAACCATGGAACAATTGTTTGAAAAAATTCTGTTCGTACAACAAATAACATCATGATGAAGTCGTCATGTTACGAGACTTGTCCCGTATACCAATCTCTTTCCAAAATCAAACTACACTACACATCATACAACATACAACCTACAGAACTTCCAGAACAGCACTCCGAAAGTAGCCTCCAATCACCAAGACCTTAGACAATGATCGTTTACCCTACAAAAGGGAAAGGTGGATAGGCAACTGGTGGTGGATGATAGTAACCAGGGAAAGCAGGGACAGTAGGCTGCACTGGAACAGTGGTAGTGACGTAAGTGGTCACCTCAGTGGGCACCACACGACTGGAGAACAGGGTAGTGTACGCAGTTTTCGCTCCAAAGGTCAACTTCAGCACTTTGGATTCGGAAACAGTGGCCAGGGTGTGAGTAACCAGTGGAGCACTAGTGATAGTGAACTGTGGCTGTTGTGGAAACAGAGGAAGTTGCGGGGGCAGCTGTGGAGGCAGTTGTGGAGGTAGAACAGGCGCGATAGTAGATGTTCCATACTCGTAAGACGTTCTTGGCACGGTGCCCACTGGCCTTGACAGTGTCGAGTACAAAGTATTTCCATTATTCACCACTGGGATCACGTGGGACTCGTAGAGGGTCTCCAAAACAACGACTGGTCGCGACGTGGTGATCACCTGCTGTGGCGATTGTTGCTGTTGTCCAAAGTATTTCAGCAAAGCCAGTTGGTCAGGGGTCAGCTGTGGCTCTGCGGAACTGCTGGAGGCCTCCGGCTTCACCTTGGAGGAGGATATGGACTTGAACGGCTCCAGGTCAGAGTCTATGTCGCCGTTAGGTGCTATAATCCTTTTCGGGATGTCATCGTCGTCTCTATCGTCGTCTCCAACGTCCAACTCCAAGTGCAGTTCACTGCCCGCCTCGTCCAACTTTGAGTTGAACTCGTGCAAAGCTTTGCTGGGTATGAACTGATAGATGTCCATTGGCGGTAGCGTCTTTGTGGCAGTAACCACTCGGGCGATATTATAAGTCTGCACCAAGCTTAGCTTGGTCGTGCTGTTGCCATGTATTACTGGCAGTAAATGCGTCTTTAAAAGAGTCTGAGTGGTGGAGAATGTTTCCGTCAGGGTTTCTAAGGGAGGAGTAGCTTGACCTGACTCTAGAGATATGGCTGGCAGGGTTGCTACTGCCGAGTCGAGGGGTAATGTTGTCTCGTAAGCTGCCGCTGTGTTGGCTAATAGGTTTTCAGTAAGTGGTTCGGTGGGTGCTATCGTTGAGGTGGGGTCTGGCGTTGAGAATGATTTCTTCTGAGTCGACGTGACAGTTATGTAGCGTGTGTTTCTCAGAGTTCCAACCTGTATAGGGGATCAATTGTTAAGACAATCGTTCTCTGGAATAATCTCTGCGCATAGACTTACCTGGAATGTATATGGCGATTTAATAGTAGCGATCTCAAAGTACACATTATTCATATCGGCGGCCGTGGAGATCTCAACATTGATCGTCTCAACGGGGAGCGCCTGCTCCATATGCTGGTCCTGGACACTGACACTGGCTACGTCCTCGCTCTCACTAGGATCCAGTTCCTCATCGCTGACCATCTCTTGGATCTTCCTCTGGGCAGCTACCTGCTGTCCTGTTGTCGACGACGTCGTTGTCGTTGATATTAACACCGACGCCGCAGTAGTCTTGTCGTCAAGGTTCAGAGGGCCCTCTGTGGTGCTGGTTTCCGGCGTGGGACGTACTTCATCATCGTCGATTTGTTTCCGGATGATTACTCTAGGTTTCGGAGTCGTCTTGTATGACCAGCGACCTTGCGTTCTCGGCAGCTTCAACTTCGGCGCGGTGTTGGGACTGATTGGTTGCTGTTCGACCTTCGGCCTAGGGGGCTGCTTTGACGGCAAGCTGGGCTGGTTGCTGGGCCGGAAACCAGCGCGTCTTCGTGGAACAGGCGACTCGGTCGTCGTCGTAGACGGAGTCCGGTTTCTGATAGATTTTATGAAGATTCACTGTCTGCGGATAAATGGTCGCGTTGCAACTATGCATGATACTTACTTGTAGCCTGGCCTTGGCGTGGTGCTGCTTCTATTTTTTGGTGGTTTGCTTTGCTGTACTTCGCCGCTGTCATAGTCTTCGTTGATCTTATTGCGGAACTTCGGCCGCGCGGAACTAGGAGACGCATTTTTCCTTGTGCTTCGGACCGAGGAACCTAGGAGGTGAGATAAAATTGACTATGTATTCTCAGAACAGTTTTGGCGATAGCCAAAAAAAATTCAATGTGGTATTCTTTACAGAACAGTTCTGAACCCTTCATATCTAAACGTCATTATCCAGGGAGATGTTTTGATAAAATATCGTCTGAACCAATGGTTTTCTGTCATAATTGGTTTAGTATATTTCTGTACAGAATTTCAAGTTACCAGCAGGAGCGCTGAACAAAACTTCCAAAGGCAGCGACGATTCTTCCTGATGGTTCGTCGGCGTTGGTTCCAATTGCGGCTTTAATTTCCCTTGCTGTGGCCCTATGGTCTTCAAGATCCGTTGTGTGCTGGACGGCCGAATTTTTCCTTCAGGAATCGGTGGTGTACCCTGAAGGATCCTCGAGGAACTTTGAAGCACCTGCGCATACTTCCCGTTTATGTAAGTGCCGATCACGCTGGTCTCGTGGACGGTTGTAAGACCATCTTTGACGATTGTGCCACCGAGTTTAGTGACCAGTCCCGTGGGATTCTCCTTCTCGCGTCGACCCGTGGGCCTAGGCTTCGCGTGGGCCTTCGAAGAGGGCCTCAAATTAATCAACTGCAACATCGAAACACTATTTTTCTAGAAAACAATGTTGAATTTTCATATTGCTGTGGAATTCGATGTTAATGAATTTCTGATTTATACTACTGCAATTTTGTTAAGAAGGTGTTAACCTCGTGCATGCCTAACTATCTAGCCAACCTTTAAATTCAGGCCACGATCTTTTACTTTTCGTTTGGAATAAATCACTATGATTCGATGCCGGTGTTTCCTATCGTTCTGCTTGATTTACTTTATTTATAGTGCCAAGTATAACGCGGTCAATAGAACTTTAATTATAAAATTCGTCGCTAGAAATATAGCAATTTGCAGAGCCGGGGAACTAGATATTCAGGTTTAGCCGCCTTGGCCAGATTGATGTCGACGCCGGAACAATCTGTGTCAATGCTAATTGCATGTATGCAGAGCATAGTACTTTTATTACTCCTTACTTCCTTGATCGACCTTCGCGAAATCGATTCTTTTTTCCTCTCATTATACCTTGTAAGTCTCGTCGACGATTTCCGCCGGTTGTTTCGACAGGAAGTCGTACTCGGGTTCTGCGAGATTATTTTTCACACCGGGTACGTCGTCCTTCGGTTTCGCGTGTACTTGCGAGGACACCACTGCGCTGGCGGTCGTTGACTGGATCTTTGTGTTCAGCTCCTGCGAAACAGTCGACTAAAATTCACTAAAATTGCCGTCGTGATTTGAATGGTTTTTAAAAAAATATAGTATTGTGCAGTCACGCGGCCGTTCGACAAAGCATAGCTCGCATCGAAGTTTACGTGATCGTTTGAAAGTAGAAATCTTGCGGGTACATAGGTGCGTGCGCGTGGTATATGGATTGGTAAATAGAACCGGAAAAGTGTGCCTCGCGAAAGGGAAAGTACCGTGCTTCCTGCTCGAACAGATTTTTACCTGGAAAATCCAGGAAATACGCTTCTCTACATAAATTCACACATTGTACATCGTCCCGGACAATGTCGAATATTTTTACAAACAAGGAGTTTATTATTTTCTCTTATTCGGTAGTTTTACCATGTCGATTTTATCTTAATTTAATCCGGCTTGTATAACCGATTCTTACCATGTTCACGTTTGATTGTGACTAGTAAAAAATTTATTATCGTTTCAATGTGGAAAATAACAATTATAACAAACATAATTAATTACAACGAATTTCATTCGAAACGTTAGAGTTTAAGGATAAATTAAATAGTAAGTGAAGTAGTAAAAGGAACAATAGGTGAAATACAAAACAGTGAAAGGAATTAAAGAATTTTGGGAAATGCCAATATATTATTGTCGTCTAGTTGGAATTATTAAAAAAGGAACGAGACAATTTTATTCGGATCCTGTTTCTCACAATCGGCATTTTTCTATTTTGCTTAAGGATCTGCATTCTAATTATAATCGCCCATGAAGCTTCCGAATAAAGACACACAGTTGTTGCGTTTTTTTTCTCTCAGGTAATTTGAGGCTCCCAATTAGCGATTCTTGGGCAAGATCGTTGGCTCACCTGGCTTTTCGGGGACCGCAATCTATTATCCTCCGAGGAATTAATGGCGTTTTGCTCGATTACGGAATTCACGACGATCTTCGTGCCTTTGGTTTGCTTTTTCGTTTCCTGCTCGGCGTGGCTCTTGTGCGTTTTGCTCGGTTGAATATCAAGAGCTGCTTTTTCCAACGTTTCGCTCGGTTTCGTCTGAATAATCGAAATGCTACTTTTCTTTCCCTTTTCGCTGTCTGGAACAAAAATAACGACAGAATAATTAATCGCGTCGAGTCACGCTAGGCTTGCGAGATTATATCTCGAATCATTTTTTTTTTCAAATGTTTTTTCTTGCCAGCTATGTGGTTTTTCAATGTATAATTTATAGAATTTAATTTATGGTTTCATTTAATAATATAACGTTCTAAGAAATTTATATATCATTGTAACATTCTTTTATAATTTAATAAATGTATTAATTATTCTACTAAAATTCTTCAATTTTGCAAGTAATATCCCCTGCACTGTAGTAATCGGATCTCAGCTCGAGTATATTGGTGTGAACCACTACTAATACAATTACAAAACTTCTTTATTTTTCATTATTTTATTATGAAACTTTCACCAACTTACTCGTGGCATTTTCTGAATAAAATTATGCCAAACGCGATATAATTTCAACTCTATTTAGTAGTGTAATTGACGATGAAAGTTTCGGGCGCAAGGAAGGACGGCGTACGAGAAAGAAAGAGGCGCGGATAGTTGACCGCATGCGGTCCCTCTTCACATGCGCCTTTTCTACGTTCGGCTCTGTCCTTGAAGCTTAGAAAAAACTTTTTAAAAACCACGCTTATATTAAACTGCACCAAAAAGGAGAAAATAATTTTTTTAGATACGAGTGACTACAAATAAAAGCGTGGAACACTAAACTATATATTAACGTAATCTTCGTGGGCGTTCCTCGCTTTTACTTATACTCACTAATATCTAAAAAAATTATTTTCTCCTTTTTAGTGCATTTTAATACAAGCGTGGTTTTCAAACAGGTTTTTTTATATTTTTTTATTTTCTACTTTTTAGTCTGTTTTAAATAGAAGATACTCTGGTGAGATTTTTTAAAAATTACCACTAGCTGATCGGGAAGTGGTTTGAAATTCGATTACAAGATTTGATGCCCACAACAAACAACACGACAAGGTAATATAAGCGTGGTAAAGGTAGTGTCTGTCAACGAACTGTGAAAACGAACCTCCCCGAGCCTCTTGCGGCTATAGAGGTTTTATTGTGGAAAATAAAGTGGTCAACTATGGTGTGCTTTATAGTAATTGTTACCTGTAGGAGGCGCGCTCTGCGGACTGAACACCATAACGGTGTTGCCAATGGTGGTAGTGAAATCCAAGAAACCGTAGACCGTCTGTGTAATAAAATCATTGTTTACAACCGCCGGTTTGATGACTGCCGCTGACTCGGTCGAGTGGCTCTTGTAAACTTGGGCCGCGCATTCTGTAACTAAAAGTGAAACGCATACTCGTTTACGTCTCATAAACAATCGATTGTTCGAAGAATCGTAATCCTAAAACGCAATACCTTTATGTAACGCATTACGTTATGGTTCTATACTGCGAGATTACGTTACCCCTTATATCCCAGACCTGGAGACACGATATTTGCATAATGATCAAAAGCATTTACAACAATGCAGCACCTGATAGTATTAAACTGACTTTCCAAAGTTGTATTGTGAAATAATAACAATCACGTTCCTTGACAAGATCAGAAAGAAAATTAAAATTACATTTTAAGCAATCATTACTTTTAAATCGTTCTGGCAAAAATTAAAACTCGATTGGAAATTTAATTATAATTAAGGTTCATTTTTCTTATGGTGTTTTACTGTGTCAAGGCCTGACTGAAAGCAGAATAGAAATTAAATTTGATTTATGCTTAATTTTTCTTACAACATTTTATTGTGCCAAGGTCTTTGGCCAAACCGAAAGCAGAATAAAAATTATGAATTTCACTGATTTTTCTTATGACGTTTCATTGTGTCAAGGTCTTTTGGCCAGACTAAAAGAGGGATAAAAATTAAATTTTACTTGAAAATCATTTTCATTAGCCAGCCATGATTAAACAAATTTGAGACGTTTCATTGTGTCAAGGTCTTTTGGCCAGACTAAAAGATGGATAAAAATTAAATTTCTCTTGAAAATCATTTTCATTAGTCAGCCACTATTAAACAAATTTAATTTGAATGAAGCGTTATTTTAATATATCTTCGGCAAGATTAAAGATAGAATAGAAATTGGATTGAGAATAATTTTTATTGTGAAACGACAGCTACGTTCTCTGCAAGCCTGAAATTTCAATCGTAGTGAATTTCGTAGAAGGAGGGTGTGTCACAGTTTTTTCGATGCTGTAACAAACTGTGCACAGCATTGCTTACAAATTAAAGTTCTTCGCATTGTGGGAAGAGTACAATCACACGTGTGCACGTGTATGTGTATCTGTCGAGAACGTGGCAAGTGTGGGAAAGTGTAGCCATTTGGTAATAAAGAAACGCCTGGGGCGTCCATATTGAAACCTACCGATGAAAACAGTATAGAATCATCGTTTGTAATTACACGAGGAGTCGTACGTGATGAGAAAAACAAGTATTACACCCACTATGCCAACCGTAGCGTTCGCTTTACTATTCTAGCTTCCCAAGGTGATCAATTTTCATTCAAACACTATTTTCCAATTAATTGATGCGAATTTTATCTTCAACCTTCAAGAAAGCTTGAAGAAGACCATAATATTGTCGAATTGCTGTATACTTACCGTATACCAAGGATATGACGATGAAAAAATTTTTCAGAAGCATTTTGTTCGATCTAAATGTTTAATCTGAAACAGAAAGAGATTCGAGAAATGTTATATCTCAGTCGAAGTTCAATTAATTAAATGTTACGATAGGTCATCCCCAAAAATTGTGTACACAATTTTTTAAAAATCTTGTTCAAATCGGCAAAGTTTAAATATTCAAAAGAAGTTGAACAATTGTCGTTTATACTTGAAGTTATTCGTACGCGAAGAAAACTAGATGTTACTTGAAAATTAATTATTGTACAAGTAATTTGAAACGAAATAATTACATAAATGATTTCAGAAATAAAATACTACATATAAATAATTAAAAGTTCAATATTGCACGAATAATTCAAACTTTAATGGGCAGTAGCTTTGTCACGATTTATTTTTTTGAAAAATTCGGATATTCGAAAATCAGGATCGACATCGCTGGTAGCTGATCGAGTCGATCTGGAAATTACGAATTCCTGTCATGGCTGTTAGGCATCCATCGTGGAACGGTATCGCCTTTTACTATTGTTTCGCGCTAACCGATTACCAAAGCCATTGTTATGCAATAATTTCGTTGGCTTCTTAACGGTACACGCACGCGAGATGAGATCGTGCATCATGCAGTCGCCATTCATGCATCGTGCGAGCGAATCGCGTGTTTTTTCGCGAACAGAAATAGCATCTTGCTGCCGAAAACAATGTAAATTGTAATTTTCCATACACCGTAATATTTTTAAAAAGTTCGTCGTCGAAATTCTGTTGTAGCAATACGTCCTTGAATTTCGTAATCACAAATTCTCCGTGCATCGACGCTGTTACTTTGTTTGCGTTACGCAAAAGTATTTGCTCATTGTACACAGGGAACCACGAACCTGATTATTGCGGTTTCGGAAGGTAAATTTCGCTGTATTTATTTTGAGCACGAGAAACGATTTATACAGATACTCACAGTCCATTGAGTTATCTTTAATTGAATAAATAAAATTATATTTAAATTTTCATTACTCTAACCATGATTTAAATTTAGTTTCAATAAATATGGATTTATAGCGAAGTTCATGGTATTTAATAAGATTTCATTTTAATTAGACTAGGCTGTGGAAGTGAATAAAATGCAACTGCTGGCAGAAGTGCACCACGAGTTCATAACCCGTCCCTTTCACTAGTATTCTCCCAAGATATTGCACCAAGGTGTTCGCATAATCTGCTCGCCTGCAGTTAAAAGTGCGAGCAATCCTCGATTCGCGTGCTTCCACCGCGTGGAACGCTCTAATAATGCGAAAACCATAATCATTTATGCCTGCAGAATTGTTTTTATTATTTTTACATCGTCAAAGTTAGAATCATAATAACAACATTAGGAGAACAATATATATAAATTTAATAAAGAAAATAAAAAAAACTAATCTTTTTACAGGATACAATGTTTATTCGTTTTTTTATTTTCTTTATTAAATTTATATATATTTTGTATTATATATATTTATATATATTGTTCACTAAATTATACTTATAATTACCTTAAAGTAACATCCTATCCTAACTTAACCAAGGCTTAATATCGTAGTATATTTTATTATATTTATATATTATCGATATTAAATCATCATTTCATTTTGACATTCTCAGATTCTCTTAATTTTCGACAGTTTCGAGTTGCACCAATTCTAATCGTTAGTGTAATCAACCAACTGTGATCATTCGCATGGTATAAGAGAATTTTAGCATTGCAACGATAAACAATAGTTTAAAGACCAAAATCCCTATGTGTCATGCTCCAAGGACTACCATGAGCAAAGTGAACCATTCCGCAACGTCTGCAAGGAGTGGCCTCACAATTACAACCCCACACAACCATAACACAGCATGCTCAAGTAGAACACGTTCAAAGAAACGTTAACTTAATGTTGCATGCACGGTGGCTGAATATTAACACCTCGTTCGACGTTTGTGAAACGAAATGCTCAAAGGCGTCGATCATTTTCTATTTTTAAAAATGTTCATGTTAATGCTCTCTTGTTAATCCATAAAATCGATGAAGAATTAAATTAATAGTTCCGACAATTTATCAACAATCACATTATAATACGCAAATAATGGGAATGGCAAAAAACTTACAATAACGTATCTACATAAAATAGTCAGTGACGCCATGAAATATGCAAACCTACGGCACCGAATTCATGCTAATTAATTCTACGAACATTCAATGGAGACATCCATGTTTCGCATAGTGTTGTGGAACGGTGACTATCATTTATTCCCCTTAATTTTCGTTAACGACATTCGCCAGCTTCGACTTCACGCCTCGCGAAAGATCGAAAGGATTATTTTGGATGAATCTCATTTATTCGAGCCTTGCCATTCGCTCGCGTCTGGAATGTTAAGCAGGAATCCACGATAACGGTTCTGGAATCGTTACCGGGAAACGTGTGTTATCGATCATTAAAATATACCTTCTGTTTTTCTATAGGATTGCAATTTTATTGAAAACTAAATAACGCTGATATAAACGGCTGATAGTAATTAGACGAAATAGCTTATTTTATCGATCTCATTAAAATATACCTTCTGTTTTCTATTGGTTTGCAATTTTATATGAAACTAAATAACGCTGGCATAAACGGCTGATAGTAATTAGACGAAATAGATTATTCTAGTTTTGCGGCAAAATGGGCGAGGAAAACGTGGTTAACCTATCGAAATTTCGTCGAAGAGAATTCGCTTTCATGCGGCGAGAAAGTGGTAGAGAAGTTCATAAAATTGAGCGGGAGTAAAGAATTTCGACGAAACAGGCTAGAGCCTCGTTCCGATCGGTCTTATGTCCTGCATTTCCTCGTTTAGCGCAAGACTAGCGCGGTTCATCGAGAAAAAGTGAACGGGTGTCCCAAGGCGTTCACATACTTCCCCGGAGCAACGTGGAGCATGGATTTATGTCGATTGCGTGAAACTTTCCGCGTGAATTCAACGGAAATATTATTGTTCTACTCTGTAGAGCGGGTGGGTTGATTATGGACCTGTAATTTTCTGAAATGTGGAGTCGACGATATTAAGTAAGTTCTAATGGAAGTCCCATCGAAATCACCAACACTTTCCCCGACACGATTTTCACCGACAAAAAATTTTTATATATGAAATTTGTATACAAAATTTAATATTATTTGAGGTTAATATTGAATTTAAAAAATTTAATATTATTTAAGGTTTATAATAAATATGGAAAATGATTCAATAAATTTCTTTATTCAAGCACTTATTGCAATAAAAATTGCACGAAATCTAAATATATAGAGCTTTGTCAGTGGCTCGTTATAACTAGTTGGGACCTTGGGTAAAATAGAATTTTGGGGCCCTTAGTTTTAGTGTTAATAATTGATCCACCCGTGCTCTAGCTATTTTTCCATATTTTAGAACAAGCTTTTTGATAATTGTTGATAACACTTTAATCAGAGACCATACTCTGTTGAAAATCTTTAGCAAAAGTTGATGAAGGTCCACTCCATATGGTCCGACCGCAAATGCTCATGTTCAAGGAGAACTGAGTAATTTATTTACGTTGAATCGAAACTCGATCGCTTCTCTTCCATCGTTCCGCCATATTGTAAAATACGTCCGGGTCGTGCCAGGGACCTTGAAAGAGGCGGCAACGACCTGTGCACGATTGACAGAGGAATCTGGTGTCACTTGATTATGCGGAATTTCGTGCTTAATGAATTACTATAAGAATTTTATCGGAATCGCTACGAGGTGATGAATCGCTTCCGGGGAATTCACTCGCTGATCGTCACGTGACAAACCCACGAACGTCCGTAATGGCGGTGGAACCATGTTTCCGCCATCCTTTTACAATTTTAAACAGATTTAACTCCGCTTGAATTATTAACCTTCACAAGGTAATGTGAGGTCTCAGGCCCCAGCTTCAGAAAAGAATTTGTATATGAATATAATTAAATATCTGTTTGTTTACTTTTTATCCTGTTATTCTTTATTCCAAATTTATTAAAAATGTAGCTATTTATATAAAATTCTTTTGTCAGGGTCTAAGAAATCCCACCTTACTGTTTTTCAGTAGCGGCTCAAGTCGAGGGAGGCCCCAAGTGGTAAAAGTTTTGGGGCCCCAAATAGAGTTGTAAGAAAACTCTCGTAAATTTAATTTGTCTTAAGTAAATTGAATTTTTTCGTAAAAAAATGAATGCTGCGAATTCGGGGATATTTTAGTGTTATTATACATATAGACCTTATCTCGCGAGGGTTAACAATTAGGTTACATTATTAACAATTGTTCGAAACAACTAATAATTTCCACTATAAATTACCAATCAATCCGCCATTTTCTCAGCGTCTGGCGACAGTTATGGCAAACCGCACAAACCACTGGCACTTTCTACGAAATACATCTCCGGGGCGATATCACTTTCAAATCAACCCACTTTTCCCAATTTTTCAACTCGCTCCTCATTTCTCCAAACACTGGAGCAATTATAATAATAATAATAATAATTATGACAGAACGTATGTACATATAAATCTATTGTTATATTATTTTCGACTTGTAGAAATTGTTAAAAGAAGAAATACATAGTCAACTTGTGTTCGTCACAATCGACTTAACAAACGATTATTTCTTATATCAGATTCCAGATGTTTATGCAAAATAAATTTGCGTACGCATTACTTACAAGCGAAGCTTCGTATTTCTAAATAGAACAAATGGCGAAACATTCTGTTAAATGTTTACAGGTAATCACCATTTATTTCGGAATTAAGGATTAAAATATTACTGATTGAAGTCCCATATAACACGACTGTGCCATTAAAACGGGAGTTTAGCTTGAGCGAAATTGGCGTTTCTAAATGATCCATTAGACTATCGAGCTTTTCGCTGATTCAAAGACCCATACTTAATTCAAAGAGCACGAGATATACGGTTCGGCATTCCGCGTGTCTCAAAAACTCGACTCACGGTCACACATAATTGCGTACACCGTCACTTCCTCGAGCACGGTGAAACCGGTCATCAATGGGGAACGGGATTTCTGGACAAGATCCAAGATCATGGTCATTTGGCTGACCATCGACCGGTTCCTACGCCCGCTGTTTGCCTTTCTTCATTTCGTTTCGAACGAATTTCACCGACTGTCACTTTCTTTCCTTGAGAATCATGGCCAGCCTCTCTTTATCGCTGATTAATTAGGCTCTTATTGATTGGACAGATTCTGTTTGCTCTATGTTTATCCTTTTAATCGATTAACCTGTGGTTGCTTCGATTTTATTCACAAGATGGATATTCAAATGCAAAAAATATTACAGAGATGGTGAAATTATTGGCCTATTAGTTGAACAATTATTGATAAATAATTATTTTGTAATTAAATAGGTTCTCGATTCATGAACATTGTCATAAACGAGCAGTAATTGATTCTGAAATCGCAAGATAAAAAATTAGATGCAGTGATGAACATAGAAAAAGAATTTTCCAAAATTTACGAAAAATTCGACAGATTGCCAATTACAAGATCAATAATAATTTTGGTATAGTTGAATATTGATCAAATTAAAATATTGTTCAAATGACCGTGCATAATCTAAAAATCGTCAAGTCCAAGGTCGTGTGAAGGTCACGTGGTAGATTAATGGTAATATTTATTAATGGTATGCATACATGAGAAATTATGGGGGATCTTGAGAAAAAGAACAATAAAGAGTACATTCTCAATATATTGCTGTGCCAGGTTGCTTATCTCGGGCCTGCTAAAATGATCTCTGTCCAGCAGTTAGGTGTGTACGGTATCTCTGAATAATTACGATTGATCAATCGAGTTAGAATTTTACGGAACCCCTGTAATACATCTTATCGTTGCGGTCAAACTGCGTTCTGCATTTGTGAGAATCCTTAGGAAAGCACTTTCCCATGCACAGTAACTAGTAACGTCTTCTTCTATAGTCGGGAGGAAAAGGTTAACTGGAGATAGTGACTCTGTGTTGCTCTACCATCGATCGTAATCAACGTTTGATGCACCCTTGCATTTAAAAAAATAACAATACTACACAGTGTTTATTTCGCTAGAAAATGATTTATAGCTCGCAATATTACTTGTAGATGAGTTTTTATATGAAATCTCTTGTGCAGTGTACAACAGCGTAACCTTTAATAGTATGGTTCCGAGTGAGAATATAAATTCTGATCAAGCCATTCAAAAGTGAACAGAGAAAGTTATGATAGGTATGTTAAGCAAAACTATTTTTATTTACGTGAGAAATGTTCGATCCTCTTTCTTGGGAGATTTACGATGTCACAAATTATCGTGATTAATTAAAACCACGATTTTATAGATTTCAGATAATGAATTTGTTAGTGTCTCGTTGGCAATCTTGGGTTTACGATAACATATGATACCAGAGTGTGCGTCAGCAAGGTCGAAAATCATGGCCGGTTAAAATATTCTGGTTGTTTTGTTTGCGTGAAATTTTTCAGCGGACCAAGGGCACACGTGTGTGCATACTTGGAGCATGTTTCTCCTCTGGCTACAGTTCTGCCTGAACAATCGACGTCATGGAGACAGTTTCTGGTGCATGCGAGCCTTTGTGCATCGATACCAGGATATTGTCAATAATAACATTTGTTGAACATAATACAACAGTATTTCCAAATACGATGTAAGATAATTTTTGCTATATTTTTACTTGAAAGGATCTCTCAGAATGAAAGTTTTTATTCGAAGATGAGAAAAGAAAGTAAACCAGTTGCGAATGAAAATTGTCAGCGAACCGTACAGTTGACAATTGTTGAATTGTACCTTGATTTACGTACGAAAATATCTATGGTGGAACACACAAATTCTCACATTACGAAATCGCCACGTTATCTCGTAAGTCTGTCGATCTTCGAAAGCGGTTCCCACGGTGTGGCATTGTCGCGAGAACAATCCCCGTGAATCTTCCAATTGTCAAGAGCCAGTTCACATTTACCCATTAGATAACCCATTCTGTATTCCACGTGGTTTCACGCTAATAAGCTGAATCCCCGGTACTCAGTACAATTTTTGGTCTGCCTTTTCAACAAATTGGACCTTCCCAGCGCGGGGCCCGTATCAAATGTTACCAGGATGACCTAGGTTTCGCATGATAATACAATAATAAAAAACAATGAATATACCCACCAAATTTTTTTAAATACAGGTTCTCTCTGTCTCTCTATTTACATAAATGTAAATTTATAGGTATAGGTTAAGTTAAGATTAAGGTAGTTGTAAGGTAGGGTAAGGTAAAAATGTAAAAGAGTGTATAGAAAGGGAGTTGTTAAAGGATTTGTAACCACAAGGGGAATCAAATAAAATACTACTACTATATCCACCAAATTTGACAAGGTCAATTGCCCACTGCAAGCGCGTGGCCCTTAGCATTTGCTACTCCTGCTACTAGCGTTAATCCGGCCCCTGAACCCTCTAATAGTAGTACCTGGTTCCATTTCGACCCAAAATTACCATTCGACCACTCAGCTGTCATTAATTACGTAATTTAATTTATATTACGTTTAAAAGGTTTTATGGAGAAACAATATCAATTTTCGAGGGCATTAAACTGTTTCCTGTGCGAGCGAAGCCGCGGGGAAAAGCTGGTATCTAATATTTATTCTGTTTTTCTGCGGCACACACAGATTACATATTAGGTAAATCGATCGGGTTAATTAGATCCGGCATACACTCGAAGCAAACCCGAGTGAAAACGAATGTACTTCTTATTCCCGATCCTTTTTCTACCGTCTGATTCAGCGTCGAGCGAGCGAAAGAAGTTAGCTGTTTTGAAACAGTGTTAGCCGCGGCATTTCGCAACGTCGAGTCTGGTTTCAGTATTTTTAATCCGGCAATGCTAGCTCATTAAACTTCTCTGGTCGTTTGCGTGTCATTATAATCACTTTCCATTCACAATTGTAATAACCAACTACCTGTGTTCATAAAAAGTGCCTGTACCTGGGCCATACATCAGTCTTTATAAATGTTATTTTTATATCCTCGCATTCTCCTAAAAGATACAATCTTTTTACTTCTTTCGTCCACCTCTACAAGTTCCTGAGATATTCCATAAAATAGGTCACGCATACCCAAAATCCAAGTGAAGTCTCAGTCAATTAACGCGCGTATCTCGACAATTAATTTGAGACATCGAGTTGCAGTTTGGAGAGACTATGAGAACACGTCTGTCCCATCGACAACCATGATCAGATATCCCTATAATTTCTCAAGTGCAACGACACGAGCGCAGCGAGCACCGGCCCAGAACTTTTTCCAGTTGACCGCTGATAACTTGCAGACATGCAAGATTAGATAATTTACTGGTCAGCTCGCGCCGTGAAAATCTGTTACATAAATTACTCCGCGTGGGACGCACGCAAAAGGGAGCAGGCGAGCGTTTTGCACGCAGTCCTTGCATTATAAGATGTAAATGCGGGGCCGTGTGTGATCACGAGCGAGCGTGTAACGCTGGTCTGCACGTGTTTGCACAGAAATATCCGGCGCACGTGACACGGGCCGCTTAGAAAGCAAACGATCCGGAGGAATGTCGATCTGCCGATCAATCACCGGTGCCCTCGAATGAAAACCCGCTCGAGCGCGTCGGCCTGCCGATCGCTTTTCGTCCGCGGGAAAAGGAAACGGTTTCTCATTGTCACGCGTTGTTTAATGCGACCGACTTTTCCGATAGGGAAATGCGTCACGGAGCGATCACTCGCAGAGAAATATGTTGGACAGGCTGAGTGTACCGGTAAGTGCCCGTTTTCGAATAAACACTGAAAAAATGAGACTAAATTAATAATTTAAAATTTAATTATTAATTTTTAACGAATGTATAGAGTGACCCAAGTAACACCGTACATCCGTCGGATGTCCGATGGACTTAAATTTCGGACATTTTTTTCTGTCTATCGGACATCCGAGTGCTACCTGGGGAGTCTGAACCTCTAATAAATTATTCCTGGCTCTAGTAAATGATTTCTGGAAATAATCAATTGCTCCTGGATTTAATCAATTTGTCCTAGAACCAATTATGTATTGTTAGGCTTGTTAGGTTATTCTCTCAATTATGGCTGCAGTAAATGTTGTGTTTACATTCCTCGAGATAGGTTTCGCAAAACGAGATCGTGTAAAGCAAAAACCATGGCTCGACCGTGGCGAGCGGAATAATGGAAATGTTAATTGGCAAAAACCGTCCGCATAATACTAATTTCGACTAAATCCGGGACTCTCGGTTTCACTTTGCGGTGCGGCGTTAACGTAACGCGATGTAAACGATGCCCCAATTATAAAAAAAGAACGTAAGCACGTGCTGGCCGGACCGAGCACACGTTCACGCGAACGGTGACGTACTTTCACTTGGATTTCGTCGAGCACAGTAGATGCAAGCGACGAGATACACTTTCCGCAGCCGACAGCCTATGTGTTCCTGATTTTCGTATTCAAATCCGGCAACGGGCGAACCGGTAGCGAATTACGAGACCCAAACAGTTCTCATGTGATAGATAACCTTAAACGGGTATTCTGGTTTTCGAGGACGTTTCTTTTCTTCGACAATTTTTACCATTTTTTTCTGGAT
>CM052325.1:5025107-5109098 GCA_028455615.1 Lasioglossum zephyrum | reverse complement strand
ATAGCGGCGAGACTCTCAAACTGGTAGACAAATGTTACCGACAGAGAACCCCAACAAATGACGTCACCGACGTGATCGATGCAGTTTGCTGCAGTCTCAACTTGTCTCCACTGGCCACAATTCGTGGTTCACCCTGTAGATGCGTTACTGTTTTGGGTGAGCATGCGCGATAAAACCTGGCTAACATAGTCGTGCTGCCGTGGTCTACTCCATATTACTTATATATATATATATATATATATATATATATATATATATATCTGGTCTGTGCTACTAATATTTACCTACTACTGTAACTAATATAAAACAAATGAAAATTATATTAAACGAACGAATGTATCACATGACCAGCGCAATAAGTATTATTTATTTACTTTTATATTGAATTTTGTAGGGAAACGACCTCTATAGTTCACATTGTTTCGATGAAAGTTCCGTAGATTATAGTTAGGCTAATTATTTTATATTCGCATTCAATTAATTACGAAAAAATGAATTCGGAAGACGTCACGTTGTTAGCTCGAGAAATTCGTGATTCGAATAAACTGTCCGATAACGAAACACAGGTAATTTTGCAATGTTTGTCTGGTATCATTATTTAACTGTCATTCGCTCCTCAAAAATAACTGTATAAAAGAGACTACATAAGATAACAATTCACCGATTTTTATGTTACACATTAAATGATTAAATCAACGCATTATGTCTCATTTATAGCATCACATTTTAAAGAAATATAGCTGACGACGTAGACATAGAAGGATGAATAATTTTACAGTATGTGAAATTATTATTCACCTATTTGATATTGAGAATTAATTCCATCATTATAAATATTATGCGACGAATAATTAGGAATCCCCATATTAATTGATTTGTTGTGAAGCATAAGTGGAAGCTTTTGAGTTTGAAAAATGACAAACTTTTATTATTATTACAGGTCTTACGAAACTTGGAAATTCAGTTTAGCAAGGCAATTTTACCACAGCATCAAATCGAGTCGAGAGCAGGGTCTCGGCCGCCAACCCGTGAAGAAATAAAACAATTCAAACAGTATGCTTCCCTTAAAAGAGGCAGCTTCAATCCATTGGAAGACGAACAAATAAGTGATAACTGGGCAAAATTCTGCAAGGTTTGTCAATTGAAACCATTGTAATACATTTATAACAAAACATCAACCATAATTTCTCGATGGTTATTGTAAAGATTTTTTTTGTATCAACATAGATACATGACTGGAGTCCACAGAAGTTCATGCCATTCTTGCTGTTACGGGTAGACAATAAAACGTTCATTCGTAGTAAAAAACAGAGACGGAAGTTTGTCCAGTTTCTAGCGCAAGGGTTACCAAATAGAACTTTGTACAGTGTGTATCACAGATTCAGGAACTTGTTTGCAGAACGTGTACAAAGAAGGTAAAATGTATAACATTATTTCTAATATAAATTTTACAGTGTTATACATTTATTTCGTTTCTGTAAATTAAGGTTTCTTCCGGATGAGGATAAGATGATTTTAGACCATTTAGAAAACAATGCGAATCTTGATGAGAAGAAGAAGTACTCGGACTTGGCTGAGGTTTTGAAAAGAACACGGGCATCTATCTGGCGTAGATACAAGCTACTCAAAAAGAAATCTAATCAAGACTAACCGTTAGTATAGTCAGTAATAAAAGTTTTGTAACTGCATGTATTACAATGCAATGTCATCATTAACTTATAAAGACAGATTTACAACAGAACGATTGTAATCAAATTTTGTGATACATATTTTGATGCTTACGATTAGTAACTGAACTGTACTTACATTCAGCTGTTATAGTATAGTAAAAAGTCGATCATATTCTAAAATAAAAGTACCATTTGTATTGAAGACAGAACATATTCAAAAGTGAAGAATAAATAATGCTTATATTGTCAGTACAAATAGTTACAATATCAATGATGTTTAATCATGCTTACCAAATGGTAATTATAATAATCCCGCGATCTAAGCCGATTCTTGGTTCTGTGCTGTGACAGAGATCGTGAAGAGATACCATTTTTTTTTTGTAGAAAAGGACAGTGAAGCTCGGGAGACCACGGTCGCTAGTTCAAAGGATTTTCCGTACGTTGTTCTTCTTTGCGTCCGAAACTTTCTTCGTTTATTATACAAATGAATATCATCGGAATTGTATATTTTGTATAATTTTCATTAGAAAAATACCTTTTCTAATATAGGGGGGTCGCTTTTAGTTTTTGAAATACTTGCAACAAACTATCGGGAATACTATCGCGAAAAATAAAGAAGTTTTGTAATTGGATTAGTAGTATTACGCGGCATATTTACACTGCTCGGCGACCGAGGCAGAACTTCTTGGCCCGTCGCGAAGTATGTCGCCTCCTGGAAGGAGTAGGTGAATAGGATTAGATCGGGAAGCTCCGCGCCGCGCTTAGATCACGGGTTTACTTTATTATTATTGTAAGAGTCGTAAGCTTTTTATTTAGTATTTGTACATTCATATAAATAAGAATCAGTCTCTGTTTTTCTCTATAAAAGTATCAATTAATGTTTCCAGTTTGTTTTTAAAGTTCATGTTTCATGCGAAAAACTTGTTACGTTAATAAAACATTTTATCTAAAATTGTGATTCCACTTGTAAATCAAATCATAATATATTCTAAAAACTAATGTATAAGATTACTTTTAATATTATCTACATTACAAATTCTTTAATTCAAATTCTCTAATCACGTGTCTAAACTAGTGCTTTAAATTACTTTCTATTTCGATTTCGAAAATTTTAATTACGGTTAATAGGTCTTATCATTTATTTTCGTTTTGAAACAAGATATTAAATAAATATAATAGAAATACATAACATGTAGGACAATTATGTTTAAAATATTAAAACCGTATGATGCTATATTGATGCGTACAAATACATATGTAGGTCCTTACGTAAATTACAACTTAGAGTATAATACTACCAATACCTGCAACTATTACATTGTAAATTCTTCGATCAGTAACAAATGAAAAGGTAGAAAAAAGCTAATGTATGATTTTCTATTTTAGCATAATAATATACAAAAATATACATAGCTATGTGTAAAAGTTCCGCGTACACAAACTCTATACATACATAATATTCAAGTTTGAAAACCATTATCGCTAATTAGCCTTGTAAAATATAATAAACGTTACATGCACAGATAAATTTTGTCGTAATAAAGCACTAGTCTGGATAGGTAGATTAATTATGCACGAGTATTTAAATAATTTCTCTGTAAAAAAAGGAGCTGCTTGTATATTTACAAAAGTGCACGATATCTACAATAATGCTATAATCATATATTACGAGAATCATAGTACTTTCTATATTCCTATATAGATGTATGTATGTATATAAATATACAGGGTGTCTCAACTACCTCGATCACCTCAAATATCTTGCTTATTAATAATAGAAAAAAATGTCAAAGGAGAACATGTTTAGAGGGCAAACGTATTGTGAAGTTAGTTTCAATAAAATGAATCGCTTCCTTAAAACATTTGTCCTATCACAGCAAGTGAGCGTACTGCAGATTGTACATTATTCACATGAATATGGTGTGCAACGTTATGTCTATGGTCTTCAACAACCATTTGCAAAGGATCCTCGGCATACTGAACTCTGCAACGCTTTTGGTGAGCGAACAGACTTCCACTGTGACTGTATGCAGCTCCACAAGTTTTGCAAACATATGGTTTCTCACCAGAGTGCGTATAAGTATGTTCTTTTAGAGTGCTAAGTCTTTTGAATGCTTTGCCACAGGTTTTACATAGATAATTTGCTTCACCTGTGTGCCTGGTCAGGTGTCGCCTAAAGGCTGAACTGACAGCAAATGCTGCGCTACAAACATGGCAGACAAACGGCTTATCACCTGTGTGAATCCTGATGTGATTCGCTAAACTGGTTGTAGTAGTAAAACCGCTGTTACATGTTTTACACACGTGCGGCTTCACACCAGTATGAGTTCTCATATGGTAGGTGAGGGAAGAGTTACTTGGATACACTTTACTACAGATATGACACAGGTATTCTCTTGGAACTTTTTCTTTCGGCTTATGCGTCCTTTGATGGAGAACAAGGCGAGCTTGACTAGCACAGACTTTCCTACAGATTTCACATGTAACTGGCTCGGGTTTAGGTTTATGCATTGCTACATGACGCCGGAGACCCTTCTTCGTTGCCATGATTTTATCACAATGTTGGCATTTGTACTCCCCAGACCCATCCTCGTCGCTCTCTTCTTTTTTAACATTTTCGCTCTCTTGTAAATTATTGGTCTGCGCAGTACTAGGAAAGGAGTCGTCGTCAGAGTCAAAAAATTTATTGTTATCCACTAAATTGTCTAATAACCCATGGCCATGCTTCTCAGCATGTTTTTTCAGTGTGTCTGGCCTGAAGAACCATTTCTTACAAACAGTGCAAGAATATTTTTTATCTCCATGCACCAGTGCATGTCTTTTCAGATTTTTCAGGGTAGAACAATACTGACTACAAATATCACATTTGTACAA
Source organism: Lasioglossum zephyrum (assembly GCA_028455615.1). Classification (NCBI taxonomy): domain Eukaryota; kingdom Metazoa; phylum Arthropoda; class Insecta; order Hymenoptera; family Halictidae; genus Lasioglossum; species Lasioglossum zephyrum. The sequence continues at coordinate 5,104,554 of CM052325.1, read as the reverse complement.
TTCAGGTGCATTCTCAAATTCAACAAAATCAACTTCATTTACAATGCCAGTCTCATCGTCTGTATCGTCTTCTATCTTCATTTCTTTCTTCGGTTCTTTGTTGTCTTTCTGTTCATCCGTGTTGATTTCTTTGATCATGTTGTTCAACTTTTCCGTATGGGATTTCAGGTGACGGGCGAAGCTTTGGGGCTTAGAGAAACACGCATGGCATAATTTACAGGCAAGAGGTTTCGACACGTGTATCTTTTTATGGGTCTCCATATTCTCCTGCTTATAGAACATTTTCAGACAGATATCGCATTTGAATTTCTTTTCGTGAACGAGAGAGTGTTTTTTCAAGCCCTTCTGTGTACTATAGTATTTGGAGCACACTTTGCATTTGAACTTTGTCTCCCCAGCATCGTGACCATCGCTGTTCGGATCGTAATAACTATCGTCTATTTCATCTTCACTGTAAGTTTTATTGGACACTGATTTTAATTTTCTAGTAGATGTACGCTTTTGTGGAACTTTCTCTTCTTCTATAACATTCTCATTCAGTGTACTTTCCTCAAGATATTCATCATCCTGTTTCTTCATAGATTCTTGCGCATTGGAATCGTCGATAGCTTCACTTTCATCTGGTTTGGACTGAATATCTATGGTTTCCGGAAGGTCATTGCCATCTTCTTGACTAAGAGAAGTCTCTAAATTGCTCTCCGAGATACAGGCTTCCTTTTCAATCTCCTTGGATCCTTCAAAACCAATCGAGCATATAAACAACTTATCGCTTGGTATATCGATTTGACCAGTACTCAAATCAGACTCGTCTCTCGAATACGAGGTACTATGTATGTACTCCTGAGAATTGGCAGCAGCTGCTGCCTGCATTTCTTCTTTTACATAGTAGTCGTCTTGACTAACTTCCTGTTCCTTCGATAACATTGGCTCTATCTCCAAGTCTGTCTGAGTACAGGTGTCCTAAAATATTTTTAAAAATATATGTCTACCACGATATTATATAGAAAATCTATTTTAGAACATATCCAAGTTACCACAATAGTAGACTTTGCTGGCTTATTATAATACATTCGCAACTTGGCATCTGAATGCTGACACTGTTGCCTGAACTCGTGAGCAACGCTAGCTTTGTAAATACAGATATCACAAATTAACGAGGGTAGACCATCTTGCTCGTGGATCTCGATCGACCCACATATCTGTATCTTTTGAGGAAGACACGAGAAGTCGTTCATGTCCTGATCCATAGTAAAAATAGGGGACAGATTGGTACCCTCTGTAAGGCAGATTCTGCATATTCTATCCATGTTAATCGGTAAATCGAAATATTCTGTCATCGCTTGCTGTTAGTACCAAAGTGATCTATCTGCTTTGGGCTTCCTAAAAATCAATGTAAAATAAGTAATAAAACAGAAAGAACACTTCACGAAGCAAAATGCAGTTTTGCGACGAAGTGTGCTGTCGATCGCAACAGTAATATATATTGAACGGGAATCGAGGCTGTATATATCTGGTATAAACATTTTCTTTTAAATTGCTTCATTTTTTGGGTAACCGAGAAAAAAAAAACGAGATTAATGTGCAAAAATGGGAGGTTCTCAACCTTCGGATCCCTTGAACACTGGGAAAACATGCCACGACGTTGAGACGATCTTCCAGCAGTGATGCCCAGACGAATTAAAGCGGAACTTCGGTGAAAAAGCTCGCGTGCCGCGATTTTTACGACGCACAGTCTCCGTGAAGCTTTACCGCACAACAAAGAGCTACGTTACAGGTCTCATTGTTGATCGCGAACGTTTTCTTCCGGCCGCACCGTTCCGCAAGAGAAGTTTAACACTTTTCTACCCTTTTGTTTAAATGGCTTCGCTACATATCTGCTAGAGCCAGCTAGAAAAGTTGAGAGCAATCTGAAGGGAAACCAGGCATACAGAGAGCTTGCGAAACGAAGTATTGGATGGGTCAATACATAGAAAAATCGAGTATACATGAGTATTCACTTTCGTATAATGTCTTCTCGTTAAATTCGCGAGGACTGGGATACATGGCAAGATGTTCGGGAGCAGAGTCTGCTATTTTGAAGTGCGTCGCCGCTCTCATTGGTTGACTTTGGCACGTAGTCGTGTAGCGATTGGTCGAGTCTAGGCGACGAATTATGGCTAACAAAGTGTATACGTTCTAACTCCAAGACGATTCGTTGACCAATAGCGACAACGCGTGCGATGGTAGGCGATCGCTATTGGTCGAATAATTGTCCCGGAGAGTTAGGCGCAAATAAAATATTGTATTTTATTTTGCACTAGCTGACCTGACAAACGTTGTCCTGTCCAAATTTCAATAAATTTGTAAAAAGCTTGTCAATCTGCTACTTGTACCGTTTCAAAAATTATAATTTTTGCAGTTTGTCCGAATTATCCGACTTTTCCTATTTTTTTCTTGAAAACTTTTCCAGGACCGTAACGAACAAAACAATTTTTATTTGTATGTAAATAATGTATAAGATAAGATATAAGATAAAAGGCATAAAAATCCGCTACAAAAAATATATATATGCTTATATAGGTAGTTTTCACGAGCCCGTGTACTTGGTACGAAGCAGCCAATCAGAACACGCCGGTTAGAACTAGCGAGTCTGTATGCGATTTTACAAAACTTGGGAATTTCGCAGCCACAAAATCACAGAACCACCACAGAATTTTGTGTAACGAAATGTTGAGTGTGTGGTTTGTCTATTTGTGACAATTCTTCGGCTCGAGCACCGAGAGACTTTCTTATTCGCCGATCTGTCAAAAAACATAAATGTTCGACCGTGAGTGAGGTTTGGGGTCTCCAACATACGGTAATGTTATCAAACTGAGTTATCCGATTAAGTCGGAACACTAGGTGAATGTAGAAGAAAAGAAGCCTTTCAAACGGTCTGAAAAATATACCATTTATTTTTTAAATGCCATTATGGCTCTCCGCAAAGTCAAAGGAAATTTCGAGCGCATGTTTGACAAAAACTTAACCGACCTAGTGCGTGGGATTAGGAACAATAAGGAGAATGAGGTAAACTTGTACTCACACGTTGCAAGTCCGTTTATTGTCTTAATTACAATTCATAACCTCACTCGTCTCTAGCATGGTAGCTGAAGTTATTTTCCATTCATTAATAAGTACTTTAATTTTCGATACTGTAGGCAAAATACATTGCGCAATGCATCGAAGAAATCAAACAAGAGTTACGACAGGACAATGTTGCGGTCAAAGCAAACGCTGTGGCCAAGCTAACATATGTAAGTCAAATGCGTACATAATTGGTCCATGATTATAAATTATACATAGTATTAATGAAACTCGTTTATATTTGTTTAGCTTCAAATGTTGGGATATGACATCAGCTGGGCTGGTTTTAATATAATCGAGGTGATGTCCTCTGCAAAATTTACTTACAAACGTATTGGTTACTTGGCTGCAAGTCAGAGTTTCCATGCAGACACCGAAGTATGATATCGATTAACATTTAAATGAATTTACGTTTGAAGGAAATCTGATGAACACGTAAATCTTTTAACAGACTCGTGTATTAAGCAATGCATGTATATGTTGTAGCATTAAGGCTGTCAAGTGACAGCCTTTATAATGAATATCTCATAAAAACTAATGTTGCATGAACATTCGTCAGGTTTCTAAAGATGCTGAATTAATTGAACTACTTTTAAATGTAAATTTGATTATTACAGCTTTTGATGTTAACCACCAATATGATCCGCAAAGACTTAAACAGCCAAAACCAGTATGATGCAGGCTTGGCATTGAGTGGTCTCTCATGCTTTATCAGCTCAGACCTTGCACGCGATTTAGTTAACGACATAATGACACTCTTAACATCCACCAAACCGTACTTGCGCAAGAAAGCTGTCCTGATGATGTACAAAGTTTTCTTGCGGTTTCCAGAGGCCTTGAGGCCTGCATTTCCAAGATTGAAAGAGAAGCTGGAGGACCCTGATAGCGGTGTGCAAAGTGCCGCAGTGAATGTAGTCTGTGAACTAGCAAGGAAAAATCCAAAGAACTATTTAAGCCTTGCTCCTGTTTTCTTCAAACTCATGACAACGTCCACTAACAACTGGATGTTGATTAAGATTATTAAACTGGTAAGGGAGTGTATTATTTATTAAATTAGTGAAAGTACGGTGAAAAAGATTGATGGAAATGTAGGCTCAATGTTATGATATTGGTTAACATGAGCTGAGTAATATTGGTCTTGTTTCACATGCTCAGTTCTCCACTATAACACTGATTGAGCCAAAAATGGGTCGGCGACTCACTCAACCTCTAATTGACCTGATTTCAAGGTTCTCGTACTAGTCGATTATTTTTTCTAATATATTGAAGTCATAGATGTTAGTCGTGTAGAGTGCGTTAGTAGCATATGTCTTCGTAAGCTATATTTATTTTATATGTTGTGGGAATTCTTTATAGACATACATATTATATATATACATATATTGAGTCTTGTTATATTTATTAGATTACAATTATATTTACAGTTTGGTGCATTGACACCTCTAGAACCTAGGCTTGGCAAAAAATTAATAGAACCCCTTACGAATTTGATACACAGGTATTTAATCATGTATTTTTATTAACATACTGCACTCGTAGATTTGATTAATGCTTCTAAAATAGCTTCAATCTCACTCCTACGCATAGAGAAATTTACTTTTTGATTTCTCATATTTATGTTTTCGTTGCTACAATTAAATGAACACGAATGCATTATAGTTGAATTTTTTACGTAATTATTAAGCAAATCAATTTAATTTTAATATGTTGTGTTACTGGTTTTTAGTACATCAGCAATGTCCCTGTTGTACGAATGCATCAATACAGTGATAGCTGTATTAATTTCCATTTCATCGGGCATGCCAAATCATTCTGACTCGATACTGTTATGCGTCCAAAAGCTGAGGATATTGATAGAAGATTCTGATCAGAATCTAAAATACCTGGGACTGCTGGCCATGTCGAAAATTTTAAAGACTCATCCAAAAAGCGTGCAGGCCCACAAGGACCTCATAATGCAATGCTTAGACGACAAAGATGAAAGTATAAGACTGCGTGCCTTGGATTTATTATATGGTATGGTTTCGAAGAAGAACCTAATGGAGATAGTTAGGAAATTAATGGTGCATATGGATAAAGCTGAGGGCACGGCTTACCGCGACGAGTTACTCTCGAAGATTATCCAGATTTGTTCTCAGAATAATTATCAATTTGTTACTTACTTCGAATGGTAAAGCAACGACATGTGACATACATATATACAGGGTGGAAATTATAAAGCGTCCCACCATATGGTGCCCCCCTTGGTACTGAAAAGTTTTCGTCCGAAATATGTTTGCATATAATCAATATTTTTGGAGATATTCGTCTGTAACGCTTTATAATTTACACCCTGTATAATGACGGTAACGATGTACAGCTTAGTGCTTAACTGTACTTGGAATTTCCAGGTACATATCCGTACTGGTCGAGCTCACTAGAATGGAAGGAACAAAGCATGGACCACTAGTAGCAACTCAACTGCTTGACGTAGCAATTCGTGTACAAGCCATACGAAAATATGCAGTTCAACAATGTGCCTTATTGCTGGAGAACTCTTATCTTCTGACAGGACAGCCCAGAGCGACAATGTCCGAAGTTTTGTACGCAGCCGCATGGATCTGTGGAGAATTTTCTAGGTATAGTTGCACACTATTCACATCTACTTATCTGCATAAAACCTATCTTTATATATTAAAAAGTCATAAAAATAAATTCGAAAGGCTACGAAAAATGAATCATCATTAATAATACGTTATTATATTGACAGCGAACTAGAGGATCCTTTAGCAACGTTACAATCAATGTTACGATCACAGGCTTCGAGTCTGCCAGGTCACATCCAAGCTGTTTACGTTCACAACATTCTGAAACTTGCTACGGCCACCTTGTCTAGAGCTGAGAAGGAAGAAGATACTGAGACGATGGCTCAGGTATGCCGATAATTTACAGTAACTGTTTGTATTAAGAATAATGCGAATTTTCTGTTTTATAGATTTACGAACTGAAAGATAAAATAGCAGCTTTTGTGTGCAGCGGGGACTTAGAAGTGCAGGAAAGATCTAGCTCTGCAATGGTGCTGCTTGAATGCTTGAAAGAGAGTCCTGGCTTGGCAAAGGAGCTGATGGATGCTTTCGAGGGAGAGCTTAACCCTGTTGCTCCCAAAGCGCAAAGAAAGGTATCTATTAATTAACGGGACCCAGTATTTGAATAGAAATAAGCTCGCGCTTTGTAGGTTCCAATTCCCGAGGACCTGGACCTGGATTCGTGGATCAATGATCCTCCGTCAGAGAGTTCCGACTCGGAAGATTTGGATATGAATGATATTTTCATTAAGACAGAGAAAACTAGTGATTCCTACTCCAGACGAGAGTTTAACGAACCTACGGCAGAGGAGCTTCAAAAGCGCAGAGAGGCTAGGAAATTGGAGCAACAAAATAATCCGCATTATCTGAAAGGGTCATTCAAGAACTCTACATCGTACCATAATTCATCAAACATTTATGAGGAGTTTGATAACATTCCTGTTGCGGAGTTGGATATTCCAGTGGCTCTAAAAGTTAACCATCACAAGAGGTACAAAGTGCACGGCAAGAAAAAGAAGAAATCTAAGAAAAGTATGTATTGTACCTTAATAGTATTTGGACACTCTTAAAATGATTGATTATTTTTGAGAAGCTAGAACAATTATTTTACTAATATAGAATTACGATTTCGTGTTAATTATGAATATTTAATAGGTAAAAAATCAGCTTCGGAAGATGAGCAAGACGATTATCCTGTCCAAGTGGTGAAGACTGGTATGGGTGAGTTACCACCAGGCGCAGAGGTCAGCGACAGCGATGATTATGACTTAGTAGACGCGAATGATCCGCACAGAGCTTTAAATATCGATCTAGACATGCCTTTGAGGGAAGACGAAAGGTTACCAGTGCTAGAACATAGGATTATCGAAAATAATATGAAACAAGAAGGAGATGTTGACGTTAAGGAAAAGAAAAAAGAAAAAGTAAATGTCTATTCTCTTTTGATTATGTTAAGGTAATGAAATGACAGTTTATAAAATGTTATAAATCGTTTAGGGTCATAAAAAGTCGAAAAAAAGGGTCAAAGAGGTGAAAGAGATCAAAGTGAAGGAACGGTTGGTGATGACCGATATGTGGCTGGAAAACGACGTTTCTTCAGAAAAAATTCCGTCTCCGGTCACCAACGAGTACACGGAGGTGTTCGGTGAGAAGGACGCAGACCAGAAAAACACTAAGCGTAAAAAATCAAAAAGCCAGGAGAAGCATAAAAAGTCTGAAGACAGTTCAAAGCATCGAAAGTCAAAGAAGACCAAAAGTAAAAAGGAGAAGAAATTATCAGACTACGATGACACAACTGGAATCTCAACACCATCAAAGGAAATTTTGCCAGATCTGAGGTTTAGCAACGAAGAAAATACAGCTCTGGTGCAACCATTGACTTTGTATGAATCTTTAGCTAAAGATGAAGCTCTTACTATGATGTACGATGTGAAGCAGATACCTCACGAGACAACTAAACTAGTTGCTTCGATACTTATTACAAATAATTCTCCGAAAGTTGTGAAGGATTTAGTTTTTAATGTTCCGGATACTTCTTCGCTGAAAGTAATTAGAAATGTAAGTTGGACACGATATATAATTATGTATTTATTAGGGATGTGCGAGGACTTCTAGCACTTATGTATTGGACGTATATTCTTATATTCTTTTTTAGAACAAGGACAAATTTGGCATTTTTGTGCCATTTGAACTGCCTCCCCAAGCCAGTGAAGAGACAGAGTTCACTATTTCAATTAAGGATGTAACTTTTGCTCAGAACTTAAGTGGCACGCTTACGTATGTATTCGAAAGCGAAGCAAACGTCGGTCATACAATTGATTTCGTTATGCACTTACTGTGTAGTAAGTTCATGGTTGGACACCTATCGCATAAAGATATCTTGACCGAATTACTCAAGAGCGACCAGCTCAAGCACCAAATTAAAACGCAAGTTAGCCTCTTTCAAGACTTTGGTATGATTATAAGTTTAATTCGTAGTAGGTGTAACCTGACTCTTGTGGAGCAAATTGAAAATACTGCGTCCCTTTATGGGCATTCTCTGAAAGGACATCATGTGTGCCTTTTATTAAAATATAATGTGAGTATACGTATGTTACGGGACTCACCCTGTGTAATTGAACTGTAAAATATGTGAATTTTCTTATAAAACGATGTGTATTCATTTATTGCAGAAATCATCAGGCAATTTGGTAATCGAAGGTAAAGGCGACAATAATCAGTTACTGTCCGGGATTACGGAAGAGATTCTGAGGGTTCTAACATAATGTCTGACTCGTGCAATGAAGCGTTTGTATTCTACAATTCCTATCACTGCAGTCATGTTCATTGTATTACTCAACTAGTAAGGCGAACACATCTGACAGTACATTTAAAGGCTATAGAAAATTTGTTTGCGAATTTATCAAATATTTTCAGAGAGGACAACTTATCTAAGCTCTACGTCTAATTTATATGATAACTGATATACATCTGAATGTACACATTTATGTGTATATGTATAAAATACGACACTCGATGCGTGGAATACGTTTACTATTTAGGAATTGAAGACATCAGAATGAAAGTAGTTCGTTTCGTTCGTGCACGCTTTCGGTTTACAATGTGCAATAATAAGGTAGTAGAAAGTTGAATATTTTTTTAATTCACTTGACGGCGTTTTACATAAGAGTCTCTTTTATGTAATTAATTCTCTGTAAATATCGTCTCAGAATTATCAAAGTACTTTCAATTCGGTCTCCAGCATTGATTGAATCAGGTTTTTATATAACTGTAAGATGTGTATAGTAATTAATATATTGGATTATCTTGGCAAAGCAAAGACAAAGCACACATGCACGCGAAATATTATTTTTAAGAGTATTCTTGTAAAATATTGTAATGTGTGGAAAAATTACAAATTGCATACAAGATATTTGAGCAAATTGGGATCATATCTGATTTTTATCGTGTGGCAAAATTTCTCAGAATAAAATTATATTCTTTCAAGTAGAACGTGTATTGGTGAAAGGAATTTTCTGTTAAGATCATTTATTTACAAGATTTGCTACTACATATGTTCCTTGAAAGAGAGTGTAACTTTGTCCTGAGAAGTTTTTTCATGCAATCCTAAACAAAACAGGCGTGATCTCATTTAGTTGAGGCACCTTGTATTAATAGTTATATATAATATATAAATAAATTAGAACCCGACTACTTTGTACACTGATATCTTCAATTTTATGTTACTAGGAGATTGCTATTATAATTATATATTGTTGAATTCCTTCTTATATTGTAAGATACACTGTGAAATGTGTGAATGTATGTACATCGATGTTTCTCAGCGGAGTGTATACTTCCGGCATGTGTAATGAGTTCAATAATTTAATAAGCATAAGAAAATACGCAGAACCGTAATACACGAAACACCAAATGTAAATAGCTGACACATGTATCCTATACTGATAAACAATATTTTCATTTTAAATATCTTTCAAATATGAATTTCATTTACATAAAAAAGAAGCATCTTTCGTTAGCAGAATTTTTCCTCGTGTAAAACATCGAATTTTTCTCTTCCTTTTCATTGTTATAATATTTGGAAAAGATGCTTTCTGCTTTCTCTTATACTTGTTGTGCCAAAAGCAATTATTTAATTGGTAACGAATTTCGGTTTCCGAGCGTAACATAGATAATATATGTATAATGTTAATCCTTTAGTTTACACTTGCATTTACACATATTATTAAACATATTATCAGTTCATGGAAACAATAAAATGTTTCACATTGTTTGTAGTTTATGTATAATAATGTTTACGATATTCGTTTCTACGAATAATAATAATAATAATAATAATCTGTTACATTTATTCATAGAAAATTTTCTTACTCTTTGTACTTGCTATATGGAAAAAAAGAGAATAGAATTATCCGTTGAAAATATATTTTATGTAACAAATTCTTTTTTTTTTTATTTTATTCAGAAAGCTATAAATCTGATGTAATTATTTAATATTGTATTGCGTTCCATTTAAAAGCTAATTGGTATATGCTACGAAATATTTTGTTTTGTGTCATATTATATGGATGGAAATGATTTAACTACTTGATAATAATTATATTTTTAAAATAAAATTTAGAAATTTAAAATATTTTTAAAAATATCGAATCGGGTGCATCAAAGTCCAATTTGCTAAAGAATAATGTCGATTATAATCGATTGTAATCGATTATAATCTAATCAGTTTGTCTTTAATTTTGCTTACTTCACGGTCGTGTGATCCTTCAAAGACAATGTCTGTATTGTTTCGGATTTCGTAGAGTTATACAATATAAAGCGACTCTATGATGAATAAATTAATTTGTATAGCAAACGGAGTTTTGTATTTTTAAAACATCAATTTCTGTGTGTATGGTTTAGTTCAGTTCTGTAAGTCGTAAGTATACATACGAAATATTCATACGAGATTAGGCTCGAGACGACGCGGGGTGTTAGAATATTTTTGAAAGCGGGTGATTACAATAAATTATTGCAAAGCCTTCTTTTCCAGCAATGCTAGACGGACCAGGCAGCGAAAGTTAATTAAGTAATGCCCCTCCTCTCTCATTTTCAAAATCAGTCTGCGAAATAAACGTAAAATCAACAATGTTTCTGAGCGGTCAGCTAACAGCAACCAACAGTGAGTATAAAAAAATAATTAATAGTAAAGAAATTTCTTTATTAATTTAATATTAAATATTCTGTATTGCATATTAATATTTTAATTGGATAGTGGGGTTCACATTATTGATATAACCGACCCCGTATCAGATGACGCAACATATTTACAGTTTACACTGCTCGGTGACCGAGGCAGCTCAAGCTTTTCGGCGGGAAAGGTAATTTTCAAAGATTCTAAAGCTTTACTTTTCAGACAGTGAAATTATGATATCTGAAATTTTCAACAGAGTTTCCTCTCACATCTGAAGCTTTGGAATGTTGGTACTACATGTTTTGACATTAGTTTAAGATGGCGGTATTTTTCAGTGTTCGTGTGTAGTAGGGTTATCGGATCTTCGAGTTTTTTACGTTTTCGATAGAAAATTCGGCGTGAATGAATTATGGAAACTGGTGCGAGTACCGGTACTCGTACAACGCGGTTTATGATGGAGGGTGTCGGTGCCCGGGTGATCCGTGGCCCTGAATGGAAATGGGGTAAACAGGTTAGTCTGAATGTTAACTTATTGAAACGTTGGTTTTCCTTTCGTTCGTACACTTTCTTGAGAAATGATCTGACCCTTAAAAACAGCGTGCACAATTTCAATCGCATTTTCGTATTTTTTCTCAAATTTACACGTCGCATTCGTAATAAAATTAGACGTTTACATTTTGAGGTTATCTTGAACGCGATATTTATTTAACTTTAAAGCTTCTCAGTGTACTTTTAAAAATTTGTTTGATATCGTACTCTACGTTTAATGTTTCTCAATGTATATTACTGTTATTATTATTATTTTTCGTGGCTTCTATGCATAAATTGTCACCATAAGGAACATTTTTCCACTGTTTCATTGCTATCATTTGATTGCACAGGATGGAGGAGAGGGCCATGTGGGAACTGTTAGGAACTTCGAATCACCTGAGGAAGTCGTTGTTGTATGGGATAATGGGACAGCAGCAAATTACCGCTGCTCTGGTGCTTTCGACCTTAGAATTCTAGACTCAGCTCCGACTGGTGTGAAACATGACGGTACAATGTGTGACACGTGCAGACAACAGCCTATTTTTGGAATTCGCTGGAAATGCGCAGAATGTGGAAACTATGATCTGTGTTCTATGTGTTATCACGGAGACAAACATCATCTGAGACATAGATTCTATCGTATAGCGACTCCTGGTAGCGAGAGAGTTTTGCTGGATCCTAGACGCAAGAGTAAAAAGGTAGAAACTGTTATAAGGTCAATATGAACAACTGATTCACAATCTAAATGTATTTGTAATCTAGATTGCGATTCGTGGTATATTTCCTGGTGCAAGAGTTGTTCGAGGTGTTGATTGGCAGTGGGAGGACCAAGACGGTGGAAATGGCAGAAGAGGTAAAGTCAATGAAATCCAAGATTGGTCTGCAGCCAGTCCACGCTCAGCAGCTTATATTATTTGGGACAATGGTGCAAAAAACCTGTACCGTGTTGGCTTCGAAGGAATGGTCAGTATACCGTTTGCATCAAACATTAAATTGTTTATTAATATAACATTTATCTACGTTTCAGGCTGACTTGAAAGTAGTTAATGATGCTAAAGGTCAGTCGGTGTACAGAGACCATCTCCCACTGTTAGGTGAACAAGGGCCAGGTCGAACAGGTTCGCATGGCTTGCAGATTGGAGATCAGGTAATCTAAAATACAATAACTATTAAATATAAAAATTTGAACAGATGCATAAACTGTCTTCCCAACTTGCAGGTGAATGTAGACTTAGAACTGGAAATAGTGCAGTCATTACAGCATGGACATGGAGGGTGGATAGACGTGATGTTTGAGTGCCTTCGCACTACAGGCACTGTCGTTGGCATCGACGAAGACCACGATATTGTTGTGTCCTATCCAAGTGGCAACCGATGGACTTTCAATCCAGCTGTGTTGACAAAAGTACAGATACCGGTCCCAGTGACCAGCTCCAGTTCAGATAACCAAACATTCGCAGTCGGAGATTTGGTGCAGATTTGCAACGATCTAGAGAAGATCAAGCTGCTCCAACGTGGACATGGGGAGTGGGCTGAGGCAATGGCTCCGGTACAGTAACATTGCACTAGCATTATATCAGAAATTTCTCGCGTGAATTATATTTGAATAATTTATTTATTCGTGCAGACTATGGGAAAGATTGGCAGAGTTTTGCAATTGTATCATGATGGAGACTTGAAAGTTGAAGTCTGCAGTACCTGTTGGACGTATAATCCTCAAGCAGTGACAAAGGTAGCCAGCAGTGATGGCAGTGTTCCAGGGAACAGCAGTGGAGGTACGTCAAGTTTTTTAAAAGAACATTTTAAATTTTTAATTTGAAATTAATTGATTTTATTTTAGAGCGTTTGTCGGCGATGTTGAAGAAGTTGTTTGAAACGCATGTCTCGGGTGACGTTAACGAGGAGTTGGTGAAGACCGCTGCCAATGGTGACGCTACCAAGTGTGAAGAATGTTTGAAGAGACCGGAAGCTGACGTGAATGGAGTTTTCGCTGGACACACGGCTCTGCAAGCTGCAAGTCAAAATGGTCATTCCGAAGTTATTAAAATTCTTCTCCGTTATAAATCTGACGTAGAGATTGAGGTGAATTTTTTAGATTTTTTTATAATGTTGTGTGTTACGTTTTCTGTTGCTAAAACTGGCAATTTTATGCGTTCAGGACAAAGATGGAGATAGAGCAGTGCATTATGCAGCTTTCGGGGACGAGTCCGGTGTTATGGCGTTGTTGGCTGGCGCTGGAGCTGACTTGAACGCGAGAAATAAAAGACGACAGACTGCCCTCCATATGGCGGTTAATAAGGGCCACGCGGGTGCTGTGCGTACACTACTGGAGTTAGGATGCCACCCCAGCTTACAGGTGAGTTTGTATTTTATTATAATCTTTCAGGGAATTAACATTCGTAAAATACTTTAATATGTTTAATTTAATTGAAAGTAATAGTATATTTAAAGATAAAAATGGAATTAAATATTACATATAGGTGGTATTATTAATTGAAGTACTAATTAATTTTCGTAAATAGTATACATAATATACTAGCGAATTGTTTTTTCTGTAATTATTCCAGACAGAAATAAAGAAAATGATAAATACTGTGTATTGATATTTTAATTCGATACAGTCTTGTTTGAGTTATTATTATTAAATCTAGGATATTGTATTAGACGAGATATTTTGGAATTTGTAAAAAAAATTAGATTTGACGAGTTGTACTTCTTTCAATAATATTTTTCGTGAAACGTTCTATTTATAAGATGATCATTTTAACAATCGCAATCTATTTAAAATGTTTTATGTGCTATTCAAAATTGGATATTTGCCTACATAGAAATTTGATAATTTGTGCAATATACGTAAAGACGTGATAAGGGGGGTTTGTTCGAAACATTTTATGAATCATTTGTAAAGTTGTACTTTCCAAACGAAGACTGATACATGCAATCATTTTCTAAATTATTTCAGGTCGTTATCTTGTTATTAGTTCTTCAAATTGAATTTGAAAAATAATTTACAATTATATATAGCCGTTAACAACCACATAATACCCATAAAATTAATTTCACTCATAAAAACTCTCCAGAATATTTTAATCATAAAGAATACATTATCGTTTACGTTATTATTTTAGATTGCCCTGTTTCTAGGCATTGATACCTTTCTGCATTAACTGGTCCGTTAATCATAAAATTAATTAAAAATCCTCAATGCTACATTTGAAAAATTGTAATACTAAAAAGCAAAAACCATCTACGTGGTCCCAGAAAGGTGTCTCCACCCCTATTTCTTACTCTTCGCGAATTCCCAGTTCTGATTCGACTTTTTTGTGTTTCGAACCACCATGAATTTCCTCCTGGCTTAATTACTCGAGTCGTCGGAAGGGGAAGGATGTTAGTTTCTTCTGCTTCGTTTTTGGGTCCAAGTCGCCGCGACGCGACGTCGCAGAATCGCACGCGCTCGCGAACGTGAATTAGTGTTAATTCACCTTTGTTACATGGGTATCTCCTCATTTGCAGGAGACTTAATTAATTCGGTTATCTGGCGCCGTAGGAAGCCTCGAATTCCAGCTGCGTTACGTGTGTCGCGGCGCTGTGTTTGAGAATACGTGTTGCGCATAATCAAGTCGCTCGTTCACTATACCTTCGGTGTCCAGGAAATGGGAAGACCCATTTTCCTTCGAGACAATTCGACCCGAACCAAATTCCGACTAAAATCTCGTTCTTTTCGAAACGAATCGTTAATAAGATTTTTTTCCAATATAAATTGTCTATATTTTTCTACTCGAAATGAATCATCGATTTCGATGAAACATTACCGGAATATAGCCCGTTGTACTATGTGAATTTTGTCGGTCCATTTTGGCCGTGTTTTTGAGGAGAAAAAAAAACACTTGAAGTTAAGAAAAACACAAACACATCTTTGGAACCACTGAAGTTAGGATAGTCATGTGACGTGTCTACTTACACGGTTTTGAATGGCAAATTTGATCGTGTAAACAGATTTGTATAAAGTCGATTTATTTAAACAATTTACTCTAAGTAATAATTGTAATAAGAGGAATATATTTTGTAGTACACATTGGATTCAGCATCTAACGTAAATCGCTTTTAATTATTATCATGAAAACTGTAAATTGTCAAACAAGGGTTGCTACCTTCATTACTTCATATAATTATGAGTATCTTTGAAAATTGTCTTAGCCGCGTTACACAAAAAACGATCACCGTTTAAATCAAGTTTTATCATCGACAGTTTTTAAAAGTTTTTTCGCCTCTTCAACTTCTCTGTTTCCGCCTAAAAAAAAAATATGTTTCGCTTATGTTTGACCGTTTTATAAACCTGCGAGCTCGAATGTTGATTTTCTCGAAAACGCAGCCACATATAAACAAATTTTTCCCGAGAATTTTCGTTTTCGTATGCAAAACCAACAGAAAGTCTTTATTTTTCTTTTTCCCCGGGTTATTTCTGGAAAAGATATTCCATATTTTTGCTCCGATACACTACAGCCGCTGTTTTAATCGCGCGCCACAGTTTTCGGAAGCTTATGCGAATTTTAGGCTCGAGACTCCAATTAATTAGACGCGGGGCGTTAGAATTCTTTTTGAAAGCGGGTGATTACAATAAATTATCGCAAAGCCCTTCTTTTCAAGCGATGCTAGACGGACCAGGCAGCAAAAGTAATTAAGAAAGTTAGGTAATGCCCACCCCCTCTCATTTTCATAATCACCCTGCGAAATGGTATAAATTAACAGTAAACGTAAATCAACAATGTTTCCGAGCGGTCAGCTAACAGCGAGCTGTGATATTATACTGGCTTTATGTTTTCGCATTTCTGGGGGCTGTAATCCTTCAGGAACTTATTCGAGCCCCTGCGAAAGCAGTGTTCGTTCACTTTCGAACAATCTCGATTATTTCGTATCGGCAGAATGCAACATCGAGTGTAAAATTGCTTTTTGTTACTAGAAAATTAAAAATTCTTACACGGTGAAAATGGTAAAGGGAAGGTAACTCCGGACACTTTCTGATTTGGAAATCTCTTTGGCGTTTAATAGGTTCTAATTTTATTGATAAAAATCTTATGGCAATTTATATTGGCTCATTTTCAAATATAGAATTTCAATACTCTCAAATTATTTTTCTTCCATGATTTTCTTCAGTAAAAATTAAAATTCTTGGATTGAAGATTGTTAATGCTCAATTTATCATAACACCGTAACAAATTATTCTTCTTCCATGATTTTC
The DNA here is from genome assembly GCA_028455615.1 of Lasioglossum zephyrum. NCBI lineage: Eukaryota > Metazoa > Arthropoda > Insecta > Hymenoptera > Halictidae > Lasioglossum > Lasioglossum zephyrum. The sequence continues at coordinate 5,087,945 of CM052325.1, read as the reverse complement.
TTCATTAAAAATTCAAATTCTTGGGTTGAAGATTGTTAATGTTCATCCTATCATAACACCGTAAAAATGAATCTTACAGAGATCTATCTCAGCTCATTTTAAAGTTTGAAATGTCTGTTTTGATGATAAACCGAATAAATGCTGCACGCAATTCTACCGAAGAATCTTCCTAGATAACGGTGGGAAAACCTACTCGAAAATCGTCAAATTCAGGATCAGAACTTCTTACCCACCCGCAGCACCAGGACACGCGTCCTCCGCGTCAATAAAAGTGTCAATAACCCAGATTTACGGTGCTTCTCGCCCCTGCCGTTCTCGCACTCGAACAAAAGAAAAGCGTCCCTCCTCTCTATTCCTCTCAGTTGAATTGTCCATCGTTCGTCTAACCCTTTCGAACGATCAGACACAGTAGAGCGCCATTCTACGCCGCCATTTTAACAGCGGCAACTGCGTTGCTTTTAGCAGTACTGTTCTACGTATTGCCGTGATTGTAGTGATCGAAATTGATGATTTTGCCGATTAGGGGAATTATGAAAATGACAAAGCCGTCACATGACCCTTTTGGCTACTCCGCAGGAAAAGCTTTAGACAAATCTAGAAATTTCTTCAATGTTGCAAGGGTGAAGGGGGTAGGGTACACTCTGAATATTACTAGAATATTACTAGAAAAACAAGGGGTTCATAGAGGGCTCATTTATAATATATTAGAAAAATACATGGGAACCTGAGGGTGGTTGTCTCGATTTTTTCCCTCTACTTTCGACACTCGTATTATTAAATATAAACATAATCTCGTTAAACCATGAGGAGAGCGAAGCGCGATTTACCTTCCTCTTTAGAATGAGCCATCACACAGCTCGTAACATGCTCGTATAAGGTCAAACAACTATCATCAACAAACAACTGTTTTGTTGATGGAAACAGTGTTTGCGGGAAATAGTTGTTTGTCCTTTTAGGAGCATATTAGAAGCTTTTTTGTTATGAACTGTTTTGTTGATGAAAACAGTGTTTGCTGGAAATAGTTGTTTGATCTTGTACGAGCTTGTTACGAGCTGTGTGATGGCTCATTCTAAAGAGGAAGGTTGATCGTGCTTCGCTCTCTTCATGATTTAACGAGATTATGTTTATATCTAATAATATGAGCGTCGAAAGTAGGGGAAAAAATTGAGAAAAAAACCGAGAAACCACCCTCAGATTCTAGCTCAGGGGTTGGTTACACTGAAATGATATAATATTAGCAGGGTGTACCCTACACCCTTAAATATATTAACAAATTCAAAGTGATTATTGAAGATTATTGAGCTTCAATTATCGAACATACATAAATTAATTTAGTGCAGTGGTTCCGTCGACTTAGCGCTGAGGGGAATATCGTCGGTGTCAGCGAATATGTTTTATGGCAGCGATTCTGGCGAGATAGATTGACCGAGGAAGACGATAGAAAACCTGAAGGGCGGGAGGGGAGTGGGTGGAGTCGAAGGAAGAGGAGAAAATAGATGCCGTATACCATCAAGCCAGGTGGGTATTGGATTTGTAATAGGGGCCATACGGGCTATAGGCACACCACTCTTCCGCCTCCCCCGCAACCCTCACCCCACGGCCATGTCGAAATTGCGAACCATTTTCTCGGATAGAAGACGTCGCAGCGGCGCAAAGTCTCCCGGCTCGACTGAATGCATTATTCGCGCGAGGGAGCAAAGGGCTGCTGGCTGCTCTTCCGTCTTTCTTTTTCCTTGTAGAGAACGACCACCGCAGTGCCCCGCGCCCTTCCATCTCCCGGCGATGCTCATGATTTCCATCGAGGACGCGGTTGACCGAGCATCGCCGGAGAAAAGGGTTTCTTGATCGGGAAAGATTTTTTGAGGAACCGTTTTTCACAACGAGGTAGAAAATTTTGAGAAAACTGGTCGGATGTTTTTGGTGAGGTTGCCGATTTTGTGGGGGTGAAGGGGGCAAGTAGGGGTTGTTTCAGGAATTTTTAGAATATCCAAAATGTACGGGTATAGATTTCAATATTGTTGGAAACGTTCGGATCTGCTGAAACAATTTCTTCAGTGAGCGATGCCGCTATCGGAAACAACGATTTTAACAAATATAAAATTTCAACGTTTTTTTCGAACGTCGTTTTTCTTCAACGATGCACGTTTCAATGATAATAAATATTCGGGTTTGTTCAAATAATTTTTGTAGCGAACGAGATAACACTATAGCTGTAACAGTTTTTTTGTGTGTGAAGTATGAGAGCGATATGATTGTTCTTTTTTACATTGAAACATTCGGTAGACTCTGAAATGATGATGTGTGTTTATACTATTATATTATAAATGTTATATTATATGTATATATATTATATATATTGTGTATATACATGTATATATATTTGTATATATATATTTGTAAAATATATAAATATTATTTATATTTTATATAAAATTATATTTTTTTTACAAATATATATATACAAATAAAATATATATATATATATATATATATATATATATATATATATATATATATATATATATATTATAGAAGTATATTATAATATACAATATATATTATAATATATATTATAAAAGTATAAAATATAGTAATATTATAAACATGCGTTTAAACAATTTCTTAATGGAACAGATTCTATGGACTTTGTCGACCAATGAGGTACATCTTTCGATAACATTACGAGCACTTAAACGTATTTAAAAATTGTGAAAAGAATCCTGGGTGGAGAGGGATATAAAAATTCGTGGGATAGAACGAGAACGAACGTTCTATTGAATTTCCAACGGAACCGGTACGTGAAATGAAACATTGCACTCCGTATGCGTTACTTTATCTCCGAAGACGCGATCTCCGAATGTAAACTGCTATCAGCAACCTTTGGAGATTTCCGGCAACCTTTGAAAGCGGTGTTTTATAAAGGTTACAACGGGACAGGAAGATTCTACTCGCGGAAGTGAAAAGGGGAAGAAAAAGAATGGCTGCCTTTGGGGATGTAATGCAGATCTTTCTGTAAAAGTAAAGTGTTAAATCCGTTTATACTGGGAATCTATTCAAGTATTTATATAAAACGTTCTTCCGGAGTCCGTGAGGGATCGACTGGATACCAGAGGTTCTCCTCTCTCTCTCTCTGGTTCTCCTTTTTTCTCCCCTCGCCCTTCCGTTACCCTCAAGGAGCCTATTTTCTATTCCGAAAGAAGCAACACGGGGATGCACACCAAGAATATTGCTCTTGGATGCATTCGTTCGCAAACCATTCCGCTAAAAGGATGCCTAGCGCGAATCTCTGAATGCCGGTCCTCTCAATGGGCATTCTGCTTGCAAACAAAACCGTTAGGACACAGGTCGCATTCACTGTATAGCCACGTGTAATTATTAAAATCGAAGTATCGCTGGAAATCCCGGTGAAAATTGTCTGCTTTTGTTCGAGCCGCTGCAACAAATTCGAGATTAGTCTAACTAGGTTGATCTTAATGAGCAAACTCTCCCCTTTTCATACGTGTGTATTGTTTCCTCTCCGAAAAATATTTATAAAATTGTAAAAAGTGTCGGAGAAGAACGACGATACTTTTTACAATTTTATAATTCGAATTGTCTATCACGGAATGTTTGAAAAATTATAGTAGCGAAAATTTATTTTTCGCGTCGCTGAAACTAGTATGAATTATAGATTGAATGTTGTTAATTGTTTAAGTAATTCTGTTAATACAAACCGACAACGGTGTATCTCGCTCGACGTATCGATCAGATGGTAAATTTGTTTGCGAATAATTCTTCGCGTCGCCGAGAGCCCGTAAAACAAAGTAGAAACGCGGGTAATCTTGTTATCGCGGGGGAATTTAAAATTGACGGGGACGGGAAATTCTTTATTCCGCGTAAACAGTTTCAATGCACGAGGGTTACTTATGACTGGAATTTTTCGTTGGAGGTTTTTTACAAAAGTCCCGTTCGCTGGTGGTTGTCGGATATAATAAAGATCCGTGACAAGAGTCCGTGCGCGGGTGTACGTGCCGCGTCGGTGAACTTGAAACGTCGAGCAAAAGAGGATCGTAAAATGGCTCGGGTATTACGTTGTTAACACAGCACCGAAATGGACGAGCTACACGTTGATTATTTTTACCGTGCTACATATATGGTCTAGACCACTGGTTAGACTAGGGCAATCATCGTTTGCAGAGTAGGTAATACCGAAACAATTCCCTTCGGGACCATCCCTTCGAACAACCGAACGCAAAACGTTCCTACTGTGTTACGTTGGAAAACGATTTCTTTCGGAATTTATTCGAGCAGAACTAATCCGTGGATCGACTTCAGTCTACTTTTGTTAGGAACAGGATGTTTTGTCGATTAGTTGGGAAAATTGCCGGAATCGTATTTAAACAAACATGGCTGACATGTTAATCTTCTTACATCATGATTTCGTACTGGATTATGTCGTACCTTCCACATTTTGAAAAAAGGGTATTTTTAAACATTTATTGTGGCAAAAGTATTTGACGAATCGAATCATTTTTTTTGTTAGAAAGGTTATTTGAGGTTTATATTAAATTTTTTCATATAAATAATTTTTATACTTTGTCGATTGTATAGGAAAATTTTCGTAATGGTATCTGAATGAGCACGGTTAACACACATATGAATTTCTTCTTATCTTTATCTCGTTGGTCAGTTTGAGAAAGGGCCGTTTCAAAAATTGATTAAAACGAAACTGGTCGATGGATCGATTTAACTTTTGTTGGAGCGTATAGAGCGAACCTTGTTGATTATGTAAAAATTCGCATCTGAATAATTGTGGTGTTAGTGTAGAAGTTTTGGTTGTTCAGTAGTGCAGCCCGTCACTCGCACGCCCGCTATTCGACAAAGGAGCCCTCCCTGTAAGTACTTGAGCACAGCCAACCACCCCTCGTCTAAGAGTTTGTTGCTGTTTCTTGTTCTTGTGTTGCCAGTTGCCACTACCACTGGAGGACACCTAATGCCTGGTGGAAGTTTAACACCGCTCGTAAGAACCACCTTGCAACGTTATTATGGTCTTCGATAAACACTTTCCGTACGGATACACCGTTCTAAGCAAACCTTGTTGCTTTAACTGCCACTTCGAACATTTCGGGCACATTTCAACTAGACCAATGACATTCGATGTCTTGTACAGAGACCCACATTTCCAAAAACCTCGGTTGTCTTTTTTATAATACTTCTCGTACATCCCAATCAAGATGTGACATCTAATTTCTTTCAAATGATAAATAAGAGTCCTCTTTACCACGTTTTTATTAGGTCGCTTTCTTGTCTGTGTGTTTGTTGTTAAATTTTTTTAAATTCTGATCGTTTCCATTCTGTTTTGTTAGAAAGAGGATACTTTGTTAATTAACTAGGAAGATTGTCAAAATTTTTCTTATTAGGACAAAGTGCCGTTAGGCTACTTCGTACGAAATAGTATCGAGGAGCAATTTTTTATCAGCTCAATTTCATGGGCTTCGATTACATTGTACACAGCGATAAACAAAGAAACATTTAATATTTGTACACATCTGTATCCTCCCCGGCTTGTTTGCCAAAATGGAAATGAAATAAAAATAGATTTCGAAATAAAGTTATAGTAAAAGTTTGCGAGATAAAATTGGATTTTTTTATAATGCAGTTTATTAAAGTTCAACATTGGGGATTTTTTTTCCGAACTTGCCAACATTCAATTTTGCAAACATCTCCGTCGAACTCTCATTTTCTGATCTGTTCGCTCTTTTTTTATCGCACGAAAAAATTGTTGGAGCAGTTGCGAAGCGCAATTGCATTCTAAACGATGCAGAACGAGGTTGCAAGTTTTCCGAACTCTCGCATGCCTCGTTTTTTAGGGCGAATTCCACATAATTTCGCGCGCTATACGATTCGAAGCTTTGCGGCTTATTGATCACGCGAACTTGCGAGAGATTTATGGCACTGGTCGACTAACTTTAAAGCTTCTGACGCTGCCGTAGTTTGTTGTACGAGTATAAGCTATTGTCTAGCAATTTATGTTTTAATCCTGCATCGGTTTTCGTGTGGTTTTAAAAAGCTTCTTCATATCTGCTGGCCCTTTGAGTTATTCTAACTGTGCACATTTCAAAGCGCAATAAATTTTTAAGGTCTCGTTATAAAGGGGAGACTCCAGCCTTTAAAATCAGTCTATGTACATTGTTGTAACATTTTGTTTTACAAAGTTACAACACATAAACATTAACTTAATCGAGATAAAAATTACTTATAAACATTAACGTTTGACACAATGAGTCTTCGTAAATGGGGGTATCGAAGAATATGAAATTTACAGTTAATTTTTGCGTTATTATGAACTATGCACTTGAAAGTCGAGAAAGTAGAAGGTTCGTCCTTTAAAATGATCAAAGATAGACTGTACGATTTTGTTTGATAAAGTTATAATTGCTAAAAATTTAAGAATTCTTCAGTTTTACTCGACATTGAATTTTGTTTAATTTAAAAGCACTATGAAAATAAAAATCGACTTAGCAGTACTAAAAGTACATACCTTTGAAACGTGCCCAATTGCAAGTAGACTTTTCTGCCATTTTTTTTGCCACATTTCCAAATTTTCGAATGGATGATTCGTTGGTTTTTGAGAAGGTTTGTAATTAGAACGATTAATTATTCCGGTCAGTGGGAACAATAACGGTTCGAGTATCGAGCAGGAGTCTTTCGGGGTGCGATTTCTATTTTGCCGGAGTCAGGGGTGGCTGCGGGGCTACGATATTCGCGGATAAAGCTCAGAAAATATCCTCTCGGCAGGAGGGCGAACGTTGAAACCGGAGCATTTCAACTCGCACGATCACTTTTCGCTCCACCATGCTTTTATCTCCCATTCCCCATGGAGGAAGCGCGCCAGGGGCGTGTCACCATAGGGCCGATACGGGGAAACTTTTAAAATTACCCGGACTTCTCGTACCAGAGATAATATGATGGTCTATTAAGGATAGGCGACGCAAGGATCGAGCAAACTCGCGACGAAGATGCAGGATGCCATCTTAATTTGATCCCTGAATGCAGAGCTGCCATATCGCCGTCGCAGCAAATAGACGAATCACCAGATATCGAATTTATTTTATCGATACTCTTCGACCCCTTTTTTCCCTTCAATATAATTAACTGCAAATTTTCGAGAAAACGCGAGTAATTATAATTGCAATTTATTGGGATCGAAGTATAATAACTTGACAGGAAAAAAAGTCGTAGGTTAACGTTCAAGGGCTTGTTTTAAGGGTGAGAATTTGTGTTTTCAGTCCGAGGTTACTGGAATCGCGAAGAACATTTTTTATGCTCTCTACAGACATTTATATCAATGTTTGTTCATCCAAAATTTTTAAAATTTTAGAAAAAGTGATATTTTTTAAAAATACATTTCCAAGCGAATTAGCGACGTTCTACGATTCTTTTCGTGCGAAACTATTCACAATAACCTGAAGAGGCATTTGATTTGAACAATTTGCCGTATGTTCCATCGTGTAAGGTAGTCGTAGACGTTTGAACGTTAGATTTGCATTAACAGTTACGTGGAAATCAGTTGGTTAAACCAGCGACATATGTGTCGCACGACGTAACAGATCATTGATTGTCTGGACATCTAAACACATTTTCGCGCACAATGTCGAATAGCAGAGAATGCGATACAATGGGCCATTTAACCGGGGTTTATCGTGATGCAGAGAGGAGCCATTAATATTTCATTCGCTAATGCGAGACACTGGTCGAGCACTCGGTGTAAACCACCACCGCTAACACTGTACCCGACGACTCCTAATACTAATCACGATCCAAGTGGTTGGGCACAGACTATCCGTAGTCGTTCCGTGTTGTTGCAATCATTTTCGAAACCGGAAATATTCGTTATCAATATTTTTTGTCCTGGCGAGAAAAATGACATACTTTAAGAATTTATTATTCGTTTGTATTTCGTTGATCATTTCGGAAAATTGTCAAAATTGTATCTAAACAATCATAGCTGATACATTAATTTTTATATACCAGGATTCCGTACCTGTTTCTTCCTCATTTTGACAAATTCAATAATTTATTGTACAGGTATTGTATGATGAATCGACTTTATTCTATTCTCGTTAGGAAGAATATACTTTGTTAATTAACTAGAGGAATCTGTATCTGGCTAGGAAAAATTATTTTATACTTTTTAGTCCATTTTTAAAAACGTGGTATCTTTAATTTCTTCTAAAATAGACAGTAAATCGGCACAATTTCTTAAACTTCCAATTCATTCTATTTCTTTTTTCGTTTTTGTTGAAAAAAGTTTTCGTTTATTATTTCGGAAAATTATCAAAATTGTATCTAAACAAACACGGCTCACATGTTAATTTTCTTACAACATGATTTCGTACTTGATCTGGAATCTCACTCATTTTGATAAAAAGGTATTTCTAAAAATTGTGCCACCCAGCTCGAAGTTCATTTGTAAATAAACCTTTGGTTTGTTAGTAAACTTGCTAGCGCGGAAACGCACGTGAACGCGTATAAATATGCGAATGCGACAGACGAACTATGCCCACGGTTCATACAATGAAAATATCAAGTCTCGATGCACCGGGTGGTTTCTAAGGGTAGACGGGATCGCATTAAAATATACGGTGCACTGTTAACCAGAGCGCCAGAAAATAATCTGCTCAGGAAAATTATTTCGCTCGCAAGACCCCGCGCGTATTTCTCTCTTAGGACGCGAGCAAGGGATCCTAGAAAATTCCTCTCCACCCCTGTAACCCACCCCTTTCCCTCCCTCCCTCCCTCCCACCCCTCTATCAAAGTCGGTTTATTTCCGTTTCAGTGAGTTCCTCGTATATCATGAGATACACGATGGAAAGAAGAAAACCTCCTTGCTTCAAGAATAATAATTCTCTGATACACGAAAAAATGTTAACGTTTCGCTGCGCTCTCACTTTGCGGGAAATGCAAACCCCACCCCCCATAAAGTCGCGGGAAAATGCGATGTCCCCTAGGAGAAATTCCTATGAAGATTTTCGTGAAAATCTGCGAAGTGTTTGATTCGGAATCAAATCACGAGTGAATTGGTAAAATTGAATAAAAAAATACACCAGTGACAAAACTTTGTTTTTCATTATTTTTCTATGAATGTTTTAAGGAGATATTCGTGACATTTTTCTGATTGGAATGAGTCCAAACACGATACAGTTCGGATTACATTTACTTGTTTAATCCACGATTCAGTAGAACCTCCATTATCTGAACTGAGGAATTTGAACTGTTGTAAATTCATGAATAATCGGACAAATAACTATGCTCTGAATAGTGTCGTGTGGGGGTTCATTTTACTCAGGAAAAGTGTCACAAATATACTCGTATATCCATAAATAAATAATATAATTAAAAGTAGTGTACTGATGACTCATACTGGTGACCAGAGATGGGCAGATTCTTATTCGTAAATTCGAATCCGAATTTGATTCACAGCACCTAGATACATTTTGTAGTTTTCAATTAAATATATTATGAACGAATTCGTCCAAATCAATCGCCATTGCAATGAGCTACAAATGTTTAAAGATGAGTCAAAGATTTCGATGAAATTATTCATCAATTCATATAATTGACACAGATCTGCGAAACGTATTGTTTGAATTTTCAATATATGCTCCCATAAAAAAGTTGTTAAATACAACTTTTAGTATTTTTTTTCTACAATTTCGAAGAATTGCATTTTTTAAAAATTTCTTTTCACATTGTTCTCAAGAAAGTTCAAATCGTATAGTACGATATCAAAGAAGATATCATCTTGTTTGAATGTCCGAATATTAATTCGGGTCACTGTAAACGACACGGTTTTGTTTGCACTGAAAAAATTCGGAAATTTTCGCGCGACAATACATCGTGGCGATGGAAATTGTTGAGAAATGATGTGAAAAAGGGAAACAGGTAGTAGTAGCATGATTCTCAGGAGCAGACGTGTAGCTCGATGAACGCTTCGGCGCGGCGTTCTATTTCCCGGCAACTCGACGACCACTTCTCTCCCACTTTTCTCGCCTTCCACTCAACGTTTCAGTCGCAAATGTACCCCGAAAGAAGATATTCGAGCCAAGAGTGCTAGAAGAATCTCGAATGTAGTCGGTGGACCTGCGAATGAAACTCGCATCAGTTTCGCCCGGATGAAACACACGGAAAATCCCCGGGAAACTTTCGTCGTAACGTCTGTCGTCACTAGATCCAAGGAAAAACTGATTTCCCGTCTCTCACTGACTTCCGGCTGCCCTGGGAAAAATGTTTAACATTTTTCAGCTGGCTGCGAAAGTCACGGAAACGTTCAAACCGTGAAAAATTACGAAAAATGGTGTTCAGTTGATAGAAACATTCTTAGTTGACACTACATAGTCGCGTAATTAAAGATTTCCCTTTGGGGCCACGAGGCCACGCCTACTCAGAGGTTCAAGCGCTCTTCTCCGACGTCAGTGAAAGAAGTGTTCGAAACCTATCGTAATAAACAGTAGGTCTCGCTGAAAATAATGCTGAAATTAGGCGATAGGGAGAGTGGAAAAAGGGGGCGGGGCCAAATAATCAGATCACTAGTAATCGTGCATATTTGACAATGAAATTCGTTGCGAAAGAAATTGCAAGTCGAAAGTTTGTTCTCTACATTCTCTACTGGCCAATGGTAACACCGAAATTGTTGTCTTTATACGGAACGATGCCGGTGGGCGTGGCGAAATTGCTCCCCGAGCCGCAAGCGCGTTCCGTGGGTCAGTTGCGTCGATTGTAGACAAAGTTACGAGAGGAAAATGTACCGTCCAGTTGACCACGATAGTCAGAGTCTGATTAGACGAGGATCGCCGGCGTTAATGCCCGGTGAAATTCGCCGTTGACCATGGGGCCGGGGCAAAGGGGGCGGAGCAAACGAGCCGAAAGGGTAAAAGGGAGCCGGGGCGCAACGGATCGGCAAACTGATGCGGCTCCATCGTCTGCTAAATTGATTTACTTGACAAAGATTGAGTTAGCGAATTAGGGCCGTCGCGCCCGATCGTTATTCAAACCTAACGCCTTAATGATGCGACCGGTCCCATTGTGTTTATCGCGCGGCATTAAGCGAGAGAGAAACCTGCTTGGCTCTCTTGCTGCATCGATCCGATAGCTTCCGGACCGGAAACAGAAAAATCACGAAATTCTATACGAATTTCGAGCCCCATAGACTCCGTAGGACCTCCGAGAAAATTGACCGACACTGATTCACTCGCTGACCTCGACGTCCCTTCGATTTATGGGTGGCGAACACCATGATCCTACTACCTTAAACGTGTCCTTTATTATTGACAGTAGACTTAAAGAGTATAGCCAGATAAGGTGTCCCCAAATGGGCTACCAAGAAAACTCTGTGGCAAGTTCCAAGTCCGTACCCCTACCACAAAGATAGTTACAGGGTGGCCATGGTTTGAATTGAATTATGCTCTATTTCTTCTGTTCTGCTGATCGAAAAGTTATGACAAAATTCATGGATGTCCTACCTAGTAGCACACACGACTGTAAATTTTTTCCGAATTTTTGACTGCAAAATCTATTTGAAAAAATTCTAGAAACCTAACAGTACTAATTTCATATTGAAGTTATCAGATAAGCACGTTTATAATGATTATTTATAGGCTTAAAATAATTGAAATTGTTTTTTCAGATTTTGTTATAAGTCGATCGTGATTAATGAAATAAAAATTCGAGTTTTCCGTACTTGTCTCTATATACTCTTGACTTTTGTAATAGTCTTGAGAAACATGTGGATTTAATAATTTTTGAAATTTTTCTGACTGAAATTGAAAGGTGTTTCATTGCTTGAGAGGTCTCCCTTTTATTTAAAAAATCCTTTTCGGTCGCTAGTCGATGGAATTAGCCAACTATTTTACAGTCTCGTTCTGTAAGATTCCGAGTCACCCGGTGTACAGTAACCGGGACTATTCCCAGCGTCGGCGAGATGAAACGACGACTGAGAGACCCAGCGAAACGAAATGAAGCGAAAAGAAATGAAATAAGGGTTTCATTATTTTCGCGGGATACATTTCTGGCATCCAAGGAAACGTCAGGTGACGTGACAAACGACGGAGGCATTCCACGGGAATTAAACGCACCCCGTTCGACCCTCCGCACACCCCGTCCACCCTCGAATAGGTTACCTTAACGACATAAATGAAAAAGGAAGAGCTGTTGACCAAAAAATAAGAAAAAGCAGTGATGAACACGGGTTTATTAGGGGGTGATGATTGTAGTGGAGAATTCGAGTTGCTACTATGCGTTCTTCGAAAGCTGGCAATAGTGTCTATCTGCTTAACAAACTGTCGGAATTTTTAATGCGAAAGGTGTCACATTACATTGTAAAAGAATTGAAAATTTTAGAACACGTTTTATTGTTGTTTTTATTTCACATTCAAATTGTTCCGTGTTTGGTTTCATTTTAATCAGAAGAATGTTACAAATATGTTGGAGAAACAATCAAAATTAAAAAGGTCATCAAGAGGGGTCTTCAACAATGCGTTATTATTTTATTATATTCTTTATTATATTGTTTTCATAAAAAATATTCAAATTCGCCACCTTTCAGTAGGACAATTTGTAGGACAATGTGGCTGTTAAATTATATAAATATTAACTAAGCAACAGTAAAAAAAATCAGCTGGTTAGTAATAATTTTTAATGACCTCGTTATTGATACATGTTGGAAGGAGGGGACTCTGATCAAACCATAAATTTTATAGGACAAATATTTTTTCGAATAATTTAGATAATTGTCTTGAGATTTAACAAGAAAAAACCCAGTTAGTAATAAATTTTTGAGAATCGTCAAATCGACATTTTCTATCCCTGCTACCCCTGTTAGCTACCACAATCGAGAATTTACTCATGGAAAATCAGCTTGATCGTAATCAATTGTAAAAATGTACGCTGGATGCTGGACTAGAAGGAAAAGTATTGGAAGAAAATCGGACAGACATTGGTTGTGGACGGTCTCACTTAAACCTGGGTAAAATATTTTATCGGATGCCGGAGCCGGACGTGTATGTAGCGACCTTTACCGTACGATCCTTGTTGCAAAGATACCTTCTCCATCAGCTTCTCCCAACATCTGAAGTGCATTCGCTGTTCCCGCACACTGGCAACACGCGTCAAAGCCTCGGAATAGGTCCGACTACACAGACGATGTAGGGGTCGAGTGTTCCACTGGTCTCTGTGGCAGCTCGAACGCAGAATCAACCGGAAGTTGCGACCGCCGGAGGGTCGTTAGGCCATCAGGGCGATTCCGGTCGGCCGGCAATTTCTGAAACAGGAACGGGAACAAAGTTCCGCGGACCGGTTGTCGAAGAATTATCAGCGGATGCCTCTAATTTCTTGGTTGATCGGCTGGGACGCGGGATCAAAAGTGAGACTGGAACTCTGCGGTCGGGGAAAATTGGAGGGCGCGGCACCTATGGCGATTACCATTCGACTTTCAAGAGGTCTCCTTTACCCGCTAAGCAATTCCCGGTTCGTATCGCGAGCCGATCGAACCAACTGAGCTAACATAAGTTAAATGGATCCAGCCTCGGAGAACGCTATTTGTTCGAGCGGCGACATTGTGCGCGGGCTCTGAACGATTGACCTTGAGATAAAGGGGAACTATGCTCGGCGACTCCGTGACTCGTGACGCGGAGCTCTCGATCAGTGTCAGCCGATGGAAACGAAACTATGGCGGCGGCAAGCTGCGCCGATGAATTGCAGCTTTGTCGGGAGGCGTTGTTGCGAGAATCGGCCGAAGAATGATGTTGATTCTATGCGGACCAAGGAGTTTCTGTTGTTTGGCTAGAGGGGGAGGCGAGGCTTAATGCTGGATGGATTTCTAACGTCTAGCTGCTAGACCCTAGCACAGCAAACAACATGCTTTTAAATTATGGACTTCAACGGCAAAAATGAAGATCTTACAACAATTGAATTATACGCAATTTTATTGTTTATTAAGTCAAGCTAGGAGTGGATGCTGAAGAGTGGAGGACCAGAAAGTTAATGGTGGGTATGGTATACAGGGCAGTGATGCCAGAATCGTGGGTCTTTGATTTCTTTCGAATTTTTTTCACGAAGTTACAACAGGTCGACCACCTTATTGGATCACCCTTTATCAGTGATGCCAGAATCGCGGGTCTTTGGGTTTGTCTCCTCCTCTGCTGCTGCCGGCTCGGTCCCCCCACTCTTCCTTGTACTGCGCACGCGCTACACACGAACGTACCTCTACTATCCTTAAGACTCACACGGGCAGAGTAGGGGTACGTTCGTGTGTAGCGCGTGCGTAGTAGAAGTGAGAGTGGGGGAACCGAGCCGGCAGCAGCAGAGGAGGAGAAGAACCCAAAGACACACGATTCTGGCATTACTGATACAGGGTGATCCAATAAGGTGGTCGACCTGTTGTAACTTCGTGAAAAAAATTCTATAAGCTCATTTTAACTGGTAAATCCTCCAGCTTCACTGCCAGCGAGTCCTCTGATTTTTCAAAAATTTTATTCCATTGTATATCGCGTTAGAACGCGAGGACCTTGTGCTATGCACGTTTCTCTATAAGGCTTCCAATCCGAGACCATTTTTCCGCATCGAACGTCTTTGAATTGCTTTCGTTAATTTATTGATATTAGATTCAAGGTACCAAGCGAAGTTAGGAGGGCATTCGCGAGGCGAAAAGACACAATAGGGAACGGCATCGACTGATACGTCGCAATCGATGCTCATGAAAGACCCATTAGCATCCGGAAATACGGCGTAAGAGCTTGGTAAGTGCTTAGAAAGCTTCGGGAGATAGAGATTGATCTCCTCGGAGCTCTGCTATCCGCTTAGGAGAATAATAGACGAGAATTATACTCGGAACGTTTCGCTATTCCGTGTCTACAGATTTTTGCGTGCGTCAGTCCCAATAAAAGCCCCTCTTGTCCTGCCAGCAACTTCGTTTTTGCTAATGGAAAGATCAAACGTCGTTCAACATTAACGTATCGTTAACTACAATATAAAATAATATTGTTAACAGAGTTTTATTATCACGTTTCTGCAGAGAAATAATTACTGTACCATTTTTCTAGGTTAACGTAAATTGATGGATTCTTCCATTGTGGAACGAGAAATTTTTTAAAAGTTTGCTCGTTTTTATAGATTTGAATTTCGAACGAATTTTTTGTCGGATCGTGTAGGGTACATTTTTGTTGTAATTATAGCTTTAATCGTAAGTTAAAAATGGTTAAGAACAGTAGAGGATTGAAACAGACAGAGGATATTCGATTGGGGAGCCATGAAAAAGGAAAACGAGCTAGAAAATTGATATTCCCAGCGAATGCTGGCAGCCATTACCATTATTCGAGCGGACATGTTGGGAAACAGAAATGCTCCAGCCTCGTAACTGCCGAGGGACATAACGACGATACTTAGGGTGCGATCAAACTCTTTCTATGATCTCGAATCAACGAAAATACCCCCATGCTGGACGGGGAATGCGACTGGTCGCACATGGAATATCAACTATGACGATGACCAAGATGGTTTTCATCGGAAAGAAACCAAAGAATAGATTTCCTCGACAGAATTTCGTGAGCCACGTTAACAACAAAAATCTGAGTCAGTTCTCCATTATACAACTATTATTCAAAAATATTTCGAGAACGTCAGTATTGATGCAACATTATTTAAGAGAGAAAAATAAAAAAAGGCGCAGGTGAAAGCAGTCAAATTTGCTCTTTAGGTTTTTTTTCTTTAAAAAATACAATCCTTTAATTTACATCAATAAAAAAGTTAAGGTTGACATCGTTTAACTAATTATGCGAAAAAGTTTCAACGGCGTCAAGTTGATGGAACGTTATTTAAAAGAATAAAGTAATCAAGAGTCACCGAGGAAATACGTGAACAATCACTGACTTTCAAGTCCGGCTATTTTTTAAGAATAGTTTTTTTCTTTTAAAAAGAGCAGTTGTTTAAAAATGTTCCAAGAATGTCGATGGAACATTGTGTAAGGAAATAAATACAGACAATACTGTCGACATTTTTTCTCCAGCGGAGAATTTTCGAATCCAATATTCCTAAAATCGTACGCGCAAGCGGGGATAACAAATGCAACTCTGTTAGAATCCCCGGATAAACGACACAAGGTATGCCCTGCTCTTGGCGGCTTCCTTTATCTCGGAATCTCGATCCACGTCACGGAACGTGAATAAAAAACAAAAATCCTACCGGAGCTTATCTTTGGATTCTTCGATTCGATCAAAATAAAAGCAAAATATAGATCGAAGGGGGATAAGTGAGGACGAGAGGCTATCGAAAAATATCTTTAGCTTACTCGAAACCGAACAGGACAGTATAAACTCACACGAATGCAACTTATTTTCCCTGCAAAAATTAGTCGAAAACGAATGACCACAGCTGAAAGATAGCGAAACAGAGAAATTAGGGGCAGACGAGAGGGGGGCGTGGTTTGCATTACGAAACTCGAAAAGATGAGAAGAAACTTCCAGTCAAAGTTGTTTCGTCTTCGAAGGGAAAGGAACGTCGCTGAAAAGTCTTTAAGCTCTTGCAAGCTCTCTGTAAGAGCATCTATAATGCAGCGTCGGTCCTAGCGACTCCATTTTGCATTAAAATACCACAGAAAATTTCAGGATTCCATCTCGTTGTGTCCTTGTTCAAGATATTTATCCAAAGCCGGCGAAAATTCGATAGAAAAGTACATTGAGCACGAGGAGTGGACGACTGCTCTATGGGGCAGTGCTCCGCCCTGGTAGCAATCTGGTCACGCCCACTAGGGGCGTGTCAAATCTGTTTAGAGCGCTCTGAGTCCCCTAAAAACGTGCCACGCGACGAAAACTAAAAATTTTCAACCTTTATTAACGAATTGACTTTTAAAAATGAAGATCGCTTTGAAGAAATGAATGTATACCTTTATAAATTTCTATTTGTATCATTATGTGGCCACTTTCCTAAGAAATTTAAGAGCCTTTTATAGTCGCAATTTATATCTGTTTGTCCCGTTTTCGAGACATCCTTTATGAAGAAACAATGGCTTAAAGATGGCACTGTCGACGGAATCGCAGTATGAATATAAGTTACGACTCATTCCTTTTTCTCGCCAACCTGTTAGCTAGCTCGAGATGAATCCATAAAGCATCTTCAGACACTGGCTGCTGAGTGAGGCTGACGGGTGACGGCCGCTGGGTTATTCCGGGTGATTTACGACATTTAAAATTAACGACGAGGCCTTGCTTGCAAGAAACGACGCTGCCAGTGTCCTGGCCGACGACATTTTTGAAACCCGTGACGTCCCGATCTTCTTTGTAGTGTCCCGCGGCCACCTTTTCCTTCGTAGCTCCTCCGATGTCGTAAAAAGCACGCAATCAAAAGAGCACTATGATTCTACGCGAAAAACTAAACCGAAAAGGTAGAATAACGTCTTCATCCGAGGCCTGATTACAAGGAAAATCCACTTTGAAAATTCGCTGTTGCGATCGTTCGGATAATCGAGTTTCCGCTTTAACGTGGATCGAACGCGTAAACGTGATCGAAATAGTATCGTGTTTGGACTCGTTGTAATCGGAAAAGTGTCACGAATAGATCGGTGAAAGTTTCATCAAGAAATACTCAGAAATATAAAAAGTTCTGTTTTTTTTATTGTTCACCATATTTGAAAGTCGATTTTCTTGGAAACTGGACTCGACATAGGGGAAAACTTCATTCTACATTTTCGGTTGGTTTCTTTTCCACGCAGAATCGTGTCAATTATTTTCATCAACCGATTCACCGATATTCCGATTCACGTCTGGAGAACGTTCCGCCGCAGAAGACGAGCAGAGAGTTGGGCGTGTTCAACGAGCGTACGAAATAATAAAACGCGAATGCAAGGCAGTTCTGGCCTGGTAGTGGGAAGTTTTCTCTGTGTATACGGCAGTGGCCGATGTATTGGTGATCCGGATGGTGTCTCGCGCGCCATAAATTACGGCGTCGGAGCACGTAGAGAGGCGTTTCAGAAATTATTCAACTGTCTCTGCGGGATTGCCGACAAAAATACAAAGGCATGATTTATATTCGATTGTGCTTCTTATGCATTGAATGTTTACCATGCCGGGCACGTGCCGCGGAAGAAATGAAAAGACCGCCTAGGACATGCTCGTTTCTTCGTTTCCATCCTCGCACCCCATAGTGCCGATATTTCCAATATATTTTCCTATCGCGACGGTTCTAGGAATCGGCTCGCGTCACAGACGAACCAGGATTTTCAGATCGCTGACTTGGTCAAAAGTATATTAGTATATAGTATATAGTAAAAAGTATATTAATTCGATGGTCTCGTTATTCAACATCTAGCTTCACGGACCTCTAGAAATCATTATTAAACATCATTTTATAAACATAACTGGAATGCGTCCATCCAAATTCTTGGCCATATTTTTCCAGTAATATATGCGGAAAGAAAGAAATTTCATAAATAATTCCTCAGGGAAGCATCTTTACTAATTGTATTCATTATCTTTAATAATTGTGCTGTACCAAACGAAAGCATAGAAATTTTTTTGACATTGTAATCTTAAATGAAACTATTAGATGAAAAGAAAATATCTATTGCTATTGAAGGTTCCATTAAAAAGTGTTTGGCCATGTACCATAGATTTTTCAAAATTATACAATGATTATCGTATTATACGATAATTTAATTATACGATAATCATCGATGAATACTTACAGCTATTTGAAATTCAAAATTGAGTAACCACGAGTACAGAAAGGTCTCATCTGACTCTCAAGCCTGCGAGTATTTTTTTAATTCATTTCCTCAGAATTTACAAGCAACATATTCGAAGCGTTTCTCGGCCATTTTTCATTTCTCCCTCCCGGGATTCCGAAGCGAAAAAGTTGAAGAAATTCCTCCAGAACACATCCAAATATTCGGAGGGTGTCACATCTTTCCAGAATTTTCCTAAGGAAAATGGATCGGAATATTGCAATTTTGCATCAGCAGTTCGTCGATGCATCTCATTAAGCAGATTAATTTATTATGCAGTCCCCGAAGCTTCCAATGAACATGTGACGGGGCTGGTAGTAGCGCGAGGGTGACAGGCGCCTAACAAGGTGATCGCGTGCGTTATCAATTGAACCTCATCAGTGACACAATATCCTATTTCTCGATCGGCTTCTGACCGTTAAAGGCGGCGTCAAACAAGAGCGGCCGCTTATTCCTCGCGTGCACCGTGTTCTCGCAGCATGCATCTCTCGGTTCACCGTATTTCCATCCGCCTTACCATTCCCCTGCTGTTATAACGAGCGAGACGCGTCCCAACTACCAACTAGCGGGGGAGTCTATAGCCCACTGCCTTCGGACTCCTGCATCTATCGTTTGATAGTGCGGGCACGTCCTCCCTGCGCCAGTGCTCGACATATATTAATCTCAGACAGGAGAAAATAATAGACAGAAGCTGCCACCGCACTGACCATGCTCGGGAAACTCTACAGAGAGCCTCGAACATTAATTTTCAGCAATCGGTTAACGAACTATCGATTTCGATAGACACCCCCTGGATCTGCACTTGTGTCGAATTTGTTTATAAACTGCAGGTATTTTGAAGTTGTTGTACATTGCTTTGTATCCTTGTTAATCAGTTTTTCTCTAAATCGATCACTCTTTCTTGGTGTTGTTGAGGAGTTAGTTCAAAATTAATAATTGTATCCCATAGTGGATGGGACATTAGGGTGGGTTTAAGTCATCGAACTGCTTGTTTCATTTGGCATGTGTCCCTGTCAGTTTTTGTTTTAAATCGTTTTTTTTAGGAAAGGATAGAAATTGTAGATAAAATGTAACTTTTACGTTCTACAATATGATCTTTGTTTTACTTACGAATCGGACATATTATATGCAGCGTTCTAATGCCACGGCCGATCCCTTCGAGTAATCGATCAAAGTCGATGTCCATGACTCCCGACGCGACTCTTGAAGCGTGGACGGACTTCAAAGAAGCCGTTCCCACCCTGCTGACCTCCCTTCCGGTGACCATAACGGTTTCCCAATCGAGAATTGACCGGCTCGAGGCAACGAGGCGCGTCGACCGAGGCGTTAGAGTGTAAACTGCCGCGCGATTTCGTGGTTTATATGATCCGCGTATAGCGCGCTGGTCTGTCGATTGAATCGCCCTCGGCTTTTGACTGGCTGCGATCCATTCGCGGAATTACGGCGTGTGCAACACCGCCGAATGACAAGCACGAGCTCCTTCCCCCCCTCATCCCGATTCCGCTGATCTCGAACGGAAACAGAGGCGAAGTTTCGACCAGCCACGTATACTCTGAACAACTTTCGAACCGGCTTTCCGATAAGATGGAGCACGCGTTGCTCCCACGGCAGCCGCGGGATCAAAGGACATCCCTCGACTGATGAAAAATTTCGGAGACCACGATCCAACTTCCTCAATCCTTTGAACGCGAGAGTCTACTGTGCATCGAATGCTCGATACTAACTGACCGCAGTTATTTACAACCGTCGTGATTTGGGGCTTTCAGACGAGAGCTTCCGTGGACAATGTAGGCTTTGAATATTCTTGTACATCTTCTTTCGACTGTGATCTCTAGACTGCAGATTGTTTTTTGTGAAAATTTTATCAACATATTCTTGACATTTTCCTGGTTAAAATGAGACTAAACACGGTACAATTCGGGTAATATTTATTTGTTTGATCCTCGATTTAGGAAAACGACGATCATCAGAACCGCTGATGCGATCCTTATATAACCTGTACCCCTGTATTCCTGTACCCCTATACCCCTATATCTCTATGTCTCTATTTCTATCTCTGTCTCTATCTCTATCTTCATCTCTGAAAAATCGTGGGGTCTAATTTGTGTCGCACTCTATATAATAAAATCGTGTTTGTCTAATACCTCGCAGCTGCGAGTTGAATTCTTCTAAAACTAATTAAATGTGACGAGTTCGAACAAATCCTTGTGCAGCCACGTTCGAAAACGCTGACCCTCAAATAAACTTGGAAAAACTGATTTTTAAAAAGCTCGAAACCGGAATGCCGCCTTAAAATCACAGTCCATCCCGATGGTCCGGCGAAATCGGCCAATTCTGCTACCGAGAAAAATCTTCCGAGCTATAAACCGCGAAAGCTGGATGATACTAACTGTGGCCATGCTTTAGAGGGGTGGGCGGAGGGGCGGCTCGTTACAGGCAAGCGGGGGTGGGCCAGGTGGCAGGCGCGAGGTAATGCGGATAGAGAGTGGATTTAAACGTTCACACTAGATTACGCAAATGGGACGATAATGCGGCGAATCATTTTCCCGCAGAGCCGTCGAGCGACTCTCGATCCACCTTTCAGGATAGATTTTCCCGCGCCACTCCCATCCTCCGCGCTCTACCCCGATCTCCCCTGGCGTGTTCCCTCTCTCGCGAAGTGTAGGATCTGCTCCCATAGTGGTCTACGTTACTTACCGACTCGCATAGGAATGCCAGGTCGCTTCGGAATTCCATGCAAATGGTAACGATCGCGCTGGAAGACCGTCCGAGGCCATTTGGCCGGCGCGAGACACCACTAGCACGCCCCCCGTACACCCCCCATAGGAAAATCCCAGTGTGTCCCCGTTGCGACTGCTGCGAAGTGCTTTTGGCACCGGCGTCCTACGCGCGCCGATAAAAAAATCCCTGAATTCACGGTAAATTATACCGCCATCCCCCGCCGACCACTTCTACGACAATCCCGGCTGCGAGCACGTTGTTTGCGAACCCTGGCAACGTCTCACGGTGCAAACCCCCATGGTATCGCGGAACTGACCCCTTGTTAGCTACCGTCCAGCGAGCGGTCGCACGGCAGCAATTTAATTGGCTACAAGATTTTGTTTCGCCGGAAGTAGTTCCGATGTCAACCGGACTTCGAAGGTGCGGGTCTGTTGTGCGTGAAATGCACGATTTTCTTTTCAATAGTTTCTGTTGGATCATGGAGAGAAATGAATCGAGATTCACTCTTAATGTATATCTAATAAAGAATGACTATGTAATTTATATGTAAAAGGTAATAACACGCACAAGCACGAGCACGAGCACACACACTCTATCTTTGTTTTCTCGCACCCAATCATTCTTTCTAGATCTTTCTAGATCCTTCTTCGCATACACACACTGTCGGGTCAGTTAGTTATAAATATTTCAGTTGAAATAGCACTAAATTAAGCTGAAAAAAGGGAGCAGCACAATTCGATGGACGAGGGTTCAATTTCAGTTGACTGTAGCTGATAAAGCTGACTATACTTTTGCAAAAGCGATGGTCACCATGACGCGCAAGAAATTAGCGAAGTTCTGGCGCACGTAGCACGCCGGGGGCGGTTACGATAGCGTCGGTGAACTCAATGAAAATTACGTATGCAGCCTGGCGTTCGTTAAAACGACTTACCTAGAATTTCACGTGTTTCGGCTTATCTTTTAGAGGACGGAACCTCGTGCTGATTGCTTTTACGGGCTTCTTAATGACAGTGGACTGGATAGATAACGCCGATTATTATCGCCAGGGACATTTACGCGGGATCAGGATCCCCGCACAGATCTCTCGGAACGTTAAAACACCGTGCAAAAGTCAGATAGTTAGACAATAGTTCTTCCTCTTCAGACTCTAGCGGTTCTTCTTGAATTTTTTACGAAACTTCTATCAGAGTTACGCTAATGAAACTTGACAGGATGATCGCTCACAGTTCAGTATGTAGTGCTCAATTTTTTAAATCAAGAAATATGGGGTAGTTTTTATGTGGCGTTCACCGGAAGTAACTTCACAAGAATAGGAGAAAAATTAGATCTGTTGGAGAATTCTCTAAAAAAAGGACAATCGATGCTGCGAAAAAAATTTTTACAGAGTTATAGTCAATATTTTTGGCAAGAAAATACAGTCTTGTTTCTGCATGACAGTGAATGGATCTGTGACCTAAAAGAAGCGAATCATCATGTTCGATCATTTGACAAATTTTGATACTTCCGTAAAATTATTTTTGCTAGGACATTTCGACAATAGCTGGACGTCGAAGGGCCTAAACGAAGGTACCCTAACTTCTTGACTCGCAGGGGATCTCTTTAATAACGTTGTTCGGATAGGAGAGTCCCTCGCAATTCGCATCACCGTCTCGTTCCGGGTGTAATTCCCATTCCGACTAGGTTGTGTGTGTATCAGGAGGGTAATGGGGCCCCCCTTTACCATAATGGCCGTCGGTCTTGCCGGAGGTTATATCGGCAGGCTAGGAATACTCTCGCGATGCGCATAAGTCAGTAAACTGCAAGGATGATAAATCCCACACGTGCTTTTAGGTTCGCCGTGCTATCGTCGTCGAGTGCGGGGGCGAGATGAGTCCGGGGACAACTTGGTCTCGCGTCTCTTGTAATGCACGTTCAGTTCTCACCCCTATAATCCTCTGAATCTCCGCCACGCAGTCCCTTTCCCATCAAACTACCCCCCAAAAGAACATCGATAAATTTTCAAATTTTGTTACAAAGAAATTACTGCACACGACTGAAGAAAGATTTTCTTGAAGATTTTTCTGAAGAAACACATTAGATGATTGCACAAATTCCTGCCCGATTTGAAAATAAAATTCATTGGTTAATTTTGAAGAAACTAATTGCTCTAGCTTACCAAAAAAGTTCGAATCGTATAGTAGAATATTAAAAAAGTTATCTTTTTAAGAGTGTCCGAATATTAGTGGGAGTCATTGTAAATAATGATCGGAACCAACTTACCACGGAAACTTTTTTCCTGGTCTCCTCTATTGTCAATTCTCAAATGAAATTGAATCTTGGTGCTGCAGTCCATTGCATCTTTGTTGCATCGCGCGGCTTCATTGATTCCGTTGCAACGGAGAGACATGTTCACACAGCTCACGTACCAAGTTAATATAGCCAGCGCAGCTCCGCGATGAAACTGTTTCATGTAGTAGCGCACGTGTTTGACAAGTAGAAAGACGGTGTACACTCGAGAAGTGGTCAAAGGACCTGCAGAAGACTCGCGGCACTCGCAAACAATCCTGACTTCGCGTTTGAGCTTGAACAACATGCCTACCGGATGTCAATGATGCAGCTCTGTTATTGCTCAGAATCAAATCTCCTTTCGAGACACACGTTGCCCCCCCTTACACGTCGCTGTTTGCCTGCATGTCGAAGTATCCAGTCGATATTACTGTGATTCTTATGGGCATTCTTACGTGTGCAATGCTGCATCAAAAGAAAGAAGCAGTTCCGGCCATATCTCTATTTATATTCTGATACACTGTATGTTTGTCAACAAACCTCAGTAGGCACAAAAAATACAATATTCTATTTTGTGATTCAGATTATTAAAATAGAAATATTTTATTTAGTGGTTCCCATTGTTAAAATAGAGAAATATTTTATTTTCGAAATTGTGCATCTTATTTAAAATACTATTTTCTTTAAGCAAAATAAAAAAAGTCTAAAATATTAAATAGTATTTAAAATATTTTTAAATTTTTAAATGAACTGTATAATGTATAATGTAACTGTGTAATGTAACTGTTTAATCTATAATGTATAATGTAAACTGAACTATATAATGTAAAGTACAGAAAATTAAGGGAGATTTATGTAGTCATATTGCTGGCTCCGAAGTTGTTTATAAAGGGCTTTGAAGTTATTACAATATTTGGTAAGCATATATTTTGGATAATGGGTCATTATCCCGGCTCGATCGGTTTTTGCACTGGTTATCGACAATTTTGTCCGAAATTAATTATTGCATAATCTAGTGTGTGGAAAATGGGGAGGAGTTTAAGTGATCATTTTGCTGAATTTTCATTTGTTTGCGGAAATATAAGTCTCTGATACCATTAAAATTTAAAAGCTTTTAATAATTCTACTTCTGCTTCATTTTACTAATTTGTACAAATTTTTCTTTGTGTTCCAGGTATGAAAATAGCGTCCAATTAAAGTAAAAAATAAGCAACCTTATAACAATGTTAAGGTAAGTTATTCTCCATCGACTATCAATTCGTTTAATGCCCCATCCGTATATCTCATTTCTTAAGGGGAATTTAATTTGATGAAGTACTTAAAGTTAATAAAGTTAATAATAAATTTGTTGTTTTCGCGAGGGAAGAGATATTAAAGTTTACGGGTCGTTAGGCGAACGAAGATTTACTTGGTGCCGTGCAAAGAAAGCGTATAACGGCCGCGCAGAGTCGTTTATATTTTATTAAAGATTGTTTTATAATACTTTGTTTACTGCCTCTCAGTATGTGAATTTCTTCTGGAACGCGGGATAGTTTTATGGGCCGTTAGGCTCCCTTCCCACTGTCGTTGTCGAGGGCTTTACAGACTTCAAAGTCCTCGGTGTAAACTTCCTTTTATTTTAGGTATGTCGGTCGTTACGCTAAAAGTTTAAAAATTCCCCCGAAACAGCGATCCAGATTTCTTTTTCATTTGCAAAATCATTCTTTTATTTTATTTTTATTATAATTATTTGACGGATTAATTCACGACTTGAAGAATCATTCTCAATAAAAAAAACGGATCATTATTAAAAAGATATGTGTATCATGTTTTTCAATTTCCACTGAACGATTCACATTTTGGTTGGTGAGAACGTTAGGAGTCAGATAGCAAATATAAATAATTAACGTTGCAGTTAATAATGTCGTTTCGATTCTCTGGATATTGTAAATAAAAATCGCGCGGTGAAATTGGAGCGTCGAAACAAGAATGTAATTATTTCAGTATGCAGCCACGAAAGAGCTAATTATACGAAATTCAGTTGCATCCCCGGAAACGACCCAAAAACTGTTGCAATTTCAATGCACGTGGGAGTTGCTGGTTCGTGCTATAGTCACGATCGACGATTTCAATTTCCCGCGAACACGATTGACAGACGAGCAAATTAAAATCATTTGGCGGTTGGCCGGCTGGAAAAGACACTAATTCGTACGGCGATTTAATTGTTAATTGTTCGTCGCGGTTAATAAATCGTGGGGGCAGGGAATCATTTCGATTTAAATAATCAGCGCATTTTCGTAGACGATAAACATCGGAATAAGCAGTAAATTATTATTCGCTAATGGGGAAATTATTAATTGTACCGCAGGTATAGAATTCGCCCTTTACAGTGTGTCAAAATAGGTCGATGCACAATTGTTATTAACAAAGTTACAGCAGATTGAACATTAATCGATATAGTTATTTAATTTTTATTTTTCATGGGTCCACTTGATCGCTTACTTGATCTCTTACAACAAAAGCGTCATAATATTTTCGTAGTTTCATGATAAAAATATAAAGATGTTTGAATTGTCGATAATTATTGATAAACAATTTCGAGGTTAGCATGGCGAACACAAGTGCGCCCATAAAATTGAACGGTCCATTTGCAGACCGTCCACAAGTATTGACACCTCCGCGGATGTCAATGACCAAAATAATATGCGATACATCAGAACCGGAGCCAGAGATGTTCAGCTCTGACATGTTTATGGCTGTCAATGCAATGTTCTAACCCGCGGATCAGAACTCCAGAGTCACGTCGACACCCACTGATTTATGACAGCAATTCATGACGCTACTGACGCTTGAAAAACCAAATGTCAGACCTCGGACACCATCGAGCAGATTGCTATATCGGATTCCAGGAAACCTTGTTGTCGACCCTCTGAATATTCAAGGCGCAAGATAGTTCTTCGTAAATAAATATGAAAGTTAATACACTCTAAGTTCGGAAGTCTTATTTTATTTTCTGGGTTCATCTTTACCGGACTCAAAATGTCTGAGAAATGGTTTTGTTGGTTCAATATTGTTGCTCACTGTATCCCTGCCTTTTCTACACTACTCAATTTTCTATAAAAATGCTCCATCAACGCCACAAAAGGTCGAAGGCTTTGTTTCATAGAAAAGTCGCTAATAACACACGTATTTCACAGAAATCCAAGGAACTATCGCGTCTTTGGTAGTTAACAGTCTCGCCGCGTTGTTGTAGCAGTCGCAAATACTTTAATCTCGTTCTCATCCCCGGTCGTCGGTTGGCTCACCCGCCTGAGACCGCTTCCGCTTCTTCCGCGACGTAAGAATGCTCTGGACGCAGCCGCCTACTCGCCTAGACTCGATAGAAGTAAGCTCGCGAGATTACTGGTCTCCCTCTTAACTGGTCCGGGACTGCAGACTGGAAATTCTACGGCATAGGTGTCGATATCTCGTCGTTCAAATCTATTTATCGCCTGGAGCCACAAATTCCCAATACCAGTTTTATAATCCGATCCTATTTTTCTCATTAATCCCGCCTCCGAACAATTACAGTAGTGTCTCGATATTTGTGAAACGTATATCCCCGCTATCATAAAATGTCATCATATCATTATTTTTTCCATGAAACATTTATTAGCATATTTCTGACGTTTTTCTGATTCGAATGAGTCCAAACGTGGCGTAATTTGGATCGTATTTTCAGTAGGTGATATATTATCTGAACGGTTACATTATCGGTTCGGATAGTCGAGGTTATTCTACATCGTGGGTTAAAGAAGTAAATATGATCCGAATTACGTCGTGTTTGGGCTTGTTTTAATCAGAAAGATGCGACGATCACGTTCATAAAAGTTTCATGAAAGAAACATTAATAACAAAATGGATGAATTAGTATTGGCTCGACGATATAGTGGTGTCGAGAAGAAGAGACGAGGAAATAATGTCATCAGAGGCATCACTGTTATTTTCTAACATCTTAATAATAAATTAAAGTCTTTTGTAACCTTAATAAATGATTTCCTGATCTCTATCACGAAATATTTGGAAGTTCTTTAATATTTTTAGAATATTTCAACTTCGTAGTCTGAAAGTGTAACTTCGAAGATATGTACCTATAGGTTAAGGAAGTTTTCTTAGGGATTCTCAGTGCAGCACGTTTGAACAGCCTGAGAACGTCTTCTGCGAGGGCATTCAATCGATGGAGGTGGTAGGTTTAACGGATGATTTTATAATAGATGGGTTCGGTTTGTGAATTGTGTTTAGTTTAGTTGCCCCAGGCGATATCGAGCGTGCATTGACAAGAGATGCGGATTATGTTGGGTTTGGATGCACACCAAGAAGCGGAGCCACGTGTAAATCGTGGCCATAAGCTAGCGGATCAAGGTATTCGCAATGCTAGATACGTCTTGGATGTGTGCCCTCGACCGCGTGAGTTGTAATCTCAATCATGCGAATTTCTGTACTTTACGACCGCGCGGGTTCCACATATCTCTTGGTCTTTGGATTAGAGCGTCTGCTAGCAGGGCCCTGGACCACGTTACTAATTTGCAAATTGCATTGACATAGCTGAACAACCGAAGAATTTAATATCGACAAACAATAGAAATGGACGGCTCCTTCAAGTATTTATCGTGAAGGAACTCATTTGTTGGAATGGACTTCGTTGATTATTAAGGTACAACTTTAGAAATCATGAATGATGTAACAATAGGAGCGTTCCTCATCGTTTGCTTAAATAAATAGAAAAATATTGTTCCTTAAAAGTGGACGATATTCACAGAAAAAAATATTATGGAGTGGAACGAAGGTGGGGTTAAACGATATTCCCTAAAAATGGACGATTTACGTAAGAAAAATATTGTAGAACGGAATAAAAGCAGGTGGCAAAAATTGAGGGATGTTCCTTGAGCTTCGTGTAAACACACAACAATATTTCCACCCTGAAAAAATATTGAAAATATAAAAATAAGAAAAATATTGTTCCTTAAAAGCGGACGATATTCATAGAAAAAAATATTGTGGAGTGGAACAAAGGTGGGGTCAAACGATATTCCCTGAAAATGGACGATTTGGATAAGAAAAAAATTGTAGAATGGTATAAAAGCAGGTGACAAAAATTAAAGGATGTTCCTTGAGCTTCGTTTGAACGCACAACAATATTTTCTCCTTGAAAAAATTCTAGAATGAACCAGAGATGGCTAAAGAGTCGGAGGTTGTTGGTGAACGTTAATTGGAACAGACAGAAAGCCTTTTCCCCTAGTAATCGCCGATTTGGATAGCAAAAGAAATTGTAGAACGGAAAAAAGGCAGGTGAAAGGTTAAACTAATTCGAAGCGTTCCGCAGCCGTCGTGCGGCGCAGTAAACAACCGGAAGCAATGAAGCTCTGTATCCGACGTTCATTCTTCTTCCCGTTCTCTGTTGTCATCGCGGGCAGCCAGGTCCTCTCCTCCCGGAGGTCGAGCTCGATTTTCTCCCTAAACCCCTCGACTCGCGACGCTCGAGAGAATAATTTAGAGAGCACTTTGGTGGCAGCGTTTGCTGGGACTCGAACAGCGCGCGCGGCGGCGGCGGGAGGCGGCAGTGAGCCGTCCCCATCTCCAGTGAGCCGAGCCACTGCGCTGGCCGAAGATATCTTTCCACTTGCTTCTCCACTTTCTTCTCCTCTCGTCGCGCGCTTTATGAATTGTCTGGTCCGAAGTTATGGTCGGTCCAGGAACCCGTAAACTGCCGAGAGCACCGCCGCGAATCAGCCCAGGGCAAAGGCTGCCGTTGACATCTTCGCGCGCTCAGGCACCCCTGCGAGAGTTTCCGCTCGCAAGCTTTCGCTTTGCTCCACTTACGAATGTCCTTTCGATTACTCTTCACTGTCTTTAGAGACATCGAGGGCCCCCTTCGATTCTGCTGATCCTACGGTCTGATATTTTACCGATCTACGTAGAACTAACTTATTTTTGGTTGAAAATAATCGTGTAGGGCTAGTCGACTAATTTTTATAAATCAACTAGTGGCGTTTGGTCGAGTCGTTGGACACCGAAGTTGCTTTGATGAAGATATCATCACTTTTATCTTGGTCTGTGTAATAAATGAACGAACCCCCGGTTGGGGTTAGGTCTCTTTAATTTATTTAAATATTAACATCGCGCGAGCAATGTGTTTGGAGACGTTTCTCTGATCAGAAAAATATCAGAAATATGTTGTTAAAATATAGATCTGACCTGGTCAAATAGAAAAACGAGCTGGGTTAGCCCAAAGTATAAATCTATGTTCCCGAGTATTCCTCTGTATGCTCATAGGTGGCTACACACGACAGTAGATCTCTCGGAAACAATGGGAGTGGCTCGAACAGAGGGAAAGAGTGTGAAAAGTAATGCGATTGTTTGGAACGGATCTGTAAGCCATTCGAGGTGGCACCGCGTGAAATATAAGTCAGAAACGAATCGAGAACCATTCTAGCCAAGTACCGGGCGGCTGGGCTCCTTTACAAACGGCGAAAACTGGCGCCATCCACAACACCGGAGAAACTATCGGATCTCGATAAGTTTCTCTCGACCATGCGACCGTATATTATCAACAACATTACCAACAATTCAATTTGTTCAACCGTTCTTCGTTGCAATTACCTTTTACGGTGCCAAAAATAATTTATTTAATATCAGAGACGATCAGAGACTTTACAAGACTTTACATAACAATATTAAATTTGCAATTACCTTTTACGGTGCCAAAAATAATTTATTTAATATCAGAGACGATCAGAGACTTTACAAGATGAGCTAGGTTACAAGTTCATATAATTTTTCTCGACAAACTTTCAACAGCTCGAAAACTACCAATAAGACAATGAAACATTAATTCCCATTCCAGGACTGTAGAAATTTAGGTTCGCCCCACGCGAATAAATCAGCACGCACTTGCCCAGCAGGTTGTCCTCGCGATCTATCGATCACAAATCAATTAACATAGCCCGTAACTCGCAGTCACGGTTCATTTCTGTTTTCGTTGGCCGGGTGCAGGGAGTTCTGTAAATTGTGGAGCGCGTTCCTTAAGCCGAATCCATAAGCGATGCGTGATTAATGCCGCGAATTAGTAGGCATGTCCGACGACATATGCAGTTGAATAGAACGCCGGAGCGTCGGTGGTATCGATCGCAACGCGCGGAAGAGAAATGGCGTTTACATGCGACAAAGTTTCCCTGATGGATGATAGTGCTCGTTGCTTTGGGCGTTCCGCAGCTCTCCGTGCAATAGTATGCAACGTTGTGCGCCGCTGTGCAGCGCTGTGCACTGCTGTGCAACGCTGCTGGATGCAGCGTGCAGCATGCAGCGCGCTGTGACCTGGTACTCGATGATATTTTGATGGTTTGATCGACGTTGACACGATGACGAGTTTGCCTCCTGTTCGCGACTGAGGTAGACCCCCGTGATACAGAAAGCACTGACAACAGCACACTGAACCACTACTTTGATGGATGACGCCGGCCTACGGTGTTGGCAGTGCAAACACTTGCAAGGAGATGCAAGGAGGGACGTGTCACTGATTTTCTGACGCTCTCCAAATTATCCTGCACTCTATTCGTTGCCGGTACAAATTGATTTCTATCTCCAGAGATCCCTATTTCACGTGTATTCCACGTACATGTACTTCAGTGTATTAACGTATCCGCATTTTAATTCGTTTGAATGTTTAGGATACAGTTACTAATTTTCGAAAGCAAAATAACATATATTATAGCAGTGTTGTTTAATAAATTTGTTTAATAAATACAGATTCTTCGAATGTACTAATTTATATCCATTTCGTTTAGAGGAATTGTTGAATGTTTTTTTTTCTGCAACCAGGAAATGTATCATAATGAAATTTGGCAGATTTGTTCATATATGTACGTACAGTGTTTACTAATGTTTGTACGTGGTCATCTACCAAATTACAGTCGTTACGTAGACAGCAGTAGACACTGTAATGCACAGTGGTGGTAAATAGTTCTCCGAGAGCGTACCAAACTAACCTTTTAGGGAACTAGAAAACGTGTCTTTATGAAATTTTGTAAATTAGTTCATACATTATATTCAGTAATTTTTGTACGTTTTTGTAACCTGAGTTACAGTAATTATTCTACATCTCAGGGCATTATAAATATTTCTTCAAAATTTAGAAAAAAAATCTGCAACCTTGTTCACACATGTGCACTCTAAGTTTGCTAATTTTTCCAAGTCGTTATCAGTTGGATCACAATGGTTATTAACAGTGCAACGCAACAATTTTCAATTACAGTATCGCACAATTTAAAATACAACTAAAAGTCTCAACAAAGACACACGAAAAGCTTTCCGACAGAAAATGTTGCGAGATCTATCTCGCGGAGAGAGATCAAATTAGAAGAGTAAAGTTTGATAAGACGTGCATTGTATTTCACTTATTATCACGTGGGCGGAAATAAAGTCGAGGCTCTCCGCGGTGACAAAGGGCTCACCCGCGGCGAGGATTTTGCGCAGGGCGAGTTAATACTAAAAGCAATAAGCAACGAGTGGTTGCGGTCTGCTGGGGAATAGCTAGGGTTTTCCAAAGTTACCGTTTCTGACCGCGCCGTTCCGTCCAACCTCTTTTGACTCGGCAAATGAAATTTCGGCCGCGTTCCCACAGAATTATGCAGAAGCTGTTTCCCCTTTGTCGGCCCCGGCCGCGCTTCCGACGGTTTCGGTTTTTCTTAAGAGTTGACAGTATCGTCACGTATCGTCAAAACTGAGAGTGCAGCGAGAATGAAAAATACCGGCTGCACTAGGAGTCCAGACGAGAGCTCGTTCTCGCCCTTTCTTCGGCTACGAAAAATCTGTGTCGTTGGAACTTCTTCGACTGTAGTAGAACAATTACAAGTTACGAGAATTATTTAAAACGTTGACCCTTGCGGATTAATTCGTGCTTAATAATAACACTGTCTTTATAGTTATTATTATTTTATAATATTATTACTATTATTTTATTATATTTTATTATAATTATTACTTTATAATATTATTACTATTATTACTATTAAAGAGTTTTTGGCGCTGATTCCGAATCTGGCCGACTGAGCGAGTCGGAAATGCAAAATGAAGTTTTTCCGTAAGTCGATTCGTTTGCGAGATAATCGAGTTCGAACGTCATGAGCCATCGATATCACTTATCGTAATCAAGCGTCGCATTAATCCAACTTTTGAAGTTGATTATCTTCGAAACGGAGCTTCGAACGAAAAAGTTTTATCCCATTTTGTAGATGCAGATTGTCATGGAGAATAATATACGCTATGGTCTCACAACTAGGAAAATGTCAATCTAAGAAAAAAAATGTTGTCCTCCACAAGAGATTTTCATTTGAACGTCTGCAGTTTCTAAAGAAATTGAAAGTGAACGAAGCGATGACTTAAACTCAACCTATTTTTCGATGACCCACGTCATGCGATCATTAATTTTTCAGTAATTTTCTTACACTAACAACGTTGCCACCTACACATTCACAGCGCAGTCTTTCACAACAATACTCTCTACGTCTCTACCAAGCCATCGCTGCCATTATTATACCACATCAAATATTAACCAATCTCATAAGTTAATCCAACATGCAGCGACCCTGACTCGTCCTCGAGCCTCTAAAACGATTATTCCAACCAATTTTCATTTCATTTCCCGTCGAATTAAATTAAAACTGTGGACACTATATCTTTCATCTTCAAGGCAATTTTCTGCTCGAGAACGCTAGGAGGGGGCGAAGCAAGGAGGAGGAGGAGGGGACGTCGTATTTACGTGGACATCCGGCAGAAAGACATCTCTACAGATCCGTGTAATATCGCCGGCGGAACGGTGAAGAGTTTCCGGAGCCGGTCGCGTTCGAAAAGACGTTTTTTCGTTGAAAGCGTTCCTTCATTTCGCTTTATTCCCTGCACACTTCTTTCATTTTACTCTGGCACGGTTTAACAGTCCGCTATATTGGATTCTCTTGTGTCCAATTTTCCTCGCCCGCCCGCCACCGCCCCACGGTTCCCAGCCGCCGCTTTTTTTTTTTACGCCGGCTTCGGTGCATCGTACCTGGACGTTGGAGCCGGCTGTCATAAAGTGCAGGGTACGACGTGCTCAGAAAAAACGATCTCATCACGATGTTTCGATTCAGCGAATTGCATTCGGCGGCGCCTCCGGTTGTTCGTCCGGCTGAGAACTGGGTTATCGATTTCCCGCCGTAATTTTAAACTGCCGCACGTGGTCACTTGAGCGCCTCTCTCTCTCTCTCTTTCCCTGTACGGAATCTTTGTCTCCCTCTCTTTCGCAGTGTCCCAATCATTTTTAATCGAGGATTTAAGCGATTCATGTGATGTTGGAATTTTGCGATGTGCAAATATTCGAAAAGTATATTTAAACAAATTGTAACACTCTGCGACGTAGATCAACCTTATTTAGGGGAGGTTTATGTCATCACTTTCTACAAAGTTTGAAATTTTTGTCCATTTTTGAGGCTAGGATTATTTAAGAACAAGGCTATAGTTACGAATTTTTATCTCTAAAAGTATATGAAAAATTAAGTTAATCTTATTTGCTAGTAATCTAGAAGATCTCATTTATTATATATATTTTTTTTACAATAATAAATTGAATCGTTGACGTAAATGTGTAATCACTATTCCATCAGAAAGTTTAGAGAAGATAAAGAAGGGTTGAAGCCATCAAATCCATTTTTAAAGAATTTTATTACCCCCGCCCCACCCTTTGTAACGAAAGAATTTATTTCGTTTCCTCGCGATTCAAGCTGATTGGTTCTTTGTCGACAGACCGTAACATAGATCGTGCTATAAAAATTTATGTTGCTGAATTAATGAGAGGATGCTGCTGACGACGAACGCGCATAAAAAAAGCACTGGGTCAGACAATAACCCGGTCGTTATTAAGTGACGGGACAAGGTAGCTAAGTGCCCGGAAGAGTCTACGGATTTTGTAGAAAAGTTACTTTGTCACAATGAAATCGTTATGAAACAAATTTTGATTTTGCACAATTTTACTTCATTTATAACCAGCGCAATTGCGATTTCCTTGTTCCAACAATAAATTTTGTAGTTCCATCGTGAAAAATTCTCCAAGTCGATTACCTTCAGCTTAGCTATATTGAACCACCCTTATTTCTCAGACGCGGTTGATCGTCAATACCAAGCACAATTGCGATTTTCTCGTGGTGAAAAAATTCGTGTGTCTTCTCAAAGTATGGACAAAAATGTACATCGAACTCTGGCAATCATAGATTTTTTAGTTCCATCGTAAAAAATTCTCAAAGTCGATTACCTTCAGCTTACCTACATTGAACTACCCTTATTTCCCAGACGCGGTTGATTGTTAATACCAAGAACCATTGCAATTTCCTCGCTGTGAAAAAATTCGTGTGTTTTCCCAAAGTATGGACAAAAATGTACATCGAACTCTGGCAACCATAGATTTTGTAGTTCCTTAGTAAAAAAATTCTCAAAGTCGATTACCTTTAAGTTTACCTACATTGAACCACCCTTATTTCCCAGACGCGGTTGATTGTTAATACCAAGCACAATTGCGATTTCCTGGCGATGAAAAAATTCGTGTGTCTTCTGAAAACACGAACAAAAGTACACAACAAAGTCTGCTAACCTTACATCCCCTATATTCTCCGTAAAAAATGTCGAACGCAAGGTAAGCCTTGCGAACACTCGCTTAGGTGTATCCAACTAATTTGTCACGATCCAAACAACCTCCGAGCGTCTCCTATCAATGAAAACTCGCACAGAACGAGCTTCCCGAATAATCTGGACAGCATCGTGCGCCCGTTAAGCCGGACTAGCATTTCGGAGCAGCGATCGATAGAGATTTGCGCGTGGATACAAAGCTCGAAGGAACGGATGGGTGCGGAAGGAAGAAGGAAAGGAAAATAGGAAACGAAAGGCAAAGAGAGCCATAGGGATGGAGGTTGGGGCAATGGAGGGGGATGGGAGACGTTTCCCGCCTCCTTCGTTACTTCATCCGGCCGTTTCAGAGAGGAGTTCGAGAGGCAGAGGAGGCCTGAGAAGATAATGCGGACCGTGAGAAAACGGAGGATCCCGAAAGTCCGCGTCCGCGCTTGATTGCAACGAAACCTTCCTGCCCGTTTCCAGTTGGTACTTTTGAGCAGACGATCCCTTTGGCCCGATGCGCCAACGTGGAACGGGGATGAACCTATAGGTGACTCACAAAGACGGTATGCGGGTCGTGTACCGACCTCCAAAGTCTGAGGGGCGGGAACCGGTTCCCCAGGAGTGCAAAGGGTGCAAAATCCTTGCCACCGTCGCCCCCTTGCATCCCTTTCCCTCTAGCTCTACCGTGGATCGCGAGAGACGAGGCACAGGAGTTGCCTAACTCGTTACGGCGCCCGTTCTATGACCAAGTGTGGGTCGATCCTTATTGTCTGACTTATCACGGTTTTTGATAATTAGCCTGATTTGATAAGCTGCAATGGGGTGTGGTATGCTGCGAGTTAGTATAAATGAGAATATTTTACGGGGAAACTAGAAACTAGTATCATTTTCCAACCTATTGAATACATTGTAAAAAATAATTTTTTATTTAATTCCAGATCGTTGCAATTTTAGTAGAAAATTTAGCAAAGATTTTACCTGTTAGAATTTTTTAGAGAACCAAAACCATTATTTTCAACTCTGGAAAGTTTTCAGAAATACACTACTGTGCAAAGGAAAGAAGCAGCCAGTATAATTATAATTATAATTGATTTATTACAGTTAATGTATTAACTATTCAATTAAACAGTAGAATCCTTTTTCAAAACTTGCTGTGTTCTTATTTGATTTTTTTTTTGCAATTTTATATTGAAATATGGCCGAGTGGTTGTTTCTTTGGCACAGCAGTGTGTCTATATCAAAAAGCCCGATAGCAATCTGTATTAATAGGAACGTCCTTATCCACAATACACATGATCACTGTTTAACACAACCACTGAACGTCCACATATGATATCACAAGTGTCATCAGCTCGTAATCACGATAACCAAACCATCACGTTGATTTCACGCCAAGCCATCCACGTACACGCACAAACATGGCGACGACCGATTCACGTTTACCTGATAGTATACCGAATATATGTACAGGATCGTTGTGCTCGGACGACACTCGTACACAGAGCGACGGCGTCGGTCGCATAATGTTACGTTTATACCTGACATTCATCATTAGCCGGCCGGTAATTTATGTTGAACAGGGATGGTTCGGCCGAACGGGCTAATTAATATAAATTGCCGGCACGGGGATTACAGGGCCGCGGCGCCGTGACGCAATTCATTGTGTACTTTGCGATTCGGACGAAAGCCGATTAAGCTTGCCAAGTTACCACTGACGGACCAGCAAATATCCCCACCGCGCCCGCTTTGTTGCTAATCATGCCAAAATTCCGCAGATCGATGAATCATTCCTTTAAAAGTGACATAAGTCAAAAGAAAAGAAAAAGAAATTTTACAGGACAGCCATTTTTTAAACTTACCTAAAATTGCCAATTTTTTGGAGGTAATTATTTAGAAGTTGGGCTTCCTCTTAGATTTTGATGAAATATAATATCTTGTAGATTTCTACGTTTTATATTATATTGTATTGTTTATATGTATGATTTTATATTATATTATATTGTATTTCGATCCTTAACCAAACACGAAAATTAATAACACAGATATACAATTTAATATACGTTGTATATTGTAAAGTAAAGTATAATCTCTTGTAAAATCTTTTCTGCATATCATTTCTAAAACCAATGCTTCTAATTGATTATAAAAAATGAGGTTGTTTGGTACAATTATGAAAAAGTTATTCTATCTTAAAAGATGTACGAACACTTTGTACACCCACTGTATATACGGTAAGTAGAATTGGTCGGCCAATGATCAGACGTGT
Organism: Lasioglossum zephyrum; assembly: GCA_028455615.1. Classification (NCBI taxonomy): domain Eukaryota; kingdom Metazoa; phylum Arthropoda; class Insecta; order Hymenoptera; family Halictidae; genus Lasioglossum; species Lasioglossum zephyrum. The sequence goes on along the minus strand of CM052325.1, from coordinate 5,050,290 downwards.
CAGACTAGCAAGCGCATTCCCTACATTTTCAAACTCAATTTTCTCGAAAGCGAAGCTTCGGATGCGAATATGTTATACTAAATTTTTTTCCCTTATTTTTCGTAATGTAGAATTACCCCGTGCTCGGACGCACTACGATTCCCGATCTACCCTGAATATGACGAGTTTTATCGTCGCATTCGCCTTTACCGTTAATGGAAATATTCCCCTCACTTAAAATATGAATAATTAATGTCAGCCATTTGAAGTTCGCGATCGAATAATTTGTGCCAGCGACAGTAATATGGAAGGATGTTTGTATAAGCCACACAAACACTGTGTTGTGTAAGACACTTTGTAGAATAGGGAGATTAAAAATAGGGAGATTACGGTACGAATGTTTTTGCACCTTGATAAAATTCGATAAACTTGCACAAATTCAAGAAAATTGTGGTTTATCGCACGGCATACTAGCGATAATGACTCTTGGGCTAAGAATGATTATTAATAATTATTATTAATAAATATCAAAAATAAGAATTATTACCAATAATTACTAGAATGTAGTGTTCATTGACTGGTATTTTTTATATTTTTTATTTAAAGTTTAATAAAGAAAAATAATATTAATTTCATTTTATTTGTGTTGATTTATTTTTGACAAATGAAGTATGGGGAGCCATTTGGCATATATGAGATTGGCATTAATTTGGCATTAATGCACATATTTTTTTAAAAATAAAATATCTTCCTGAACAATTTCTTAAATGTTCATTCACTGGTGCAGTTACCCTACGTGATTTCTATATAGAACAGCGGAATCAACGAATTTAGACAAATGATCATTGCGACTCGTAGAAGAGTCCACACAGTGCTGGCATCAAGACGGTTAGGATCCGGCGTTTCGAGTTCGTCTATCGTCTCGTCGACGTCTTAAAGCCCTCATTAGCGTAGCTCGTCACCTTCGACAGCCAGAGACCGGGAAAGGGAGAATTAGCGTTGTCAATATTTGCGGTGCAATCAGCCCGCTTCGACTTCCCGTCCCCGTCGTTTCACTCCTCGATGGTCTGCCTTCTCGACGCTGACTCTCTGATTGTAATCCACACCGTGGCCACGCTGTTGTTGTTGTCTTTTCTCATTTTGCTGAGTCGTTCGCCTGATACGTGCACCGGGATCCGTTCTGATTTCGGTCTAATCAGAAAGCCTGCGACTGCAATTTCTCGCTCGACGAGCTGGAACAGCTTGTTACCACCAAGAGTGTTTCATTGCAACCCTTTATCAAATCTGTGAACTAGAACCTACCCTTTAGGAGAATTTTGCTTTACATTTTCTTTTTTACGAACCCAAAAAGCTTAGAATATAGACTCTGAATTTTCTTCGTTGCAAAATCGATGTTCCAAATATAAAATAGTTTGGCATATTGTTTAAATATTTTCTTACTTAAAGAAGTACAACAAGAATGATTTTATAATAGCAAACTTAATATAATTAATTAAAATGCAAAATTAATTAATATGCTTTTTATAAAAGCAAATCTTGCTGATCACATTAAAAAAAGAACAACCGAATGGGATAAATAATGCTTAATATAAAAATTCGTTTGTACTCTATCAGAACAATTAAAACACTTGTAAATAAACAAACGAAAAATCCCACATACTACAACATAATCGATTTTCAACGAAGTCCCCAAAATGCAACCGAGTGCATTTTGAAAATTTTACAATTTTACGAATGTCAAAATCTTCAATTATAATAAATTGTAACATCATTAATCAATATAGAGCAACAATATATCTAGGCTCATATTGAAGACCGACATCTGTACTTTCACCTCGCCTAATTATTTTTTGATCAGCAACACTTCTGCATTAGAACTGCATTAGAACTTTGATCAAGTGTAACTTCGTGGAAAAAAATCGTACAGCGATTAGTCTGAGTTCATTTCGCAGGATGAAACCTCTACGTTCAAATGTCACTAAGGTATCTGTTCACAGATGTTTACACAGTGGAGAATTAAATATTGCGTCACAGACCAACGATCTCTTTTTGGCTTCAGACTCTACTTTCACCCCTTTTCTCCGACTGTATCGCACCCCTTCGTTTTCTAGGGCCGAGATTCACCTTCCACAGCCGTTCTTCTCTCTCTCTCTCCCTCTCTCTCTTTCTCGCTCCTGTCTCGGTGGCGTGACACATGGCCAGCATTTATAGCGCGAGATAGCGCCGGCGGTTCTCGACAGCGCCGGCAGATTTATCCTCCACGGTTATTGGAGTTATACAAAGGATTTTTCCAACTGATCCCATAAAGTATCTGTGCCTGATGCCCTATTATTTACGCAGCCGGCTGATGCCACAGACTCGGCCCCTCTAATATCCGAACGCCATAGATATTTCTACCGAAAGTAGAAACTGCTATTGCTAAGACATTCCATATGAACTCTATACAGGGTGGTTATGTTAACCCATTGCACTCGGAGCTATTTCAACTTGAAAATTAAATATTTCTTGTGAGCTAGAATAATTCCATTGTATATGTGTTTTTTTATTTCTATGGATATGGAATCGTTATAATACCTGATACAATACTAAAATGTGTAGTAATCGATCCCAAGAAAAACATCCTGTAAACTTATTAAAAAATTTTCTTTTTTAATTAATATTGGAACACAAAAGTATAAAAGCAAATAAATTATATTGTAAACTTATTATAAATATGATATGTTTCTTTCTTTTTATTTACTACTTATTGAACCTAATACACAAAATAAATTATTGTTAGATTTATGCGACCAGTGCTCATTAGGCAACTACCCCCGAAATCAAGGTGGTAAGGTGGACCACCTTATATATCGATTCCACAAGAATATTAAAATAACCGGTGATTCTGACCGGTAAAAGTCGACCTAGATTTTTCGGAGGGATGATTGAAAATTTTCAATCGGAACCAATTGCATTTTAAATCGGTTAATTTGCCGATTCCGTGCGGAATAAATCGAGCGCGTCGACGTATCAGATTGTACCTGATTAATCAAGTTAATCTGGGTTAAACCTAACCGATGGCCGGGATTATGATCGCGCTGTCTAAATGATCCTTTAACAAGGAAAATACTCTGATAAAATTCCATTAGTTCGTTTGGGTACATTACGTGTTGCGTTTCTTTAAATAAATTGTCCAATTAGAACCTCTATGTACAAAAGCAATACAAATAAATCATCTGAGTTGTTTTTTTATATTTAAATTACAAAATTGTGTTATAGTTCTCGATAAACATCTGCGAGAAAATTCGGAAATATTTATCGTATCCGTTTTTCCCGGGGAGAAATCGCATAAAGCGTTTGTGTTCTGCGGGATCGTTTCTGGAGGAGGCGATACTGAAGAAAATCTGTTTCCCCGTTTTCCAGGACTCCGAGGGCGACACTCCGCTCCACGATGCGATTTCTAAGAAACGGGATGACATTTTGGCTCTGTTGTTGGACCATGCCGCAGACATCACCCTCACGAACAACAATGGCTTCAACGCGCTGCACCATGCCGCTCTCCGTGGAAACCCAAGGTGAGTCGAAAGCACCTTAGCGTTTTCGACGTGACGCTTTTGTCCGCGGCAGAGCGCGTCGCGTCGCGTCGCGCCGCTCTGAATGTCACCGTCGGCGGTAGAGTTTAACGGCAGAGACGTCCAACAATCTCCGAGGTCTGCGAACGGTCCCCAGACCGGATGACAATTAAGAATAGCTCGGCTTCTCTATGGCCGAATAGGTGTTTTTGACGTAATTGTCTTAACGGTTTAAGGGAAGGTCGAATTCCTTCTAGTTGCACCATTGGGATTTTCTTCGAAGTGTACGGAGATGCTGTGAACACTAGATTGTACCTTATTTTTAATTATATGAAAAATCTCTTCCAACAAAAGTTCTAGAGAAAAGAAAGTTTTTCAAGTTTCCAAGGTCATGGATGTTTTTTTTATATTAACTAAACAGTCGTTAAATTCTTCAAGAGAAAAAGACAAATTCAACGATATGTTATAACGTCTATTTATGTGACGATTTAAAAAAATTCATAATTTTCAAATTCATTGCACGCCGTTTCCCATGATCGACCTCAATTTTGTTCCACAGTATTTTCTCAACATTCGTTACAATTCTGAGGATGGGGGGTGGGAGGAAATTTTGCAAAATAATTTTCTTCAAGTATAGCTAAGGTCCCTATTTTTATTTTTATTAATACTATATAATTATTTTTATTAATATTAATAATACTATTTTTATTAATTCGTCTAAAAGTACATGAAATTTTTTAAAAAATAATAACCTGCTAGGTTTGTTTATTATGATACTATTGTTGATCGTTTGAAAACTCAGATTTGTATGAAATTGATTAAACAAAAATAATTTTACCAAAAAAAAAGGTTTTTTAAAAATAGTTTTTATCTTAGGTACTAATATGTAGTACCTAAGATAAAAATTCATTAGCACCGTTCTCGTTTAACAATTAAACGGTACACAATTTGAATACTTGTAATTCGTCAAAAAAAAATTAAAAATCGCCAAAGTGATGACTACAACACATTGTACTTTCAACATTTTGAGTTTCCAAAGATTCCGATTTGCAAAATATTTTGATCTTGATCTTGAGTTTCTCCATGGAGGACGCATAACATTGAGCCGCGATAATGATCCATTTTCGTTTCGCGAGCGGTGTTCCACGGGAACAGCGGGAACTGGGCCGTTATTTCGGCGAACAATATCGCAACGGAGCGTGGAAACGGGCGAATCGCTGACACCGACAGGTCGCAAGTAGGTGCCTCGTAATTGTGATTGCGCAACTACTATGCGCATCCGGTGCTTGTATTTTCCAGACCCGGAAACGGCCGTGAAACGTTTCCACGGGACGAGAAACAGTCGCAAGCTGTAAATAGACGAATTTTTCGGTCCATTCAATGGCCCGACAGTTCCGATTTATACAAAATCCCGCGTAACTCTCATTCGACGAATATTTTCATTTCATAAATTATCCAGCTTTTTTCGACGATGACGGAAAATCACCCTGGAAACTTTTGCTACGGTGGACAATAGAGGGAAACGAATGTAAAGAGAATTGTTCTATCATGTTTGCTAACCCATTCTATCTATCTTGTATTCGGTTATTCCACCCATCTCCATGCAAAAATGAATTTGCTCTTCGTTTTCTATTGCAGAATTATTCGGAATATTAATCGGACATTAATAGACAATATTAATAATATTAATAGACAATTAATCGGAATATTGCAATGTAATCCCAGCTTATACAATATAATTATATGACCGAAAACAGTTTACACTAGAGGTCGTGATTTTGTACGTGTATTTAAATACACGTACCTCAGTACGTGTCCTTTTAAGTACATGGTTACATGTGTACTATTTCACGTATGTATATTTTAATACACGTGTATTAATGGATCCTCATTTTCATTCGTATAATTTTTAGAACGTTCATATTAATTTATGTATACTCCTGTTTCACTGTCGAAAATTTAGTAATTGTATCCTAAAAATTAAAACGAATTAAAATGCGGATAGGTGTTGATACACGTGCATTTAAATATACGTGAAATAGTACACGTGAAATAGCAATCTCTAGTTTATACCTTACTGCAATTCTTATACTGATAATATTTATTTAATGTAATTGAATTTTTTAAAATGCCAAAATAGGTGTTTGATTAATTATATCAAAGAGCATTAAGATCAAGTTTCAAGCAAATCTGACTACAAATAAATTAAAAAATAATTCAACCTCTTAGGGGTTGAATTTCGAAATATCCTTTCTTATCCCTTGTATAGATCATAAAGGAAACCTCTGTACAAAATTTCAGCTTTCTAGGGTCAAGGGTTTAGCCTGGGCGTTGATGAGTGAGTGAGTCAGGATTTTTATATACAATATAGATTACGATTGAGAACCAAAATTACCTATCTATTAAAAGATGTCGCTCGTTCGAACATTTTCAAATCCTGGTCGTCCGCGCTTTAAACGCAGATGAGCTCGAACAGATGAGGACTTAGCCGTTGGGTCAGCCCTGACCAAGGGTTGTCTTTCATTCATGTAGAGGACGGTTTCGCATCCATAGCTGCCGGGTATTAGCCAGCATCGTCGCTTTTAAACCGAAGGGTGCTGATTACCGCGGAAGATGTGTGTGCCGCATCTCCACGGAGCATGTATTTCAAAGGGAACCTATTACCCTGGTTTTCTACCAACCCCTACTACCATCCGCTACCTTTAGACAGCATCCAGAAGCCGGCGTGCAGGTACATCCCCGCTTGAAGATCGACGCAGTCCGCGTCACGCGAAACGAACCCGGAATTCGATTAAGGATGATTTAGGCTGATTTAGGGTATCATAATACGGCTCCTGGGGAACCAGCTCATGCGAGTCGGTGTGCAGAACGATCAGGATCTCGGTAAATCCGCGGAGTGTGTCTTGAAACTAATTTGTAGAGCACAGTTTCGGTGAAGTGAGTGCTCAAAGCTAATGAAGTTTTCTTTGACTCGCTGTCTGATACGAGCGAACGGTGCAAGGTGCGTGCGCGTTCCGGAAGTGTGTCACGTCGTGGGGAATTGTCGGCGATCAGAAATTGGCTGGGTGGGAGAGTACGTTTTAAAAAATTTCGAGACCAAGAATAAACGGGCACCAGTAAATGAAAGCTTTTGTATATTTTAATAAATTTTAAGCCTCTTGGGCCAATAATTATTATTAATAAATATCAGTAATAATAATTATTAGCAATAATTACTAGAATGTAGTTTTCATTGACTGGTATTTTTTATATTTTTTATTTAACGTTTAATAAAGAAAATAATAATTGTGTTCATTTATTTCTGACAAATGAAGTATAGGGAGCCATTTGACATATATGAGATTCCTTCAATTCACATTTTTTTTTTCAAATAAAATATCTTCCTGACAATTTTTAAAATTTTCATTTTTTTTCTATGAAACTGTGCAATTCTTTCAGTTAAAAATGTTTAATTCAGACGTCTCTGAAAACGTCAGTACCTTCATTAAAAAAAAATATTGTACAACAGTACACTCGAGCTCGTCTTCAAGTTCGAAGCTTCCACTTCCGACTCACGTAACTAACTTTATGTCAAGATAGTGCTTATGCACTAGGGAACAAATGAGAATGCTAATATGGTCTCTCTAAAACTTCGTAAACCAACAGCGCCTCGGCAGACATTAAAAACTTTGCCACGTCACAATCTCCTCAAGAAAAGTCACATACTCTACTTCAGCTCATTCTAAACCAACTCGTCTCTAAAATCATCGCGACTTTCCTTCCAATTCTTCTATAAATATCCGAGCACAGACTTGTAATCTTTACTAATTTTAATCATTTTTTTAATGGTATGGCATGTGTTTAAAAATAATTTCACCAAATTTCTTCGAAAGGCTACGCAGAAAGCCGCCGAGCTCGAGCGTTTTAATATGGATTTTTATTATTTTCTTCACGTGGGCAAATGTGAGCAGATTTAAATCAACGCGATATTAAAGTTTAATATACCACCAATTACTGTGAAAAAATTCATGGAGTTACCTCGTTATACATTTTCGAAAACCCGTGTAACAAAATGTATAAAAAGTTTACATCAATTCCCGTATTAATGAAATATGTATATGACGAAACCCCTAAGGTGCAGCAAGGGTAAAAAGAATATAACTCGAAAGAAAATTAATAAATGTTAAACATAATAAATTAGAAAGTTTCAGCACCAATTTGAAAGTACTAAAATTATAGGTAGTTTGAGAAACTATGTTTTATTATTATGATTATTATTATTATTAGTATTGTAACGTTATTTCAAGGTTTAATGTTGTATTATTATAGGTCGTTGGATTCGTCTTAATACCAGTTAGAATATTACGAAGTAAAAAGTATATGTCAATATTTAAAAAATTGAAGGGACCTTCATTTTTTATATAAAAATAAATTTTTATATAATGTATTTATATATAATTGGCCAGCTTTTTGGTCAAAATGCCCCATTGTGGGCGGGTAGAGATGAGGGCACGCTGTACAGGGTGTTAAGAAATGTTTGGTCTCGGCAAGCATAGGGGTCTTGTACATCTTCGGATCTATGGAGATCTGTAAAAAAAAGTTTTCGCAAAATTGTCTTTGACCTTGAATTTCAAAGTCAATTTTTTAAAAATTGTATTGTATTCTACGCATCCTGAGGATAATAAGTATCAAAGGAACTATGTGTTTCTTTTTGGGAACTATATTAAAATACAATACAATAAAAAAAATTGACCTTGAAATTCAAGGTCTCCAGAAATTCAGACCTCCATCGATCCGAAGATGTAGAACACGCCAATGCTTGCCGAGACCAAACATTTCTTAACACCCTGTACAAGTGACATTTCGGTGATGTCGTTTTCGCACACATCGAGGCATTAACCGTAGCAACTGGTGCATCCTGTTCTCGGAGCCATCTCGCGAAATCGTCAGAAGCGAACGTATCCGAACGCGTGGCTTCCATCGATCGCCTCTAATTTGAGGGCACACAGGGAGAGCGAGCTAGAACGAAGGAAGGCAGAAGCACGGAAAAGCGGAGGGAGAAGTTTCGCCGGCACACCCCTGGAGACTGTAGCGTACAAAGCGGAGCCGGGCGCAGGCAAAGGCGAAAGAGGAGAGCGAGCGGAAGGGAGCCAGGAAATTACGTCTCCGGACGTCCGTTCGTTCGGCTTCAGAGCCCGGGCGCAACACAAGACGCCGGAGAACCTGCCAGGCTCCTTCACAGACCCTGGAAAAGAGACAAGCGAGGCGAGGAGCCAGCGAAAGAGGAGACAACCGAGCGAGAACCGAGCGAGAAGCGAACACCGAGCGAAAGAGGAGACAATCGCGACCTCGGCCCTGGCCAGGAACAACCTCGGATCGAAAGGATGATGGCTCTGGGCACAAGAGGAAGCTTGATTTCACGTTCCTACGACTCGATTTTGATTTTACTTTGAGCCGCGATAGGTGAGAATGAGGTTAATGTTGGGTTCGAGTACCTGCTCCGTCTTTCTGATGGAAAGAGTTTCGGGGATATGCTTAGTGAAAGCTGCTGGCTCTCAATGAAACATTTCGTACATACTCGAAAAGAATTTACCTAAGTATGCGAGGAGGTTTCGAGCAGAGAAAAAATCGCGAAGGGGATGTTGAAGGTGCTCGAGAGAAGAAATGAACGGGTACTGGAAAATTTGGCGTAGTTTATGTAGACATTTGTTGGGTTACACATTTCTGTATATGCTCGCACATACTGTGTTCAAATGTCCAAAAAGTTTCGCAAGTTTGTGTCCATTCCTTCAGTTATGAAAATATTGTAAAGAAAATTTTGAGGTGCACGAAAATGGAGGGTATTCGACAAATTGGTATAGCCTGTACAAAACTGAATGCCTCGAAATAAAAAATTTTCTACGTGATCTTTAATAGTAACTAAAGCTATTTGTTTATTTAGAAAAAAAATTCATGAATCAAAAATTGCAATATTTGTAATAGAAATGTACAATTTAAATAAGTGGACATATTAAATAGATTTAAGGACATAGATGCATTATTTTCAGCTCAATAAGATAATTAAAAGAAGAAAGAAATTTTTACAATAGAAATGTACAATTTAAATAAGTGGAAATATTAAATAGATTTAAGGACATCGATACATTATTTTCAGCTTAATAAGATAATTAAAAGAAGAATTTTTTATTTGGTTCCTTCGGTTTGTAATTGATGCAGACAATTTTTATATTGATCAGGAAATAAAAATTCTATAATTTAATTTTATATCCAGCTTGGGGAATAATGTGAAGTATGTAAAATAATTTTCTATTACTTTATTCAATTCGTAGTTGACTTTAGGCAGAACAATAGAGCGAATATAATTGAAAATCTGTGGAAAGAGTCCGAGCGAATCGAGTAATTGTAAATCGTGTATAGAGAGCGCTAAAAACTGATTAACAGGTATACTTCTATGCAGAGAACGTTCAAAGAAATCGATTTACGTGAACAAAGGCACGGACCATTTAAGATAAATGTGCCACTGCAAGAACGCGTAATGAACATTGTGGAACTTTTCAGCTCTTTTTACTTGTAATTTTCGAGTATTGTTAGGTGTACAAAAGGAACTGTTTGCATCGATTGCTTGCCGACGAGAGGCGAAGTCTTTAACAATTTCTCATTGAACTTTCATATTTTATCAAAGAATCATTTAAACTGGAAATGTTTGCGCTTGATATAAAAATAATCTTAAAGAAGTCCTTCATGTGAAAACATGCTAAAATGTTCCCTGGTTATTCGAAGCTACAAAACGTATAAAAAATTTACATCAATTCCCGTGTTATTGAAACACATGACGAAGCCCCTAAGATGCACCAGGAGTAAAAATAAAATGATATTTGATGAAAAAGTGAATGGCGTGGGAATTTTATTACCATTTAATATTGTGTTATAATATGAAACAATTTATATCCACGCGCATGTTTATTAAACAGATTTTTTAAAGAAGCCCTTGAAGTAACTAGGAAACCATATATGGAAAATCTATCCCGGTAAAATCAGTTGGATTTTTAATATGTTGTAGCTTACATCTTTTCTTTAGTAGATCATAAGCTACCACATATTAAAAATCCAAACTTCTTTACAAAAAATAAATCTTTCTATCCGACAAATTTTATACGTGTTCTCGAATGTTCTGCCCAAATATACAAAAGATAAAAAAATGTATGCCAACCCATTCGTTTATTAAATAATTCCAAAGAAGACCTTGATGTACCAGAAAAACAAATCCTTAAAAAAATATTTATATCCTCGAAAAAAATAATTTCTTTGGACTGAAAATTTTTGTGCATAGTCGTCAACGTTGCATCGAAGCAAGAAAAAAGTTTCAGAGCTGTATCTTTGCCCGTCTGTTTCTAAAAAATTTATAAAGTTGACCACGATCGTATCTCCGACACTCCCATAAACGCAGGTTAATATCGCGTGTTGCATCACTCGGCCATCGATATGTTCGTATCGATAATATGTGGCACTCAACAGCGGGTTCAGCTGCGAGTCGGAATTTACAATGCGATCTATGTTTATATCTCCGTACATTGGCATAATAATTGCCGCATCGTGGCTAAATAACGAGCCGGGCAGTACAACAAAGAGAAGGCATCACCGGATAATTTTAGCGAGCAGCGCATATTGCTACGCTTCTGATCGTTTCGTACTTCTGCAACCATAAAGCGTTATTAACCCCGATCTATCGTGTACACTTCTATGCTAATACTAAAACATTACTGGCCGAGCATTGTTAACGCGCGGACGTTATCGCGCCAGCTCGAAATTTCTGCTGCATCTTCCTGGATTTATGGTGGCCATAGTGCCAAATGCTTCTATTTCGTTCGAGCATAAATAGCTTCTGGTTCCTGTGACATTCCCTTACTATCACATCCGACACCCTAGTTTCGTCAAGAGGGTTGCTAGAGACCTTTGATTTTCAAACTTTGAAAAATTTCTGAAAAAATGGAGGTAATTGTCGGGCAAAAGGGTTGCCGTACTCCGATTTTTATGATATTTAAATATGTTATAGATTTCGACATTTTGAACAACTTTTTCCTTTTAGAATATAGGGGGGTTGGTTTTAGTTTTTGAGATATGCGCAAAAAACTATTGCTAATACTGTGTTGAATTTTCCGTATTCTCTGGATACAGTCTGTTTAATTTTTTTTACGTTAGGAAATATAACAGTTTCTTAATTGTTAAATGTTCTCCACTATTGTATCCAAAATAGTGAAGACTATTTTTTGGTTTTCTATTTAGGTATTTACGAATTTGTTCTTCACGAACGGTTGAAGAGGGAATTATAAAATTTTCTGCACAGTTGAACAACGCGTTGAAGAACATGTAGAAAAATGTTCACTCCAAAAGTTTCGTTTTTGTACAAAAAGTGGCTTATTTAATTGGTGCATCATTTTTTCTGGAATGTTTGTTGATGCATAATTCGAGCGACGTTTATTGGACAGGCGGCGTTAGGAATGCAACAATAATCGCAAGTATAGCACTATTGGTCCTTGATTCGCCTCGGCGGCAGCACAATGGCCCACCGTTAAAGGGAAAACTTCGTGTCCCGGATGAAACCCTCGTTCCCGGCGAGGTACTTTCGATAATACACAATCTCGAGCGATCGAGACGACGCCGTGTGCAACGAGGACCCGCGCCGGCACAATCGACCAAGTGATTTCACGTTTAGTGTAACTTCGGATTAGTTTTCGTAACAGGACTTCTACCGACTCGTATATTCTGCGAGAAACCGCACACGTCCGCCGACGTCTTCCACGCTGTCGTGCTTCCGTGAGTGCCATCCTGCCTTAAAGCGCCTCAAAGTGCTCGAAAGCGGGCTTTAATCGAATTTAGCTGCACATAAATCGAAGTCTCTTCACGGTGCGTGGGACAGTTTCATTTCGACCAGTCCAAACACGAGATACAGTATTTTATCCATATAAGTCCTCAGCACGGGTCTGCCGAGGGACATCTATGCGACAGGGACAGTATTCTTTGACTTTTGCCGAACGTAGAGAAGGACAGCCGAGCTCAAGAGGTCACCGAGAAATGTAAACATAGCTAATCCGAATTTCCAATTTCCTTATTTTTAATTATTTTTTTTATGGGACTTCGATGACCATATTTGGAGAGTCGCCGGTGAGCCTTTCTTTCATACGTTATCCTTCCTCGTGCCCGAAACTTTAATTGTTCATTACACAAGTAAATATCATCGGAATTATATCATATTTGGTATGATTTTTATTAGAAAAATGTCACCAATATGACCATCGAAGTCCCATAGAAAAATAATGAAAAATGAAGATGTTAGAAATTCGGATTAGATGATCTCACCGATATACCCGAGCCGCAGTGATATTAATTTATCAGACGCATTAAATATTCTTCTCTGATCTTCTTTCAGTTTTTTTTCATGCCAATTACAAAAAATTAGGCAACGAAGGGTTAATCGTCTTCAGGACAAAGCTGAATAGTAAAATGACGGATATTGTCTCGTCGAATGAACGAAATCCTGAAACAATTTTTGCTACATTAAATTCTTACGCGCCTAAAACGACATGTGTCGTTACTGTTTTCTTGTACACTCGGTTTTCGACTAATTTGAAGTGATCACTGTGCTAGAGAAAGCTTTCTTTTAAGCTTCGGATGAGAAGTTTCGTCGCTCTCAAAACGGCAACTTGGCCTTAGCAAGGCACTAAGCGTTTTAATCTCGCGAAATGAACTTTTGCTTTAAGAACAACGGACGCCGCGGCGTCCTCCGTATACTTATGAGACTCTCCGTACACCGTAATTTGTATATGACACTGCCTCGGAAATGGCGAGCGTTATACATACATGTGATAAGGTTATTATCATAAATAACGACGCTCCTGTCTTCGCAACTTTGTTAAGACTACAGCTGCCGGAGGATGAGTTCTGACGTACCTGGCAAGTATAATGAACGAAAGTGACTGTCGTTATAACTTCGCTTCGATGACGTCAACTTTTTAACAAAAATCACATTTTTCCGGAAATTTTCTTATCAAAATCTTCACATCTCATGACGAAATTAAACCTTCCAGTTGAAAATTCGTTCACGCGTTCTTCAATGTTGTGTCCAAATACAGCAAAAGCTTTGGAGATTCATATCCATGTTGTTTATAACAAAAAAATTCATTAAAAATTCATTTCTGAAGATATTTTATAAAATAAGTGAGATTCATGAGAATTTACCTAGATTTATAAATTAATTAGTATAAATTATCACATTGCAAACATACATATGTAGGCATCTATATGCTTATACATAATTTGAGTTAATTAAAAATAAATTTCCGAAAATATCTTATAAAATAAGTGACATTCATAAGAATTTTCCTAGATTTAAATTTCTCGAGAAATAAATTTTCACGAGAAATGAGAAATAACCAATTATAAAATTTCTTGATAAGGAACACTATCAGAGACATAGCACAGGCATCGAAAATTCCATCAGCAATGGTATCGCTCCCTCATCGATCACCGCGATCCATATCCGAAAGGAAACATTCCGAAAAACCTGGCATCGTCTCCAACACCGAGTACACGAGCAGACATAGAGCATCCCGGGTGCACAAAGTATGCCGCATAGCGGACAGGCTTTTGGCAAAAGGTGGTCGAATCAGTCGCGTTGACAGGCGACCACGTTCTAACGAAATTTTAATCACGTCGCTGGGAAACTCTCGGGGATTGGCTGGTTTCCGTGCACACACGTGACCGAGGTCCTAACAAAACAGAACGAAACAAAACAAACGGGCACAGCTTCGCGACTACGGGCGAATCTTCTGTCTGGTTCTGCTCGGCGTGTCACAATCAGAGCAGAGCCGAGATCAAAGCGAGTTCTGTCTGGTGTCCGCTCGGCCGTTGCGTTTCGCGTTGCGGCTAACGTAATTAAGCCACGGGAGACGCTAAAGTGGCCTCGAATCCGCGTTCTGTTACGGCGATTCAATGAGAAACGAAATTATCTGCGCCGGATCGGCCGCTGGACACACCCACAGCATTAATTATAATTCGGGCGAAGCGATTAAATCCGAGATTATAGCCGCCCCGCTGCGCTGCTATCTCCCAGTGTTCTTCCTGCTTCTGACTTTCCCTTATCGCTGCTGAACAGTCGCCTGATTTGGCCAATATTTTTTTTACAGACAAACGGCTGCACGAACATTTCCGAAATTTTTTATCTCTGTTCATGTGCCATCGCAGAATATGTAGAGAAATTTCCAAAAAAGGGTCTAGCATGATAAGCATGTTCCAGTGGCCCGGCCATAATTTTTATTAATATTGCATGGAAAACAATGGTTTTAGGTTGAAAGATAACCCCCTAAAATTTTAAGTTGCTAACTGTATCATTTTTTTCTCGGTTATTAATTAAGATATTCAGATAAAAAAAATACGAAAATACTCGAACTTACCTTCTTTATGTCTTATATTTTTTTCACAATTGTGATCAAATTATTAAGGGTAGAAAAAAATGGGAAGGGTGGAAAGAGAAGGTGCATTATATGTGAAAGCATGTAGAAGAATTTTGAGATTTTCGTAATTTCCAATGTCGATAGTTTTCCATTTTGAGGAGCATCTGGAGCACTTCATGCCAAGAATGTATCTCCTTTCACCCTTAATCCCTCACGGGAGTAATTGAGAACCATCAGCCCCCCAGTTTACCGCGCACTATCGTCAACATTCTCCTCAGGCTGGTAATAATTTTTTAACAGCGCCGAAGTAGTCGAAACGAACGAACTATTAGAAGTAATTAGATCTTCGAAATGAAATGCTTATCCCCGGCAAGCCTTCAGCCCCCTACCCCATCGTCTCCGACCACCCCCCAGCGTTGAAAGAGTCAGGCTAATTTCGCCGACAACTATTCCGAAGTTTACAGCCGTCGATCGGAACGTTCTCGCCTCCGCTTATCTGTGAATACCTCTCGTTCCACCCCCGAGCTGTCCGCGGTCTGCTATTCTTCTTTTTCTTGTGCGAGGGTGGAATACCAAACGGCGAAACTCGGAAGCCGTGCGAGGAATTCCGCGGCTCGAATTACTATGGTGTACTGCGGCCTGGAACACCTGCTGACAAACGAGAAGAACGTTAGAAACGAACCTTTGTACACCTTACACCGTAACTTCCCTTATCCGAACGATTTTTGATTGGTCTTCGAGTTCTTCGAAAGTCGTAATGGCAATGCGAATATTCTAAGGAGAAGTTAGTTTAGTAGAGTATTATGTGCGACCCTGTTTTCTGCCAGAATTCAAACCCCTAGCTTCACCAAGGAGCAGTTGCAGAGAAAATTTAATTTTTGTGGTATTTCATCGTCGAAAAAAATAGAACACATTGTTGTTATAGGAATACGTATCAGAGAATTTTTTCGGGTTTTTTAGGTAGAAAATTTTGATCATAAAAAAGCTAGAAGCACCGCGATTTTTTTATATTGTTGCCACTTCCACTTGACTAAATATTGTTAAAATTATGATGCTTCAGTTTTTCAGATTTTTCTAAATTTTGTCATAATAATCGTGTTCGAATTTTTTCGGTTTTTTTTTTGGTTGAAAATTTTGATCATAAAAAAGCTAGAAGCACCGCGAATTTTTTATATTGTTGCTACTTCCACTTGACTAAATATTTTTTAAATTATTATGCTTCAGTTTTTCAGATTTTCCTACGTTTTGTCATAGAATCGTGTTTGAATTTTTTCAAATTCTTCGTCGAAGATTCATTTATTATTTAAGGCTTGCTTGAAATATAAACAGGAGAATTCATGAATGATGGAATTAATTAATTGGAAATTGAGAAAGAGTTGTAGCCATTAACAGCAGAAGGTGAAAATAAATTTCTTAGAAGTCGTCTTCAAAGCGGCGCCGACCAATTGATATCAAAGCCTGAAAAGCAATTTAAGATGGAACGCGGGGAATCCGTAGAAGAATGTTTAATCTGTATCAAAATAGCCGCACGTAAGAACAGATCGAACAGAAAATCGGCTCTCCATTGTTCGCCGTTGCAATCGCTGTAATCACGGGGAGAAAATAAATCGCACGAGATGCACGGTGTTCCATCTTCCGTCTTGTGCTGTGACAAATGCATCGTTGCATTCAGCAATTTGTCAATATAATTTAATTCACTCTTGAACACAAAAGACACAACTTGTTGACAGAAAATTCAAGATATGCTTCAAACGAATTAATTCATTGAAAGAACTACAAATATAATTTCATTAATTAATTGAGAAAGAATTGACATCATCTAACTGATTTTAGGAAATTAAAAACGTAACTTGGTTGAATTTAAACATTTGAAAATTGTACAAAACCATTCAGAAAATTGAAAATGTGATTTTTAATTATATGGGAGAATGTAGAAGTTCAAATTTAATTGACGTTAAAAAATTATCGATTGAAAATATAATGCAACTGAATATTTAATATTTATAGTACATTTCAGCTAAATTTTAGATAAAATCAAGTTAAAAAAACAATAGTGAAGAATGGAGAATAGCAGACTGGTGAGAAATTATGCTAGCCAGAGGAGGTTTTACTTGGTAGAAGATAATACGAGCATAACACACTACGAGTAGCTTCTTACTAGACGATACCGTCTCTACTTTATAATTCTACTTGCTCTTATCTTCATAACCTGAATCTGGAACTGCGTATACCTTCACAAAGGAAACTTCCTTCAGATTGCGCGATGAGGTAGAAGAAGTTAGATTCGCAGAAGAATCGTCTAACTTTAACCAATTATTACTGCGCCGTTCATTCATTTAGGTATGTCTTGAACCAGAAAGAAAAATAGAACTGGGCCATTCTGAAACAGACGTACCTCATTTTGCTTTTAATTATATTTTAAATATATATTAAATATCTTAAATCTGTTGAAAGTGTGAACAATTAACATCTCTTTAACAAAATATTTAAATGTTTTAATACTTTTAAACAAATTCGTATCTCTTCCTAAATATTATGCCAAAGGTTTCTTATTGTTAGGACTTGTTACAATATTTTAAATTCGTATTATTATATTATACGCCATATGAATTAATGTAATTATTATATTCGTATTATTATTATTATATGATATGAGAACGAATATTGTAAGTTTAAGAACGACATCATTTATATTTTTACAGTAACGTCATATTTCCACAAGTATCGCTCTTTGTAATGCAATGAAAGAATTGTTAAACACTGTCTGGCGTGTCTACATTAAAACCCCATATCAATAAAATTTTTACGAGAGGTTCGTGTATCTCATGAATAATTCATAAAAGACACTTAAGACATAAAACCTATTGAACGCGCAGCATTCTGCGAAGACTTCTATAGCTTCGTTAATTACGAATATTTTGCCGTGCATAAAATCTCCTATACTGTCCACCGTGTATACATTAAGACACACTGCCGATAAAATTTTCATGGTACTTGTTTGTTTGCGAATTAAACCTGAAGCTACGAATACATTCAACGCACAGAAATTTACGCAGCTTTGCAATTATTGTCCAAAATGTGTATAAATTAAAATCCTCAATCGGTAAAATTCTTATAACATCTGTATGTTTAAAAAATAATTTACAAAATACACCTACTATTTAAGATAATAAAATCCTCATTCGACACACAATAATTCACAACGACAATTATTGTTTCGTTAATTGTGTATAATATTCAATGAAAAAATTCTTGAATACTGTTCAATGTATATAAATTAAAATCCCCAATCGATAATATTATAATAACATTTGTATGTTTAAAAAATAATTTACAAAGTACACCTACTATTTAAAACAATAAAATCCTCATTCAACACACAATAAATCACAACGATAATTATAGCTTCGTCAATTGTGTATATTCTTTAATGAAAAAATTCTTGAATATTGTCCAATGTATATAAATTAAAATCCCCAATCGGTAATATTGTAATAACATAAGTATGTTTAAAAAATAATTTATAATTGTGCCAACTACATGCAACGAATTTCGTTGTATGACCCAGATGGACAATGGCGATGTGAAAAATTCTGTATAAATCGTAATTTACCATTAAATTCAATACTCCTACTTTGGCGGTGCCTATAGAACCCGGGAGCAAAAGACAGAGCCACCGGGCAGAGCCATTATATCTATATCGAGTTATAATAGCCCTCGTGTTAAATCGCATGAGAGCCAAATCGCTTGGAACTAACGTCGAGTGTCCCCGCTCTCCTCTCCCTCGATTCTCTCGTTATCCTGGTCCCTCTCTGCCTCCCCACAAGCTCCACGAAAACTACATAGCTACCCTTAGGACATAACGGCGCACTTTCGTTAGGAATTATGCATTCAACCGCCGTCACCAACTTTTTTCGTCCCCTGTCTCCTCTGGCTTTCGTCTTTTTGCCTCCCCGCAGCCCCTTGCGCCATTAATTGGGAACGGTCGGAATAGAACAGATCCTCCCTTATCTCGTGTTGTGATAGCGGAGATACTGCTTTTTATTTTGGCTCGATCGGCGAATAAATTGTTCTCTTTGAGTACACTCAGAATTATTTTTAACGTGAATTTGAAAAAAAATACGTATTTTTCGACATGAAAAATGTTGAAATATGTTGGACAGTGTAATGAGACTTTACTGTCACTGTTTAATTAGAACTTGAGAGGGTAAATATATCTACTAATATACCTAAATTGTAATTATATCTAAATATATTTACATATGTTGTCAAGGACAACATTCTGAACAACTTTTGTCAATATAACTATCCGTCGCTCGATCATAGTTTTCGAGAAAATTGCAAAAAACTACTGCTAGTACTGAATTGAATTTTCTGTATTGCGTACGTATACTAGCAGTAGTTTTTTGCAATTTTCTCGAAAACTAAGTCCGAGCGACGGATAGTTATATTGACAAAAGTTGTTCAGAATGTTGTCTTTGACAACATATGTAAAGGTCAAGGTCGTCCGAGTTGAATCCTCTCATCGATATATTTACCCTTGAGAGTTGTAACTTTCTGACGCTGTAACATCTCCCAATAAATAGAAGATAGCGCAATAATGAAAATTTGATGATAAAATTCATCAATCCGAAGATGTAGAATACACCTACACCAAGACCGAACATTTCTGTACACCCTGTACCTTGAAAAAAAAATCACAATGGCCCCCAGCGATGCAAAGACACCAATCTCGAACTCCACTCGTCAGCGTCAGGTATTTCCAGAGAATCGAATCGGCATTCCAGTTACGGCTGTGCATTGTAGTTGGAGGATTCTCGCAGAGACAGGCTGGGTAATCCTGAAAGGATTCACAAGGTTAGAAAACAGTCTGCGAAACGCAGCAGAGGCTGGTTGGTTTCGCGCTCGGATTTGACTTCGGGATTAAACGTCCTCCCCCCTCGAGGTCTCCCGGTGCTTCCTCGTAAATTGCGCCAAAGAATTCGATATTAACGGTGAAACGGGGGATCCTCGTGAGGGGTGCAACGAGGTGGGGTATTAATGCGGCGTTCACCTCAGACGGCAACCGAGCTGACAAAGCTCGCTGCGCAGTCTGGCGAGCTCGAGGTATGCCGGATCAGGCTGGTTCCTTACGAACACGCTACCTATGGCGAAAACGCGTTAACTGGGATGGTAACCGCCTTCCTCTGACTCGGCATCCCATGCACACTGGCCCGAATCGAAGAATTCTGCCAAGCTCTGTGGGAAAGTCAACTTTTTCGTAGAAGTCAATTTATCAGGGTCAGTCAATGCTACTCCGTCGAAACAGGTCATATCGTCAGGCTAAAAAAAACGGGACAGTCTATGTTGTACAAGGTGACAAGAAATAACGGAGTTTAACATTTTTAAATGAAATTCTTCTCAATCAAAAATGTAATATAAAATAAATTTGTGAAAAACTTCCAGAAACAACAAATTTTTAAGTACCTCTTCCGCGGGCAGTTTAAATTGAGGACGTCTCGGTACTTTTTTGACACAGTGTATATCGTGAAACAAATTTTTGAAGTTCAATTTTTACAACAAATAGTTTCGACTCGTTCGAATGTCAACGTTAACAATCATTTACAACACGACGTTATAAGAAAATGGAAAGTTCACCAAAATTGAACATTCAGATAATCAAGAAATAGTTTCAAAAATGAAACATGAATAGAAGAACCTTAAATCGCTTAATTTGTTTAACAACTTTCTACAACACAACGTATGAAAACTGTTTGATTGAAACAATTACCTTCGTTTGACGAAGGAACAATATTTTCAACGCACGTTCCGTGTCGTAATTAATTATATCGTATATAGAATTGTGCCGGAAGGACGTCCTCGTTGAAAGAACGAGCGTATATCGATCGAACGATGAAAGTCGAACGATAGGTGAGAGTCGTTGGAAAGTTCAAGCGAAGCGAGACACGATGTTTAATAATTCAAATGGGGCATGGATCGGGAAGGCGACCGAAGACGATTCTTCCTGGTTATTTTAAAGGGGGTTGGTCCCCTTCACAAGGAACTTCCTCCTCAATATTACTTTTTCCACGTGCCCCGTAATAAATCGTCGGTGAACTAATATTCCTGCGGCAATATTGCTGGAAATATCACCATGGTAAATGATCACTGTTCTCGCGGGAGATATTCAGCTCGTATTGATATTAAAGCTGGAATTCGCTGTGCCATGGAACGAGATTTAATTTAATTCTGGCTAGAAGACTGGCTAGAAAATATCCTGGAACAATATTTTTTATGAATTCGTTAGACGTAACAACTCATCTAATTGTATCATCTAAAGTTACTTGTTTTTTTTACAAAACATTGTACTTTGTTGTTTTACAAAATGGTTCAGAGGAAAGTTGGACCAGCTAGAAAATCTCTTGAAAAATATTTTTATTCAACGAGTCATTCGATTCTACCAGTTAAACTGATCCGCGAACTAGTTGTTGTTTATCAACACAAAAATTGCTCGACGTCGAGCGAGTATGCTATGTAACATTTACAACCTCAGTTTTAGTTTCTCGTGGGTTTTCTAGTGTAGAAACCTCTTAGAAGAAAATCAACTTATCGAAGGCGAAAATAGGGGTCTCACGCTTTAAAATGAGTCTCGGTAGACTATTGTCAGATTTCTTTTCAGGAAACTACAACTGATTAAACTTCGCAAACTCCGTAGAGACGTTTCAGTCGAAAGTTCGCCAGAAAAAGAACTATTCCCTTTCTTTGGCCGCTCTTGCTATTACAAAAGCAGCTTAAACGGACTAAATCGCTGCAACAAAAATTCAATTTTAATTTCTTCGTTACATAAATGTTTGCAGATATTTGTTGAAACGTTGACAAAAGTGTCATGATAACAGCTTTCATACTTTCCTAGTAAAAAATGTCCAAAGTAGACCTAGAATAATTTCCAAGAAAAAAAAAAGATTTTTCTCTTCCACCTGCCCATTCGAAGAATCCCTAGTAGCACAAAAATATTAGATAGATATTTTTTTTCAAATATTGGAAAAATATTTTTTAAGCCACATTTTTTCATATGAGAAAAATATTCGGTCTGAGTATTATATACATGTACAAGAATAAAGATTATCTGTATATTAAGAAAAAATATTCTATTTCAAATATTAAATAAAAATCTGTTTTATAATGAGAAATCAATATTTTTTTTCATAATATGAAATAAAGATTCATTTAATATTTAGAAAAAAATATTTTCCTCGTAACATGAAATAGATATTTCCTGCATATTTAAAAAGAAATATTTATTACTTAGTATAAAATAAATATCGTATGTATATTTGAATATTAAAAATAGATATTACACAATATTTTGTGCTAATAGGGAATTATTTAACTACCACATTGACAACGCAACATCAGCCACCTTCATCTTATTGATCAGCCTATTCCCACATGAATAGCATCTCCGTATCCCGCTCATTCCATCAGAAAACGTCTCCAATCAATCAAAATTCATTCGTCGCGTGACATAATCATCCGCTGATTACTTCCGCGAGTTTCCTCGACCACTAAGACACGGAGCGTCCGTGCCGGGACTCGCGGGAATGGTTCTCGGAGACATTCGACGTAGAATCGATGGAGGTTCACCGCGGCGGAGATATCCCGGAGCCGGGGATTATTGAAATTTTCATTATCGTCCGGCGGAGTCGATCACCTTCGTCTTGCGCCTCGCGATATTTCAATATCGGGGACACGTAGCTGCGAATATTCGGCGACGTCGGGTCGGTTCGACACGCCTCCCACAATCCCCTCGGATGATCGTAAGAAGTGACGTCAGCGTTTATCAAATCTTTCAAAGGTTTCGGGCTCGGAGAGTCGGAGTTTCCGGGTCGCTGGATCGCTAAGCTGAATTCCAGCTCTCTTCCTCGGCCTCTCTCCCACCCCTTCTGTATCTCCTTTATCCTCTTTGGTTCATCTCCCCCCACTCTCTCTCTCTCTCTCTTCATCCATCCGCCGGGCTCTTTTTCTTCGCAGTGTTTTCTCGGAAATTGGATAGTTGCTTCCAATTCTGCGCCGGACCGCGAAAAGGAAGCAGACCAGCATTCCTTTGTTTCTTCTACTTTGTCTTCGGCCCCGTCGAAACTTTCGTGTCCCGGCCTCCACCAACTTCCTCCGCCGCTTCCGCTTCGATCGGACACCCCATCCGCCCCCGCGCCATCATCCCCTAATTCACTGGACGGACTGGTCCGAACCGGGAAATGCTGGAACGCATTCAAATTTTTTGATCTGCTTGATTCTGCACGATCTTCTCGGGATTTTTCTGTTGAGCATGTTGATGCAGTTTCGGGAGCATTGCGAGCTTTGAAGTTTCTTTAACTCTTTGTTAAAAGTGTGTACGTGGATAATACGCGATGGCACACACTGGGATAAACTGATGAATTCTTTGTCAAAGAGCTTTTGTTGGAAATGAGATACAGCGATGATTTTTATAAATATTACAGCTGGAATATTGCAGAATATGGGATAATTATGGTGAAGTCAAAGGGAAGCTTGAAATGTGGATCGTTTTGAGGATATTTTTATTCTAGATCTAGTTTGTGCATTTCCTGTCAGGGAATTAAGGGAGGCGCTGTTCACAAATTTTTCTGTAACGAAAGATTTTAAATTTTGAACTTGGCATAAACAATTAAGTATAAGCGAGTGTAAGTGTAGATAATATCCAAATAGTTGCTACGACTTAAGAGTGATAATGAAATTTTCAATACTAATGTAATTGAAAAATTTTCGGCAATAAAGTTTCTTCTTTGTATTTTGTTATTGCAAAAGTTTCAGTCAACTTGACTAATTTATATCAATTTTTCCTTTGTTTCAGGTAAGAAAATATCATGGTGATGACGCTGACATTACGATCAATGAAGACCGGTAAGTCACTCTCCATTGACCATCGATAAATTCGTTTAATGTGTTCCCATGATCCATGCAATCCCCAACGGTCAATCACCACACCATCCAACAACATCCTAGCACCCATAAAAACTCTTTCCCTGATCAAGAATCTCATTTTCCGGACACTTTGCGCCCCGAAGGAGCAAGACACCGTGCAAGCTGTCCCTTCAATCTCCCACTGCGTTTCCTCTCCACTCTGCTCGTCCGTCTCCCCTCGCCGCATGGTCCCCTCACCTCAAAACACCCTTAACAGGCCATGCCAGGGAGTGCATGGTCCCGCGCCACCCACGCGAGATGCAAAATGAGACGTTTTATCAAAAGCGAAATTCGCCGGGCGGCTGAAATTTGTCCAACGTACCGGAAGCCCCGGATTACGGCCACTTCCTACCACCCCCGTCCGACACCCTCTGACACCCTCTGACACCCTGTACCACCCCTGCACAGGACTGTCACTCGTTTTCTCAGCGTTTCCGCGGCTCCTTTTCTTATCTCTCCCCCGAAAAAGGGTAACAAAGTGTTAAAGTTTTAATCCGGGGAGCCGGGAAACTGCGCTGCGAGGTTTCCAGGCCTGTGAGACATGGGTCTGCGGCCGTTGCGGGGGTGGCAAGGGGATGGAGAAGCGTTGGAGACCGGAAGAAGGAAGAGGGAGGCCGGGAACGGAGCAGAAAAGTCTTTGTAATCGCAGTTTTCTACTTTTTCCCGGGACGGGGGTGAGTCTAGGTGAGTCCGGGGAGGGGTGGGTGGGGCTAGGACCACCGAGGGTGCTGCTCGGAGAGCCGAGCCGGGGAGCAGAGAGGGTTAGGTTGGGGCAAGGGTGTGCTTGAACAGGGATTTACGGAATTTATCACTTGAATTCCCTGTAAAGGATTAGCAGACGCACCCCCCGACGTTCCCGAGGGGGTGAGAGGGTGCACTGGGTTACCTACAAACTACTTGGGACAAGGCGCGGCCGACTGGGAGAACGGCTATTGTCGCGTGTGCTGGTGAATATATATTTGATGAGTTTAGAAAAATTATAAAAATGTGGGTAATGGTACGCTGGAAAATGCTCAATTTTTATTGGCACTTCTCCACATGGCACTTACACAGAAAACATTTTTGCAAAAACTCGGGACATTAATTTAGATTTGCAAGTTAAAAATTGACTTTTAGACACGCTCGAAATTTTTCGTCTTTGGCCGTTTCATATTTCGCTGGTTTCCATGTTTAAACTGGAATAAATAAAAATGAACTTTCGAATCGTGTGTGCTGGCAAATATATACTTGATGAGTTTAGAAAAATTATAAAATGTGGGTAATGGT